>VXBJ01000196.1:1164580-1181999 GCA_013400055.1 Nycticryphes semicollaris | reverse complement strand
AAAAAAAAAAAAAAAAAAAAACGTATTAACAAGAAACAAAAATCCTGTGATGCTTGTACTCCACAGCTTTGTAAAGCTTCCCTTTAGGTACTGATCCTTTGCCCAGTTCAGTAGTTTGGTGATTTCAAATACAATTTCTCTTTTTTAAAAGTATTTTGAGAGCTCTCTTTTGGACTTTTGGGTTAGATTGTGTCCCAAAGCAAAGTGCATTTCCAGCCATGAGGTCTCTTGATGAATATAAATAACAGGAAATGTTTTTAAAAAAAAAATAATCCAAGACCCCCAAAAAAACAAAATCAAAAAACTCAACCAAACAAAAGTCTAAAGTAAACCTGAAACATGTAGGATATATGCAGGTACCAAACTGTTTTTATAAGGTGTGTGGATGGTTTCCTTCAAAAGTTTTTTCATATTTCTTACAAAAGGTATGAAACAAAAATAGTAATGTTACTCCAAGGCCATACCAAGTAAATCTTCAGCCCTCTACTGAATAGGCTTTTTGTGCACTTATACACAATAATTCATACATACCTGCTCATGCTGTTATTACCATTATCTAGTATAGTTTTGCAGTTAGCACCTAAAATGTGCTAATCGTTTACAAGAACAAAATAATCTACCAATGCTTTTATTAACAACAAGGGTCAAGAGATGAAAACTACAGTGAAAATTGCAATGCAGAAAAATGCAGAAAGTGGCAGAAAAATGCTGGAGCTTTTTGTACTCTTTATTACAGAAGTGTCAGATTTTTGCACTAAATTGCTGTTGACGTCAGGTTTCGTGAGTAAGCATTTCCCATTTCTATCAGCCCTTCTCCCAATTTGATCAGGAGAAAGACTCCTCAAACAAGCCCAACACTTTTTTCTTTCTTTCTTTCTTCATTCCCTTCTCTTAAAAGTAGTTTGATTTACTATGCCTGAGCATACCGCTATCCAAGCATACTTCACAGGAGAAGCTCTGCACATTGAGACAGTCCTTCATGGTTGTCATCTAAATACCAGTATGTCCCCGGCACACTGACCTGAACTCCCAGGTCTGTACTCAGCTGTTCCAGTCCTCCTATTATGGTGAAAATCTCTCTCCACCTATTTTCAGTTCTGCAATCTTCAATCTTCTCTTTTTGCATGATTTGAAAAATGCAGGAGCAGCTGTGCCAAAGTTCCATGTGGAATAGTGATTTCCTATAGTGGAAAAATATGCTCTGCACAGTAATTACTATAAGCCAAGTCCGTTTAATCTGCACAAGGACTATTATTGTTTTACCCAGTTTGGGAGGATTTGGGAGGCTTAGTGTCTAAAGTTTGTAGGACAGCAGTCTTATAGATAGCAGTTAGAGGGGCAACACGTGTTAGATTGCTGCATATATTGGGTAGCAGCGTTTTTGACATCATAGGCACACAGGTATAAGGACAGAATACAGACTACACTTTCTCATGAATAAGAATAGTTAAGAGGTATACATGGAGTAATCATTATATAGCTTTCCTATTTCCCTATATTAACATTGCCCTACATGCTTTCTTGAACTTCTAAGCATTTTTCCCCTCTCTTCTGGATTGTACAGAAGTGCATAAGATTGTAGCAGATACCCTTTAGTGACTATTTTATTTTTATTTTTCAGATCTTTCACCTGGCACACAAGAAGGGAGGTGTTAAATATTTTTTTTTGAAGAAAGCCACACCATGGCTTTAAAATAACAGATCTGTAAACGCTATCAAATCATGAGCGCAGTCTAACTTTTCTCTCCCTTTCAGTTTTCAATCAACTAGTTATTTCTCTTCATCTCCAAAAGTGGTTATTTGCAGTCACTGGTATTGTTTCAGGATTAAATTTGGCAGGGGAAAGGAGCCTGTGCTGCTTGGGCACCTGTAAAAACACGTACGACAATACTGGAGACTTGTATATATTTTGGTTTAAAATATTTGTTCTTTAACATTATTAATATAGGAGCTCCTCTATTCTCCATTTTTTTATATGTTTATATGAGCTGAAATATCTATGTGTAGATTTTAGTTCTTTATTTCAACCTTGCTGTAATTATCTCAACTGTGGGTTGATCTTTTGCAGAGATCCTAGTGGTCCCTGGACCACAATTTGAAAAACACAACTTGGAAAATATTTAGTCTTTACTTCTTGTTTCAGTCTTTTTAAGGAGTCAGCGAATTGATGGGTCCAAGTTCATCGATTTAAAGTGTTTTGGGAACACGACTGTTTCCCAAGTAGGGCATATCAGCTCTTGAGGACAATATATTTTTACAAAAATCAGCAAAATACTTGAATTTGTTTCAAAATCTTCCCCCATCTTGTCCAGCTTGCAAAATCTGTGACACCCTTACATATGCAGGCGAGATCCAGAGATGCTGACTGCAGATCTTTATCTTTGGTTCACACTTGCTGCGTCATTACCTTCCAAGTCCTTTTGGCTGCCCTGTCCAATACAGTATGAGCATTTCACCAGCTGAGGTTTTTTTGCTTTCCTTGTATCTAAGCTTATGGAATCAAAAGTCTCTGGGTTAGGAAACCTAGACAGTGCTTTTAATTTTTCCCTTTTGATTTCATACAAAGGGACATAGGCAAATTACTATCATCTATAAGGTCAAATCCTAAATTCCCAGTGAAGCAATAGAAGATGCCATGTTGAGTTATCAACAATTAAAATTATAATAATAGTTCTAGGTAAGGTATTGCTGCTGTGAAGGAAGCTGGAAAACTACTTTGGAGTCTTCTGTCTCTAGGCATGCATTAATTTGTACATTATCCAAAAGGTATCTTCTAGGTATTACTTTAAAACACCCAACTTACTACCAAATCTTCATTTATGCTTCAGTGATTATTCAGAAGGAATCTCCAACAGCTTTGCTACAGTTCTCTGGATAATGACCTTTCCTACGAGATGACAATACTTCTTAACCAAAAAAGTTACTGTACCACATGCCCAATGTGAATTGTTAACTGCTCAGATCCAATTTTTAAAGTATGTATTTGTTTAAACAAGTTGAAGTTGGTCATGAAGAAGATTTTGTGTCTAGAGCTTATTATTTAATTTAGTATTTATTTGATGTCTCCCTCCTGCAGTAGGGTAATATAAGTTGCTCAAAATGGTCTTACAGCATGCTGAAATAAACGTTGATTGCTCCAGACTTTCTAAAGCTCGACACAAGCCCGTGTTTCACATTTGCCCATCCACAGTGCATCTGTTCAGCATACCAATCTTTGTAAGTATTTCCCTTGAATAAGAAAAGAAACCCCTAGAAATCAAGGCAATTGCCTATGTAAGCAATTTCAAAGTTAAATATTGTCTTAGAAGTACTGTGGATGGAAAACAGTTGCTTGGTACTGCATGATTGGTCCACTGAGGTTAATTAACGAACTGTTCAGGTTTTGCAGGAGCCAAGAAGCAGTAAGAGGTAATCCAAAGTTTGGATTGAATTATCCTGTCTCTTGTAGGGACTTGCAAATGGAGTTTACAAATTTTCAACCATGCAGAGTGATATGGTTTTTTTTCTTTAGAAAATTGCTGTTTGGAAACAATTTCAGCAGTACATTACAATGCTATGTTATAGTCACAAGTTACCAAGTTATCATTGGTAAGTGATCCTTCACGAGTCAAGAGCTGGATGTTTAATTACTCGCTTCTGGGATTTTCATTTTGCTCAGTGTTTAGTCTCGAAGTTAGGGCCCATTTTCCAGGCCTACAGTCCTTTTGACTCATGTGCTACATATCTCTCTTGCTGTTGAACAAAATGCTCTGTGTTAAGAGAGAGTCACCATGTATGCATTCAAAGCATATGAAGAGCCTCTCTGTAGGTGGAATGCATGGGACAGATTATTGCTTATAGCTCATGAAGACGGTACTGTTGACTGGACAGATACATCATCCTCATCAGGTTGCTTTGGCATGGAAGGCACACAGGTCCTACAGGAAGTCACTGAGCCATTGCTGACCAGTGAGAAATTCCCAGGTGCTGCCAGCCTGGATCCAGGAGAGCTGAGAAGTGGCTTGCTGTGCTGGGAGGAAGGAAATAGAGTCTGTTCTTTCTCTGCCCCTGATGCAAGATCTTAAATTGTGCCCAGTGTCCACCCTTGTAACTCTCCTTCCTGCCTCAGCTGTCTGGTGTCTTCTGTGTAACATTTTTAGGTTTGCATCTGTCTTTCAATAGGTGTTTACCTAGAACTTCTAATTGGAAGTGTAAGTTTCAGCTGAGCTGCAGAGTTAGAAACCACTTTGTCTTGCCTGTCCATCACTGTTAATCAAGAATTGAGGGGTTTAAGCAGAGGACTCTGGCTTGGATTTTTTTCTTCAGTCTTGTTCCATTTTCATCAGGCTGTGTTTGGTTCCCAACACAGCTATGATGAAAAGAGATCATGAGATCACAGACTGGTGTTTTGTGACATTACTATGAAAAGATAAGAAAGGGGCGCTGCACAGTATCTTTTAATTTCTTTGTATATTTACTATTAACATATAGTCAAACAATTGGATCTTTGCCTTGGCTGAGCTCCTGTGCTGGAAGACATACCCTGTGTTTCACTGCTGGCCCTGCCTGTCATTGTTGGTGGGCCTGAGATGCAATGAAGTGGATGTTTGTGTTCCTATGAATGAAAAATGTGCAAATAAACAGCAATGTGCTTTATTCACTGCACCCTTTGGCAGAACTGAAACTGCATGCGTGAGACAAGACAGACTTAATAAGTGGTACGTTCAGTCAAAGATTAATAGATTTTGTGCAAAGAATTATCAAAAGGACTGGTAACCTATGTGTTCAGAGAGGCCTTATACAGTTAGGGCAAAAAATGTCTCAGCGTTTTCAGGGCAAGAAAGGAGGCCTTTTTGTTCTTCTCCAGGAGACAAGTAGCACCAAGGTGTGTTCTGGCAGTTTGCTTGCTCCAGGTTCAGATAAAATGCTTTGTTTATCTCATGTCTTTTATCCCCCAGTTATGAATTCCATGTGAAACCTAGAAACCCTCTCGGTGAAGGTCCAAGTAGCAATGTTGTGACATTCAGTACTGAATCAGGTAAGAACTTCCAAAGGTCCAACCATCATTTACAGTGGTTCTAGTACCCATGGTTTTGGGATACGTGAAAGGCTCTCTTGCTTCATTTTGCATGTTTGGTCTTTCTCTTTACTCTCTCCACATTGGGTTTTTACTACTGACCATGTTACAGTAGTGCCTGGAAGGTCAGCCTGAGATCAGGGCTATATTGTATGAGGATGTAAGATGGCCAGACTGCAGGAGAAAACTTTGTCTGGTGTTCATTATGAATAAGCTAACTTTATCCTTAGAGAAGTCTCAGTCACTTAAGGTTAACATTCCTGACCTGTTTGTACCTACCAAACTCATTAATGACTTGCGGATGGGGAACATAAGGGGTTTTTTTGGGCTGATGTGTTTATAGGCACTTACCTATTCAATAAGGCTGCTGTGTGATAGTGATGTCTTTTGGCTGAAATAAGGATTGAGAAATAGCATTTTTGAAAAGTCAGTATCCCAGTATGTCCTCTTCCATGCTGTTTACTCTCCTGTGAAACTGTGGGAGAGGTGTGTGTATAGAAGCCTCTTTTGACCATTGGTTGGTTCTCAAGCTAAATCCCATCTGACTCAGAGGTGAGAATCAGAGATTGACTTTGGCTTTTCCTATTCCAGTTCCCCATGAGGCTAACTATAGTTAACTTGTTGACTTTATAAAAGCAAGATACCATCTTCTTTGATGTGTTTATTGCTTGAGAGTATTTAAGGACCATATAAAACACAAAATGGATTTAGCCTTTTTAAAAGGACTTTCTCAATCTACATGTTGAGCCAGGTGTAATAATATCACAGTCCTCATCTAGTGCTGTCACTGAGGGATCAGAGTTTTGGCTGAGCAAGGGATTAGTCAGGGAGGAGTTCAGACTATGCCACACATATTTTAAAACTTTGAATACACTCTTTGTAATCCTAGATTGTTAACATTGAAAAAATGTTTATGCCAAGTGCAGTTTTCATGAATGACAAGGCTTATGTTCTGTCTCTTATTTAGTTTGGACAAATTAAGCAGTCAGTTCTATTTTTTCTTAATTGCACGCATCCATTTCTTACTTTCGGGCTTTCATAGCCAAGTTTTGTGTGGCAAGTATTACAGAGGAGTCCTTTTTATTATTTTAGTTTTTAAATTAAAATTTTTTAAAAGGTGCAATAGAATTGGGTTTTGCTGGTTACAGGTTTAAACTCTTGTTTTTACTACAAATGTCTTTGACTGGTGTTGTCCCAGAAGTAAAATTTGTAAAAGCTTGTTGATACTGTAGTTTCACATAAGAATTATATTTCTTTTCATTTAATTTGATACAAAAGTGAACTTTGCTTCCAAAACTCTTTCTCTTTCACAAATTGCAGCTTATGTCTACTGTAGAAAATAACTTACCAATGTTTTTCCATTGAAATATTGGGAAAGGTAATTTTTACAGTGTCTGACTGAATGTTTGTTTTCTTCCACCAGCGGACCCAAGAGTGAGCGAGCCAATTTCAAGTAAGCCTTTTTTGTATAGTACAGTGTCTCCTGATCAGGAATCTTTTCAGAAATGAGATAGCATTATTTTCCAAGGGGGGTGGCTGTGCTACACCAATTAAATGAATTATGGAATCAAACAGCATTCATACATGATTTCACTCCTTCCACCCATATGCCTGGTAAGAAATTAATGCCAGGCTGCTTGTTTACCTGAGCGGAACACAATCAATGTGATGTGGTGCTCCCATGGCAGCTGGGATGGCTTCAAACCAATGTACACAAATGAGCCAAAGACAGCCTCATATTTTCTCAGGCTTGTCATTACAGCAAAAGAAAGCTCTGTAAAATGAATAAGATACTCCACACTTCTAAAGTGAGTTAACAGAGCAGAACTCAAGGGATACCATCTGTCTGCCATTGCGCTTCAGAAAAATTTTCTGCCTCTGAAGGCTTGATCCAGCTCTTCTTTAGGCCACTTGCAAGAGTCTTGCTGGTTTTGGTGGGAAGTGGCCTGAGCTTTTGAAGAACGGCTGAGATCTCACTCAAGCAAATTTGGCTTCTTTTGCATTTGTAACGAACATAACTTTGAGAAGTGACACGTTTCTGAGGAGAAGGATCTGGGGGTCTTGGTAGATAGTAGACTATCCATGATCCAGCAATGTGCCCTTGTCGCCAAGAGGGCCAATGGAGTTCTGGGCTGCACATGGAAGAGCGTGGCCAGTAGGTTGAGGGAGGTCATTCACCCCCTCTACTCTGCACTGGTAAGGCCACAGCTGAAAAACTGCATCCAGTTCTGGGCTCCTCAGTTCAAGAGAGACAGGGAACTACTGGAGAGAGTCCAACGTAGATGATTAAGGGATTGGAGCATCTCCCTTATGAGGAAAGGCTGAGAGAACTGGGACTCTTTAGCCTGGAGAACAGAAGGCTGAAGGGAGACCTTATCTATGTTTACAAGTCTCTGAAGGGTGGGCTGAAGGAGGATGGAGCTGGACTCTTTTCAGTGGTTCCCAGTGACAGGACAAGGGGCAATGGGCACAAGCTGGAACATAGGAAGCTCCATTCGAATACAAGGAGAAACTTTTTTAGGGTGAGGGTGAAAGAGCACTGGAACAGGCTGCCCAGGGAGGTTGTGGAGTCCCCTTCTCTGGAGACCTTCAAGACCCACCTGGATGCAGTGCTGAGCAATGTGCTCTGGGCAATCCTGCTTTAGCAGGGGAGTTGGACTAGATGATCTCCAGAGGTCCCTTCCAATTCTAACAATTCTGTGATTCCGTGAAACACCGAGACACCACTTCCTTCCACATAATTCATGACACAATTTTTCTGTGCATGTTTGTTAAATCGAACAGGGTTTGCTGCAAGATGGCTGTCCTGGCTTGAACCCACTGAAAAAACAGTGACAGTATCACAGACTTTGTAAGTGAGAGTTTTACCAACACACAGACAGCATTCCCCTAATAAGGTCCTAGAATGGCTTTATTCCAAACTGGCACCACATTCAGCAAAAAGCAGTTCACAGCATCAATCGTAGCTGCACCCTTCGGTGCTTCCTTGAAACACTTTTTGTGCTCAAAATGCAGATTATTGGTGTCATGGTGCATTCTGCTCCACCAAGGTTTCTAATTCTGTTTATTTGAATGTATTCGTTGTACGCAATTTTGTATGCAGCATCGTACTTCAGCCTCTTTCTTCCTCTCTGCAGTGGGAAAGGATGCTATCTGGACTGAAATCCCATTCAATTCGGACACTTACTCAGAATGCAAAGGGAAACAATACGTAAAGAGGACTTGGTATAAGAAGTTTGTAGGTGTGCAGCTGTGTAATTCTTTGAGATACAAGATATACCTCAGTGATTCACTTACAGGTAAGAGACATTCAAATCAGTGTTGTCCACATTATACACTCCTTAAAGATACCATGTTTCTAGAACTAAGAGGTTTAACAGGACAAGCTCTGCTGAAGTGTGATCAAGTATGTTTAACTTAGGCCATAGACAGATTGATCATAAACAGTAATCTGCTTCTGCTCAGTAATAATTGATGTGCCTGATACTGAATTTTCAGACTCGAGTGACTTCTCTGTGGTAATCGTGTAATTTTAAGTATCTGTTAGTATCCTGGGGGTCATACAGAAAATTAATAAAATCAGGTCTCTGCCAGTGAATAGCATGTATTGTAAAGGCGCCAAATTTGTATTTAAAGGGTAGCCTGGAATAGTTCTTAATTAGAGGATTAAGACCTAATTTTAGACCAGGATTGGACTCAGTCATTCCCATCCCATTTGGTAAACATCTGGTTACTTCATTACTGTGAGGCTTATAAACGCATGACTTCAATTCTAGCCAACAGGTTTTACTCACCTTCTTTGACATTTTTATTTTGTTTTCACATTCCCCATTTTTGCTCATAATGTCTTCCTCCCCCAACACACACCCTTCTTTTTCTTACACTATGTTCTATTACTAACAGCAGCCTCCTGGCTTTACCTTCTCAAGTTTTGTTCAGTGCCTTAAGGTCACTAGAGTGTGAGGTAATTAAGACCTGCATCAAGTGGCATATGCTGTGTGTAAACTGGGGAAACAGCCTGTAAAAAGTGTTTTCCAGTTAGTTAAGCAGAACTTTGTGCCTCATGTAGATTGTACAAGCTATATTTCAAAATACATTAACTGTTTACAATCCATATCAAGCTCCTGGCTGTATTCTGTGTGGGGTAATTTATCAGAGCTGTATGGACAAATTTATGACAATGGCATTAGTATGGCATCCAGAGCACAAAGAGTATAATACAACTGCATATTGGAAATTACTTTTGAGTGCAAGTTCATGGTACATTCATAGAATCCTTCAGGTTGGAAAAAACCCTTGGGATCATCAAGTCTAACCATCAACCCCACTCTACAAAGTTCTCCCCACATTCATCACATTGGTTTGAATTAAGTAGGAGAAACTGTGTCTGAAAGAATTAATTTTCATAACCCAGAATTGGCCCATCTCAGAGCTCAGAACCTCATAGAAGCAGGGTTCCTATATGTAGGAACATGGCGAGAAAAGAACAGGGGATTGTAGGGCAGCCCGTGCAGATATAATTTCAACCTGTCTGGCCTTGCACCTGGCACCATTCTCCCATGAGCAGACAAGGAAGGAAAGCCCTGTCATTAATAGTAAGTACAATACCTCATATATAAATAATATCTTGGCAATTACATGAGTAAAAGAGCCTGTTTTGAACAGGGGTGTCATTCATTCAACTGTTGCTGTGCTAACCAGCTATGATCAAATGACAAACACTGGCAATGAGGCATGGTGTATCACAAAACCAGCCGGTAGAGGAAATAGCAGTGCTAATCTAGCAGGACTAGACTTCAGCCCTAAATCAAGTGAATTAACAATGCAGTGAAAGCTACTTCAGTCTTAGAAGAAAAGTTTAACATATCAGGAGCCCATTTTCCTATTTTCATTAGATTGTTTTTGTTCTTGCTGGAAGGGTGGTGATTTAACTTGGCTGGAAGAAGGTGGTGGTAGCCACATTGCATTCATTATACTTGCTAAGCCTGGTTCTTGCACTTGAATTGTTACAACCAGTGCTTACCAGTTGTCACAGTTTTTGAAAGAATTGAAATATTTATGTAGAAGGAAAGCTGCTTTTACCCCATTTTCTAAGGGAGACTGTCATGGCACGGGCCATTCTCTCTAATTGTGAGTAAGAATGTTTCCAGTTAGAAGCCAAACTCTATTCTGACGTGTTTCACTGTCACATCTTGTCTCATGGTGGCCCCGAGGCCAGCAGAAGTGTATCTTCCAGAACCAGCCAGCTTGGCGGGCAATGTCCACTGGTTGTGAAGGGCTGCACTGAGCTCCACCTATACACTGAAAATATCTTCCAAAGCTTTGCTGTTTCAGCAACCTAATGATCTTGAAATTTGGGTACATTGTACAAATGCTGTTGAATAAGGCAGCTGACAACCATGTATTTGCATGCTGGTGTTTAGCATGAATTTATACGTCTGGTGTTTCAGAATTCACAATGTATAAAACAAATATGGTATCTAATTTTCTTAAGACCACCCATAAGGCACCACTAGAAAAAAAATAGTTTACTTTATGCTAGAATTGCTGTCGCCAAAAAAGAAATATTAATCTAGTCATTTATTAGCTAAATGTTTTTAAGTGTGTTCCTTTACTATGGAAAGAATTTGGTATTAAAAATTTAATAGTCACTGTGAATACTGCTAATTTATATATAGCAATTTTTTGAATTATGCATAGGTTATGCTGTGGGCCAGAAGAGTATGTGTGTATCTGAAAGTTACTGTTCTTGTGTTAGCCATAAAGATATCTGGTTTATTCTGTCTTTTATAAAGAAAAACTAATCGACGTTACACATGCCAGGACTGTTCTATAAACCAGCATCTACTGCTGACCTCATTTAATAGTCCTCCAGAGCAGTCACTGTAGGCATTCCAGAAAAGCAGGCCACCAAAAAAAAGGTATTTATTGAAGGGAGGGAAAAAAAATTCTAAGTGTGACCTTCAACAACCATGGAAAAAAAGCCCCCCCGTTCTGGGCCGCCTGAGTGTTCTTAATTTGGGACCAAAAAATTGCTGAGAGGGAGCAACTCCCTCTGACCAACTCTATGGAAAAAACATGCCTGCAGCCAATACTAGATAGTAATAAATAATTTTCTAAAGCTAGAGAAGAACTGCATGCACAGACTGTCAACCAGAGGTGAGAAATTTTGGCAAAATATTGATCAGATTTCAAAAATAGGAGAGAGAGAATGAGTGTATTGGTAGGCTGCTCTTTTATTAATTGCACTTTAGAGAGCAGTATTATAAGCCACCTCACCATCCCTCAAAAGGCCAGACTGGCACAGACCCAAGTCTACAGGACACCCAATATCTAATGAGTAACTGGACTTTCTGCTTAGCTTATACCTGAGTACTGAGCCTGTCTCTAAAAGCTGTCATCTTTCCTTTCAACCTCAAAACTAAGAGTTGAACATACTTAGAACAAGTGATGTGAAAGGAGTTTAGAAAAAAATGGTAAGTTTATCTGAAAATGTTTCCTGCCAAGCTTTGGGAGGAGAAAATTGCACGCTTTCCTCCATTTTCTGAACTGAATTTTACTAATGTCTTACAAATCAAGCTGGTAAATGAAAAAAAAATATCTCCATCAAAGCTCCTTCACTGTGAGTCCTCTTGTTAACAGGATAAGGACAGCCTGTAACACCAGGGCATGCTGCATAGGGCACTTGAGACCTTGTTTTCTACTCAGTTGCAGTCAAGTGTCCTGTTAAGCAATCCTGCAAATAAATACGTGGGTGTGCTTCATGCTCTGGATAAGTAGTTACTGTACTGAGCCCATCTATTTGTTAAAGGATATCACTTGCACATACATGTTGTAAAAATATGATGATTTCTAAAACAGGCCTTGGCTGTGTTATGAGCTCTTCTGTAAAAACATCTTTGAAGATACTGGGGGCTTCCTGACAGGGAACCAAACCTGCCTTCCATTCACATCACTAATAAGCAAAACTTACCTCATTTTTCAAACAATCAGGATGAGGTTCTAGGTAATAACAGAATTTGACTTACTGCATGAAATGTAGGGAGGAGAAAAACACATTCAGGCATAGATTTTGGTCAAGAATCATAGACTAGCTTGGGTTGGAAGGGACCTTAAAGATCATTGAGTTCCAACCGCCCAGCCATGGGCAGGGACACCTCCCACCCGGCCAGGGTGCACAAAGCCCCATCCAGCCTGCCCTTGAGCACTTCCAGGGATGGGACATCCACAACTTCTCGGGCAACCTGTTCCAGTGCCTAACCACCTTCACAATAAAGAATTTCTTCCTAATATCCAATATAAATCTACCCTCTCACACTACACTCCCTGATAGAGTCCCTCCCCATCTTTCTTGTAGGCTCCATTCAGGTACTAGAAGGCCATCAGAGGGTCTCCCCAGAGCCTACTGTTCTCCAGGCTGAACAATCCCAACTCTCTCAATCCCAACAAGTCCATGTCCTTCTTACTTAGGGAGGTCCAGAGCTGGACACAGCACTCCAGGTGGGGTCTCATGAGAGCAGAGTAGTGGGGCCAAATCACCTCTCTCGGCCTGCTGGCCACACTTCTGTTGATGGCTTTCTGGGCTGGGAGCACACATTGCCATCTCATGCTGAGCATCTCACCAGCTGACACCCCTGAGTCCTTCTCAGGGCCGCTCTCCAGCCATTCTGTGCCCAGCCTGTATTTGTGCTTGGGATCTCCCCAACCCATGAGTTCTGTACTTGAAGTATGCATGTAATGTTCAAATTACAGCCACAGATCCTCAGAGGAAAAGAATTGTACCATTCACCTTGGCTTCCCCAAAGATCACAACCCTTTGCCTCTGGTGGTTTATGGAAATAGCACTCACTAAACTGGATATTTATTTTCAACTTTGCTGCTTCTTTGCTTTCAGGAAAATTTTATAACATAGGAGACCAGAGGGGCCATGGAGAAGATCACTGCCAATTTGTAGACTCATTCTTAGATGGAAGGACAGGACAGCAAGAAGATCTGCCAGTCAAAGATGGTAATTCCTTACGCCCGTCTTTGTAGAAAACCTTGGCAATTCCTTTGTTTGTGCATTTCTTTTTCCTGCCAGTGGATTCAGTGCCCACTGCTGGGGTGGGCGATGGAAAGGGACTACAGGCTTTGCAGGCAGAAGAGAATCGAGACGTTTTTGAAGATGAGCAATGACTTATTTAAAAGAGGGGTATGACTTGAGTTCTCTTAAGTAGTAAACAGCCTCTCTCCTGTTTAAAACATTCCAACAGATTATTCATAGTTGTTATTACATATTTAAACCCAACCGCAAATTTGAGTTTGCAGAGAGGCATGAAGTGTTATGTTCAAACTAGCAAGGTTGATTTAAAGTGCAGTAAATCATCACCTGGGCATTAAACAGCTTTGTTTAGTGCTAATGAGAAAGTAAAAGGTTATTACTGGAAAATACAATTCACGCTGCAGTAATTCTGTGTGCACTCATTTGAACCGGGTGCCTAGAATTCCAGTCTGGTCTAAGTGGACATGGGACTGGATGTCCTTAACGCAGCTGTGACCTGCCTGGCTATTTTTCCCATGTTGCTGCAGCTCTGGCACAGGAAAATTGTATTTCTGTCAGCTGAACTCCTACCTTGCTTGTTTGCCAGTGCGAGGGAGTCCGTTCCCTTGTGGGGGTAAGGACACAGCCTTTATTGATACACGGGTGCGTGCTGAGTGTGTCATGGAATGTTTTACTGTGAGAAATAGCAGAACTCTTTTCAGTACAATATCAGTGCGTTGAACAAACTCCCTGTATATAGTGCTTCATTTATAAAACACTTTACAGACGTACAGAAATGCATTGAGGTAGGCAGGAGAGATTAAAGTGAAGTGAAGTGTCTAAATCTTTCACAAGTTTTTCCAAAAACAAAGTAGGTGAATGATCCAAAAGGTGTTTGCTTATGTGATTTTTTTTCAACTTTTTTTTTTTTTTAAAGAGGGATTTGCTTTTCCTTCCCCAGTTAATGTTGCCCATTTGTAAAGGTATTTTGTTTACATAAGGGATTGTCTGAATCCAGTTTGGTGTTGCCATGACAGCAGATCTCTCAGTTGTATCAGATTCACTTTTTAAAAAAGACCTTATGAATACAAAAAAAAATGAATAAAAACCCACCAAACCAAAACCCAAACCCTCTTCTACATAAAAAGCTCGCTACCCCTGCTTAAAACACATATTTTTAACCAAGTTGTTTTCAGCAACTTGATTTAATGGACTCATGAGCTACATTCATTTTCAGAAAAACAAACAAACAAAAAAAACCCAACAAAACATAGAGTCAAACATAAAAAAGGTTCTGCCTTTTCTGTAGCTTGCTCTTCTAGTAAATGGATTGAACCAGAGGAAAGAACAGCCAGATTATCCATTGCTGCCCAGTTCCCCCCTGGCTGCAAGTTGAGCTCTCTTCAGAATTAATGATGTATGTTTGACCTGAAGGGCAGAGAGGGCATCGTGACTGCTATACCCTAGAAGGTGCACAACAATATTTTGTGCGTGGTTGGATTCAGCACTAATCAACTGGCTTTAGTTTTTAACTTCACGTTAATGGTTTGTATGGGAAGCATGTGTATTGTCATGGGGAGATACTGCGAAATATCCCCAACCATCAAGCCTTATTTAGGGTCTCTGCAGTAACTTTGGAAGGAGGAACAGCCTCCTGTTTGGAGAAGACCCCCAGCAGCAGCCAGAAAGGAAATCAAAGGCAGGCACCGTCTTGAGGGCTTCCTGCAAACAAAACTCTGTTTTCTCTTCCAGGATTTTTCAGGGCAGTTCGTCAGGAACCCGTCAAATTTGGAAAAATAGGCGGGGAGACTCACATTAACTACGTTCGCTGGTACGAGTGTGGGACATCGATACCCGGGAAATGGTAGAGCCGACACGAACTTGGTGAAAAGGTCCAGCACTTGCCACCCCTTACTTCCCCCACCCCTCGATTGCCCAACACAGGCTCAAAGGTGGAAGGAAATGTTTATGGTATGCCTGGCACTTAAGTTTGCTGATGTGCAAAGGTTTATACAAGTTTAATGCCAATACTGCATTAATTGTGTAATAGTGTAGGCTGCTTACTGTAGTTATCCAGTTTTACAGATTTGTTGTTAGATTAAAATAAAAATCAAAATCCCCAACAGGCTAGGGATGTGTCGTAGGATAATGTATAGGGAAGCTGGCTCCCTATTCTTGAGGTATGGTTTATATGGTATTTTAAAAAGATACGGTGTGTATATTATTTATCACAATGTTGTAATAAATGTTTAAGGCACAGTTATGGCAGAGTTGGTCATGGAATGCAACGTGCATTAGTTCTTAATTATTCACTGGTCTTCTTAAAATGCAAGTGCCATGAGCTACCTGTGCAGACAGATCTGTAATGTCACCCCAGTCGTAAATTATAGAAAAGACCCTATAACTTTTCATATCCTGCAACCAGTAAACTTGAAGCGCTTTCTCCTGTCGTGTATGAACAGTTTATACTCCTGCCCAAAGGCTGAGGTAGGTTGCTACATGTGCAGCTTCAAACAATCGGGTTTAGTGGGTTTTTTCCATGTTTGTTTTCAAATGCTTCACCTCCAGCACCAGAGTGTGTTCAGCCTATTCCTACGGAGTTACAGCCCCTGCCCCTCCAGCTCAGCAGTGGGTTGTGGGTGTGTTTGGTTTCCTCCACATAAGGCAGACCCGCCCATATGTACATGGAATGTACATACAGCAGCGGCAGCTCATGAAAACAGTTTTCAGAGACTGAGATTTACTGGTTCGAAAGCCAAATGTACACGCAGCACAGGGAAACTTGGAAAGATCAATAAAACCAGGAAAAAAAAAAAAAAGCTAGTTGTAACAGCATAATCAGGTTTATTTTATTTAAATAATAATAAAAAAAAGACAAAAAACCAAACCATTGTTCATTGGGAACAGAGGAGAAATAGCAATAACTGAACTTTAAAACTGCTTTACAGTAATTTCAATTAGAACCTCTCTCAAAGCTACTTGTTGTACTGCTTGAACATTTATAAACTAAATAAAGAGATGTAGGTTTTTTTTAAAGGTGTTATTCATTACATTACTAATGTATTGAAAAAAATATGAACAGGAACACCCAGATAAATATATAGTAGAAATAGCCATTTATAGAAAATGCCTTATAAAGTACATTGCAGGTACACTGTACTCCTAATAAAGTATTTTTTAATCAAGTGTTTTTCTGAAGTGTTTTCCATGAAAACAAATCTTGGTTTCTTGGCAAATGCGGGTATTTCAGGAAGCTGTTTGTCCTGAACCAAGCAGGTGTTAAGTGGTGCGATGGACACCTGACGTGGTAAGATGTGACAAGTGCCCAAACAACCGGAGTCACAGGGATGGCTGCCGGGAGGGGCAGGAGTGAAGGATGCTGAAGATGGGAATATTTTCACTTACTTTAGTTCCAGATTTGTTTTTATAGGAGTTCAAGCAGCTTGCTCCAGTTCTTTTTTTTTTCCTTCTTATTTATTTCCCTACTTATTTTTATGTATTCCTAGAATCCGTAAGATGGAAAATATTAACTGGGAGAATGTTTTGCCCTCTGCTGTTATATGCTCTGTTGAATTTGTTACAGCTCTTGATCTGCTTTTTCTTGGCTTAAAATCGAGTCACTAGAATTGCACTCCCAGGTTTTTCTGGGTGGCAAAGAACCTGTGGAAAGTTGTTCCTTTTAAAGAGTCCTTTTGAAAAAATACGCATTTGGCTTAAATTTTCAGGTAATAAACCAATTCTCCCCCTACCCTAGTTAAAGCATAATTGGTAGGGGCTTTATGTACTGGCTCTTACTAAGTTGGTAAAAGGGTTACTTGGCAATTAATAACAGCAGCCAGTGCAAAAACCATCTACTGCTGCATAAACCCCTGCAAAAGCAATCTGTGTTCACAACACTGCTCCAGTCACACACCTAAAAATCTGTGTCTCCTCCTACAAACCCGAGCACCGCTGATCACTACGGCGGTATCTGTACACCAGCACACACACACTTCTTTTAACAGAGCTTTCTCGTTCACTATTACCTAGATTCTACAAGTCAAGATCAGGCAATTAATAGATTTAGGGTTTTTATTAGTTTTCCAAGTGAGCGTTACAATTTATAATGTATCATATCTAGTTTTACCTCCAGAATCAATCTAATTTAGTACATCATCGTATTAGTAAAAACAAGCCTGACAAGTGGGCTAAACTTCCAACTAGCATCTTCATATCCTTCCAGCAAGGCAAGCTAGAATGTCAATCACTTTGCGGACAGTTAGGTAGTGTTTCCCAAAAACAACCCAGCCCCGAATCAAACTAGGAAGCATATACAATTTAAAGCAGAAAAGATTTGTTTGGTC
>VXBJ01000196.1:1104359-1164263 GCA_013400055.1 Nycticryphes semicollaris | reverse complement strand
GGGGGCGGCCGGGGTGGGGGAGGCCCCGCTGTAGGGAGCGGGCTGGGAGGCCTGGGTGGTGTAGGGCTGCGGGGGCGCGTAGTTGCCCGCCGCGAATTGCGGAGGCGGCTGCTGCGCCGGGAGCTGCGGTGGCTGCCCGGGGAAGGCGGCAGCGGTGGCAGGGGCCGGTGCGGCCGGCTGGCTGTAGGCCGGGAACTGCTGGGCTTGCTGCGAGGGGGGCTGCTGCTGGCTGTAGCCGGCTGGAAAGGCAAAAAGAGAGAGGCGGGGTGAGGCAGAGATACCAAAGAACCAAGGCTGCCTCCTGCAGAAATACCTTTGTTTATCGTGACAAACACAAAACCAGGCAGTGTGAGCACACAACAGGCAAACCAAGAATGAACAGCGAGTTTTCCTGCCTTTCACGTAAAGCGCCCTGCCTGGGTTTTGGCCCACGACTATGGCAGCGCAGTAACACTGGAAATAGTGTAAAATAGCTTTCCCGTGACTAACTAGAAATAAAAAAAAAAAAAGAAAGACGACAAACAGTATTTTATCATCACATGGAAAATAAAAAGTCTTCATTGGCAAACAAGGCAAAATGCAACCTTTCCCCCAGATAAGAACTAAAACCTAAACTGTCGTCGAACTAGCATCAGGGTTTAAATAAAGTCAGACCTTTGGTTCAATCATAGGTGTTTTCAGTTCTTTGAGTTTAAATATGAAAAAGCTGTGTGGAAGAGAACACTTCCGTACAACACTGCCATTTAAACACATCCCAAACTTGATTTTTCTGTATAAAACCAGCCTCCAAACAGAACTGCTCTTTCTTATTGAAGACTTGAAAATGACACAAAGTCCTTTTACAAAGGAATAGCTACTTTTATCCGTCAATGAAACACACCTGCAGCTACTTGCAATGAAACCTCTCCAGTGACTGGAATCCTGTCAGCATTAAACACCAGACACACAAATTATTAAAAGTGCACAGCCCTACATGGAAAGAGTAAGGATTGAAGAATGCACTGGAGTAAATTCTGAAACTCACCTTGAAACCAGGGTCAAAATTTACCCAGGAGACAAACCTCCGAAGGGTCCGTTTTTACTACCATGAGTAAGTAACCACATGGTTGCCCACAAGGATCTACTAAAGCGGGAGCGGAACCTGCTCGTGGGGGATGTGGGTTTGAAAGGAGACAATATTCACGGGAACAACAACAAAACAAACAAGAGTCAAGATCCTTAAAGGCTGCTGAGAGATCCTCAAAAAAAAAAAAAAAACCAGAAGAAAAAAGGCTGTTTCTGGAAAATTGGGCTAATTGTGAAATAAGTTACGAGAAACAGAGGAGCCCCAGATCAGTTAAGGTGGCGTTTCATTCTTACTTGAAGATGTTGATTAGAATGCAGAACCCACACTGCACTGCAGCTTGCACAGGAACTTCTTCAATGAAATACTGAATTAGATGATGGTGGGATATAACCAGCAAGCAGATGGAAACTCCTTCCCCCTGCCTCAGTTTTTACACCCAATGAAAGTCAGATAGACCCTTCTACTTCCAACAGGCTTGTTACTTTTTCTGAAATTACACTTCAGAAAGTCTGTCACTGTCTTCTAATTACAAATGTGTGGGTGAGAAATCTGCAGAGAACAAGACACCATTTAGAGACCCCAATCAACCAGCTCTTAGCACAGCGCACAGAAACACGGGCTGAGGCACAAGCCTTCAGTTCCAAGTTTTCTAGTGTTCTTATCCAAGATAAACACGGAATTTCTTCATAATCTCTGCAAGTGTTCTCATCTCTATCAAATTTGAAGCACTCCCTGCAGTGTATATACTGCACACTAAAAAAGAGGCCATAGAGACTCTATTCTGAGTCAGTTAGTAGTATGGGAATCTTCTGTTTAAGTTTAGGGAAGATTGTTTAAAATAAGGAATGATAAATGCTTTGTATCATTTTTCTACAAGTATTCCACAACTTGCAATTTGTTATGGAATCTGTTGTTATAGGTTCATCCTTGTACTTTACAGCTGGATTACAATCCCTATGCATTATTAGATGCCAGCTGCTTCTTAAAGTAAATAACTGGAAGTTCTGCAATCAAGTTTATTTTGGGTATATGCAAATGCCAGCTTTTCATATTAGACTGCACGTAAACCACTAATGCACTAAAGCGTTCTTCTGCTCAAAGTCTTCTGGCACCTTTACTTGAGGTATCAGCAAAACCAACAACTGAAAAACAAAACCTATCACTTGAAAGTTTCTCTGAAATGACACTATTTATAACAGCTAAGGATTTACTAAATGACAAATATAATCAGTGTTTGCACCACTAAATGTTGTACCTGGAGATCGTTTTAGAAGCAAGAAATAGGGGCCTGCGCTATGTAAGGAAGCTAAATTGGGATGCTTTAGTCACTTACTTGCTCGAATCCCCAAACCGCACAAGTTAATCCTAAAGACTTCTCATACTTCAAGTGATTAATTTTGCCTACATTTTAACAGTGCATTCTGCTGATTAGTAATAACAAAGTCTGCATTTGGTCACAATCAAGTAGGATTGAGATCCCTGAACTCCAGCTACGTAGTAAAAATACAGACCGCTACAGGGCATTTTTGAATCACGCCAGTTCCCATCAGAACCACCAGCGCTCAGCACCCTGACCTGCCCCACTGACAGGTTCAGGAACCGACACGCAGAGGGTCAGGCTGGGCACTGCAGGAGAGGTTCTGCAGCTAAACCCCTGTTTGAGAGCCGCTTACCTGGGTACTGCATACCGTACTGTTGCTGAGGCTGAGCCTGAGGCTGCTGAGCAGGATAACCGGGCTGTTGGTACTGTTGATACATTTGACCTATGGATAAAACAATTTAGTTGAACCCCAGTACTCTGACTGTACCATACACACACAGTGAACAACATCCTAGCATTTTAAAAGTCACAGAAACAAACCTTCTCACAACACGTAAAAACTTTTTCTAAAAAATCTGGACACAATCAAGTTTGAGTATGTTCTACCTAATTACCAACTGAAATCAACCTACACATCATAGTTTCTAAGCCACACTGTTCTGAATACTAAATCATGTTTAACTCCAACAGAATGACTAGTCCTGATTCAGCATGTGGGGCTTACTAATTCCCATTTTCAGATGGAAGACAACATGCGCCTTAATTAGCGCTACTCTGGTAGATTACAGGAATCTTAAAGTGTCTTGGTAACCGCTCCAGAACTTACACTGTAAATTCAAGTACTTCAAAAGTTGAACATGTATTCAGACTGTCTGTTTATATTAGGTTTTTAAGACCATTTCTGCATTAGAGTACTGTAAGCAGAGTGGTACATTATTTATCCTGGCCACATTATCCAGAAAGGTCATCCATCTCGTAGCATCTGACTTGCTGTAAAGCCAAGTTTTCTTTAGAGACCAGGGGTATACACCCTAAAGCAAAACCAAAACCATACGTTCTTAAGCTTGGGCATTCTAATTCAATGCTAAGTTTTCCAAAATTCACTGGTTCCAATTTCTTGGCAAGAAGAGGCAGAATATTTGGTTATACTTAACCTATGGGCCCTATTTAGACTTTATGCTTCTGCTGTTTTTCAATTTAATAACAGGCACAGTCAAATAACCAAGACAATTATCTGCCAAAACTACAGCTTAGCTGAACTGGAGCAGACATGGAAACTTCACTATTATAAAGTGTTACTGGACTATTAGTCATTCTGCAGAGATCAGCAGACTGTATAAATACACTGTAAGCTCTATCTTCTGAATTGTACAAGACAAAAGCAATTTGGCTCTGCTCCAAGTCCTCCCAGACCCCTGTGCACACTGCTTTAGCACCACTCCTTATTTCTTTTCTCCGCGGCACTTACAGCTGAAAGCAAGGGTATTTTACATTCACACTGAGGCGTTCAAAGTATTTTATATTGGTACAGTCATTCAAAATATTATTTGGTGTGCAATTATTGTGGGATGAAGAATGGCAAACACAAGGCTTGAAGAGAATTTAAGGCTGTTAGCTTGATAAGTAAAAATTAGAAACTCAGAATGCTTGCTTTTGTTTCTTAAACTCTGTTGTTGTAGGGAAGTTCTGGGAGAACAACCAGGAGGCTGCCTACAGGCTAACGCCGAGACCACACTGGCACCTGCTGGAGACCCCAGGTAAATGGATAGGAAAGAAAGCAGAGAGTTTTTTCCAAAGCTGTCTGAGAAGGCTTGCTGTCTTCACCAGGGTTGAAGTGTTAGTAAGGAGCAAGAGGTGCTCCAGTGCCATTCAAGAAAACATTCTTAGTTTACAGCCAGGAATGCAGTCAAGGATCCTACGAGTTCTTAAACCCACAGTTTTCCCTCTCATTGGATTTTACTCTGAAAACAAGAGGGCTACAACATCAGCATCTAGTTTTCGTGCTTATTGCTGTCAAGGATCTACCAGCATTTACCACTGTTCCTGTTCACTGACACAGCCCAGAACAGCCATTTTAGCTTGATTCAGAAAAAAAAAAAAGATCAAATAGGTATAAAGTCACACAACATTCTCTTCCCTAGAAGATCATGAAGCACTTACATAAATGAACTTTCATATCTGTTTTAGAAAAGACTAAAGAAGTGTCCACACCTGTACTTAACTGGTGCCTGTGTGTGTTCAGCAACTGGATTTAGGGATACAAAAGCACGGCCATGCAAGAGACAGCACTATACTGAAACTTTTTTTGTTGTGTTGATTTAATTCAAACTAGTGAATGCTTAAAACTTTATCAAGGAGGCAAGTCAGTCATTAGTATCTGCACACAGGGGACTTGGTATTCACAAATAATGGTAACTAATAACCAATTATAACCATCCTAATATCATTTATTGGCAAAAAATGCCATTAAAAACCACAAGCTCTGACATACTGGAATGCTTGGCACACCATTAGCATCACCATTTGCTTATATCCTCAAAATACTGGGAAAGTGGGGTGGGGGGAAGCGCAGCTTGGAGTGTTTAAGAAGTGAACTAATATTTCAAAACTAGTTTTAAAACTACTTTCTAACAAGGACATGGTCTGTACCTGCAGTGCCATTTGTGTGAGCCAATCCTCTGCAGTACCTAACCACCAACACATATCTGAAGTTCTGGCTGGGCCACAGCCCTGCACAGGTAGATTCTCAACTCAGCTGCACAAGTACAGGAAAGGAGAGCAGGACAGGACAGCAAAGGTCCCCAAATTACCACTAAGCTGAGGTAGTTCCACAACAGTGAAGTACAGGAAGCTACTCCGTATTTCAAAGGAAAGTCTCTGAATGCTTTGGGTAAAAGCAACTCAGCTTATGAAAAAATTCAGGAGCTGGTAATCACACATATTACCCAAGGTTGGTAAGAGATTCCCCTTTACCATATATGCATACAGTGGACAGCAAAAGCACTCCCACTAGTATTTCTGATGAACAAAGTGCAATAATGACTTCTGACCTCCTCCCCAAGAATTGACCCATCCTATTTTATCCACAGAGTGTAAAAAATGTAATAAATACTTAATATATTTCAATGGCAACAATAAGAACTGCATAAACTACATACAGACCGAAGTCTTCATAATTACTGCTGTTGTATTTTACATGCAAAAAAAAAGGACTTGGGTATAGCGCAGTGCAGTGTTTAAATAAAAACAAAAAGCCAAACGAACTCCAACACAAAAAAATGGCACTACACTTTCCTTGACCCAAGTTTAGAAAAGTCATTTTACCTAGTCTAATACTTGGGAGAAAAGTTATCTAGGCTCATGTAAAATGAGCTTTGCTGCAACGAGTACCCTTTTAAATAAAGCTCCTGCTCCACCTACTGTTTCCGTATTGAACAGCACGCGAGGAAAAATTTTTCTGCCTACCGACTTTGGGTCTGCTAATTGGAAGCCTTAGCTACTGATCACTCAGATACACTTATTCACATCTTTAGTAGAAAAATCTGCTGTTTACCTTCCACCTGACCAGTCTGTGGCTGTGCTCCAGGGTACGGTGGCTGCTGTGCCTGAACACCAGGGGGATGGGCTGCAGAAGAGGAGGAAGCGATGCTGTCTGGTGTTCCCGATCGCTCTTCTGCAGGGGCACTGGGTGGTCCTAGAGGAGGAAGAGCAAAATAATAGTATGCAACATGAACAGAGCTTGAATTTAAAAAGCCTAATACAAGACCATTCTCTTGCAAGGATTTTAACATTTTTTTCCAGTTCTCCACAGATTTATATCCGAGAGTGCCATGCTAAAGCTAAATATATTTATATTTAATAAATAAATATAAGCACATCTAAGCTTTCCTTTGAAAATATTTTTGGGGGAATTTTCCACCTGTCTCTAAGTTACTCAAATTTCATCTTTCAAGGAACCTGACTCACTTGCGGGATAAATACCTGTGTGACAACATGGTTTTTCCACAGCTTCAAGTATTAACCTTGCACACATACACTGAAGACTTGCTATGTTTGGACAGAATACACACCTACACACTTACTCTTTCTCACCTAGAGCAAAGGTGCAAGGCTGTGTGAAACTGTTCAAATGCACTAGTGTTTTACTGTGGCCCACATGGGCCCAGGCAACAAAGTGCAGTCACGGTGTGTGAACAGAAAACCTCCAAGGAGTGCACAAAATTTGCACTCCCGGACAGGACACAGCAGGCTTCAGTCTAAAAACATTCGTCTGCTTTGATAACTCTGCAAATATTCTAGCTAGCACCCAAAGAAAGCATGCTTCGTTTTCCTTTTCATAAGGTGCATTCTTACCTGACACCTGATCATCTGTCAAGCCAAACGCTGACATCACGTTCTTGCTGATTTCATCCTGGTTCTTTAGTGGATCAAATGCAGACATGCTTGCTGCTATAACTTGCGTAGATGGCTTAACATTAGAGTCAGCAGCAGCAGGTTTTTCTTCCCTACCATCTACAGCATCTACAAAACAAAATACCCAATTATTAATTTTTGAGAACTGAACACCATCGTACATATATATCGTACTTCGGCAAGTTTAAAATTGCATAGTTGTGGGGTTTAAATACGCTGCCACTGTGGATTATCAGTATCACTTATCAGTTTGTCTGAAACCCAAAGGTACAAGGGTCCTGCTTCAACAAATTATTCTGGTATGACTTGCCAACAGAGAATTCAAAATTACAAAAGCTTACAGGACATGTTCCAGTTTATGCCAGTGTTTCATCAACTGCAGGTTTTGTTTTGTTCTACCCCTTTCCCCCTGAATTCTTTCTAAGCTGACAGGTGAAGTTTATCTCTGCAATTATACAACACTGAATTATTCAGAAACCCCCTACCTAGTAGAGTGCTAGATTTTCTCTGAAAAACGAACAAGTTAGAGGTTACACTGACTAGTTTTGTTTACACTAAGATCATTACCCTAACCTCCTTCCAAATGGTTTATAACTAGAATCCATAGTATTCCACTGAAATTAGTAATTCCTTACATTGTAGGAACAGGGGTTAGATTTTGGGGTTTTTTAAACAAAACCAATAAAAGTTGCAAGTGTAAAACACAAAAGTAGTGTTTCCTAAAAGAAACACAGGAGCTTTCATTTTGCCTCTTTACTCAGAAGACTGTAACTCTATGACTTTGTGTCATCATTTTCTGTGTCCAGCTTACCCAAAATCTGTAGCTAAGCACACAGAGGAATAGTTTTTACAGACTTTTCTCACAGATCTAAAGTAGGAGATCAATACCTGAAAACTTCCCCCATAATCCTTTCCCACCCCTACCTGCACCCTTGTGCTGCTTACCCTGAGACAGCTCTGATGCTGGTCTGAGCTCAAAATACGTGGATTCAAATTCCTAACCTGGCAAAAAAAGTGGATAAAATTTTTGCTGAATTTGCTTTTTACTGTATCAAACTTGCTTAGCAACACAAGATAAGCAGCAGAGCTAGCCCAAAGTAAGCAGTGGGAGTGCTCAGATGGGAACAAGTACTCTTCAACAAAAACAAATTATTAATTCAGCTCAAAGCCCTCTCAAAATGTTGTTGTGACTCACAAGTGTTAGTTATAGGGTTTTCATACATTGTAACAGAACCTCAGACTTTGAGGTTTTATTCCTAAATTAACTTAGTGCTTTATTCCAGAAAACTTGAATAAAAATTCTGCCTGTGAAATAACTGAAGCATTAAAAACTAAGTTCGTTTTGAACCATCAAGCAACAATTAAGAATGATCACAACCAGTATTCAAGCCTCCATTTTTCACGTTGTTAAAACGCACACAACTCTGCACATCAAACCAAACCATTCTTTGTCAGGCTGCCTACCACTTTCAGGCAGATTAGTGGAAAGCCCTGGTTCAGCCGGTGGTTCTAAACAGTCCAGTAAACGATTGACTTTATTGCGAAGTTCTATCAGCTCTCGACGCAGGTATTTCACCTGATTAGATTCTAGGGGTCTTGGTTGTCCGTTCACTGCAAAACAGCAATTAGACAAATTTAAGACTGTAGTAACATTTTGACACTCAGTTTAAAATTAAAAGAAAAAAAATATTCCCAACTTTTACTTGCTTGTAGCCTCATCATCTTCTGTAGAGTTCAAAGTGACACAGGTCAGACAACACAGATTGAACGCATTCTACAGCCTATTGTGCCTTTAATATAATCTCAGTTCAACTTAATCAACAGTACTAGAACTGCAGAGTCAAGTCTGCTGTAAAGTTTCTGTGCTGTTTACTCATTTCCATGAATATACCCCAAACAATACAAATATTATACTTGGTTGTGGAAAGCTGACCCTTTAGAAACTACCTTTAGAACTAAGAGGCATACACAATACTGCTGCAATTCATGAAGAAGGTCAGTGTTCACGTTAAAGGCTGCTCGCTATTCCTTAGAACTGTGTTAATTTACCAACAGTAGATTGAAAATAGAGAACTATTTTATAGAAAGGCCAGAGGATAAATGTTAAAGTCTCTCCAACTTTAAGCAATTAATGTTAGTTTTCAGCAGTGTACTAGTAACACTGCAAGTTTATCATCATCTGTGAAGAAAACACCACAAATGCTAAAGAGTAGAAGGTAAGAAAGAAAACATTAAGAAAAAACAGTTGACTATATATGTATATGTGGGTGTGTGTGTACACCAAATACTTTAAGCAATATTATAGAAAGAAATAGTTTCAATTTCCTCCAGTTCAGATGTCACATGAAACATCAAGACAGAAAACAGATATCATGTATTAATTCAGTATTTTCAACTTACTGATTTCATTCTTTTGAGGTGACNAACACTTATCAAGAAAAATGAAGTTCTCAAAACCCGGGGGGGGTGGGTGGGTGTGTTAAATCATATCACAACAAAGCAACAGGTTAGAGTGGTACATAACAAACATTTTTGTGTTGGGTTATTTTAGCACAAGTGCAGGGAAATTATGAACGGGAGGTAAGACAGAGAAGCAACTGGCTATAAAAGGGAACCTTCTGACTTTAGCCCTTTTAAAGTTCCATATAGCTCATCATTCATTTACATTTGTATACAGGCTGAAATATTAGAGCTAAGAGTTCACAAAGGCCAACACCAGAAGGAATAATGCTGCTGTTTAACTTACATTCCCATTTCAAGTGGCTCCAAAACTATACTGTTCATGAACAGACAGGAGAGTTATGATACAGAGCACAAGCCAATCCCAATTTAATTTTTAAAACCCAAACCATACACACAAACAAGGGAAAATTTTAAGTGACTAGAATGCTTTCTCAGGTTATACTCAGGACACTGAGGTGCAAGACTGATTTTTCAACAAAGGAATGATAACAAAGTTCCTGTGCAGAAGTCATTAGTAAAAATATCTATCAGACTTAACTCACAGATAGGAATGAAGATATAAAGATGTCACGGTTGTCACAACCAAACTTTTCTCTCAAACCAGGGATTTGACATGACGTCTCATCTACTAGCCATTTGTTTTTGCGTGGCAGATTTCAGAGGAACTCCCATCCCAATGTATCCTAATCAGTCTGCACACTTCCATCAGTCACGGAAACTACGCAAGAACTGTATGGGATCCTTCATTCTTAAGATGCAAAACTGAACATCTTTAAGCCTATCAACATCCAAAAGAGGCACCAAGCTCCCATTAAGTTTGGTCTCTCACATTTTTTAACCTGAGTCAAGACAATAGACAACTGCATAACATCTTGACTGCTCAACAAGGTCCTGTAAAACAGGACTAGTCTCTTTGGCAGGATGGATTTTCTGCTGTTTTAAATATTAAACAGATTATTAACATATTCATAGTTAAATGAACACAAATTAAGCAGTGAAAAGGAAAGAGTGGGAACGCATTATCAGAAAAACATGTTCTGGCAGAGGAAAAGAGGAGGGACAGCAGGACCACTTCTTTCCAGAACACCTTGATGATGAGGAACTGAGATGAGACACTCCCTAGTGAAGCTTCACCTACAGAAACCACAGTGTTGGACAAAGGACACAGCTTGGAACAAAGCTGACTCCAGGCTACCAAAGTTCCTCCTTAGAACACTGGTAACAAGGAGGCTTTAAGGACAGACACAGAGACATGTTTTTAATTACAGATTGCTGCCTAAAAATTCTGAGGTATCCCTTACGCATTGGTGACATAAAAATCTGGCCCTATAAATGTTAAAAATTTCGAATAAATATTAATGTTTCAGTATGAATAATCAGAAAACTCACAATGGAAAGTTGAAAAAAGAAAAACCTACACTCCAAATTTGAAGAACTACATATTCTGTCAACTCTGACTACAGGTAACACCTCTGCAATGGAAGCTTTTCTTAGCATTGTGCAACACCTAACAATGCTCACCTGTCTTCAGAGAAGTTGCTTTCTAACAAAATAAACAAGGAAGATTACTGCCAATAACAAACTGATAATATATAAAATAATTTTCAAGTATTCCTGAAATATTGTTGCTTCCAAAGATTTTTTTGTATCTCATGTCCTGTTTGCACTTTCTGTCTCAAAACAGATAGGTCGACAGCTTTATCAGTCATTGATTCACTGAGCAGGTACTGGAAAGTCTCCAAGGACAGAGGCTCCAAAACCCCATCAGGCAACCTGCTCCAGTGACACAATGCCCTCCTGGCCAGAACTCATACTCAGCCTCTCAAACTGCAGTTTATGACTACTGCCATCTGGTGCTAATGAGTAGAGCTGGGATTCGATGGTCTTTGCAATTCCCACCCAGTTTGCTGGAAGCTGCNCCCCACCCCTACCTGCACCCTTGTGCTGCTTACCCTGAGACAGCTCTGATGCTGGTCTGAGCTCAAAATACGTGGATTCAAATTCCTAACCTGGCAAAAAAAGTGGATAAAATTTTTGCTGAATTTGCTTTTTACTGTATCAAACTTGCTTAGCAACACAAGATAAGCAGCAGAGCTAGCCCAAAGTAAGCAGTGGGAGTGCTCAGATGGGAACAAGTACTCTTCAACAACAACAAATTATTAATTCAGCTCAAAGCCCTCTCAAAATGTTGTTGTGACTCACAAGTGTTAGTTATAGGGTTTTCATACATTGTAACAGAACCTCAGACTTTGAGGTTTTATTCCTAAATTAACTTAGTGCTTTATTCCAGAAAACTTGAATAAAAATTCTGCCTGTGCAATAACTGAAGCATTAAAAACTAAGTTCGTTTTGAACCATCAAGCAACAATTAAGAATGATCACAACCAGTATTCAAGCCTCCATTTTTCACGTTGTTAAAACGCACACAACTCTGCACATCAAACCAAACCATTCTTTGTCAGGCTGCCTACCACTTTCAGGCAGATTAGTGGAAAGCCCTGGTTCAGCCGGTGGTTCTAAACAGTCCAGTAAACGATTGACTTTATTGCGAAGTTCTATCAGCTCTCGACGCAGGTATTTCACCTGATTAGATTCTAGGGGTCTTGGTTGTCCGTTCACTGCAAAACAGCAATTAGACAAATTTAAGACTGTAGTAACATTTTGACACTCAGTTTAAAATTAAAAGAAAAAAAATATTCCCAACTTTTACTTGCTTGTAGCATCATCATCTTCTGTGGAGTTCAAAGTGACACAGGTCAGACAACACAGATTGAACGCATTCTACAGCCTATTGTGCCTTTAATATAATCTCAGTTCAACTTAATCAACAGCACTAGAACTGCAGAGTCAAGTCTGCTGTAAAGTTTCTGTGCTGTTTACTCATTTCCATGAATATACCCCAAACAATACAAATATTATACTTGGTTGTGGAAAGCTGACCCTTTAGAAACTACCTTTAGAACTAAGAGGCATACACAATACTGCTGCAATTCATGAAGAAGGTCAGTGTTCACGTTAAAGGCTGCTCGCTATTCCTTAGAACTGTGTTAATTTACCAACAGTAGATTGAAAATAGAGAACTATTTTATAGAAAGGCCAGAGGATAAATGTTAAAGTCTCTCCAACTTTAAGCAATTAATGTTAGTTTTCAGCAGTGTACTAGTAACACTGCAAGTTTATCATCATCTGTGAAGAAAACACCACAAATGCTAAAGAGTAGAAGGTAAGAAAGAAAACATTAAGAAAAAACAGTTGACTATATATGTATATGTGGGTGTGTGTGTACACCAAATACTTTAAGCAATATTATAGAAAGAAATAGTTTCAATTTCCTCCAGTTCAGATGTCACATGAAACATCAAGACAGAAAACAGATATCATGTATTAATTCAGTATTTTCAACTTACTGATTTCATTCTTTTGAGGTGACAAAGCTTTTAGTACCTTCCAGTGAAACCCACTGCTTGAATAAACNGTTGACTATATATGTATATGTGGGTGTGTGTGTACACCAAATACTTTAAGCAATATTATAGAAAGAAATAGTTTCAATTTCCTCCAGTTCAGATGTCACATGAAACATCAAGACAGAAAACAGATATCATGTATTAATTCAGTATTTTCAACTTACTGATTTCATTCTTTTGAGGTGACAAAGCTTTTAGTACCTTCCAGTGAAACCCACTGCTTGAATAAACATTTAGAAAAAAAAGATAAAGACAATCTTCTATACTTACCAAACAATGTCAGCTTAAGTATCCTACTGCACTGAATTGCAAAGGAAAGATCTGAGCTATCAAAAATCGTTATAAGATCTCCATCTGCAAAAAACATGAAAAAGTTAGATTAGAAGTAAAGCCTATTAACTACTGAACTTTATGCTAGGGCAGAAATGTCACTTCATTACTAAAAAACCTAAAAACAAACCACTCCCTATTTGATTCTGAAGCTACTAGAAAAAAGTTACCAATTAGCACTATCACAAGAAGTGTACCATACCTCGTTATATGGAGGNTCAGTCACGGAAACTACGCAAGAACTGTATGGGATCCTTCATTCTTAAGATGCAAAACTGGACATCTTTAAGCCTATCAACATCCAAAAGAGGCACCAAGCTCCCATTAAGTTTGGTCTCTCACATTTTTTAACCTGAGTCAAGACAATAGACAACTGCATAACATCTTGACTGCTCAACAAGGTCCTGTAAAACAGGACTAGTCTCTTTGGCAGGATGGATTTTCTGCTGTTTTAAATATTAAACAGATTATTAACATATTCATAGTTAAATGAACACAAATTAAGCAGTGAAAAGGAAAGAGTGGGAACGCATTATCAGAAAAACATGTTCTGGCAGAGGAAAAGAGGAGGGACAGCAGGACCACTTCTTTCCAGAACACCTTGATGATGAGGAACTGAGATGAGACACTCCCTAGTGAAGCTTCACCTACAGAAACCACAGTGTTGGACAAAGGACACAGCTTGGAACAAAGCTGACTCCAGGCTACCAAAGTTCCTCCTTAGAACACTGGTAACAAGGAGGCTTTAAGGACAGACACAGAGACATGTTTTTAATTACAGATTGCTGCCTAAAAATTCTGAGGTATCCCTTACGCATTGGTGACATAAAAATCTGGCCCTATAAATGTTAAAAATTTCGAATAAATATTAATGTTTCAGTATGAATAATCAGAAAACTCACAATGGAAAGTTGAAAAAAGAAAAACCTACACTCCAAATTTGAAGAACTACATATTCTGTCAACTCTGACTACAGGTAACACCTCTGCAATGGAAGCTTTTCTTAGCATTGTGCAACACCTAACAATGCTCACCTGTCTTCAGAGAAGTTGCTTTCTAACAAAATAAACAAGGAAGATTACTGCCAATAACAAACTGATAATATATAAAATAATTTTCAAGTATTCCTGAAATATTGTTGCTTCCAAAGATTTTTTTGTATCTCATGTCCTGTTTGCACTTTCTGTCTCAAAACAGATAGGTCGACAGCTTTATCAGTCATTGATTCACTGAGCAGGTACTGGAAAGTCTCCAAGGACAGAGGCTCCAAAACCCCATCAGGCAACCTGCTCCAGTGACACAATGCCCTCCTGGCCAGAACTCATACTCAGCCTCTCAAACTGCAGTTTATGACTACTGCCATCTGGTGCTAATGAGTAGAGCTGGGATTCGATGGTCTTTGCAATTCCCACCCAGTTTGCTGGAAGCTGCTATTAAGCTCTGCCCTCAGCCTCCTCTGCAGCACAATGAACAAGCCCAGCTCCCTCATATGGTCTCTGTAGGCCACCTGCCCTAGGACCTTCACGACCCTCACTGCATCCTGCTGAAGCCTCCCCAGTTTCTCTGCGTTTTTTTAACCTGGGGTGCAGAGAGCAAGAATGAGCATGGAGTTCCCAGTGGGGCATCATCAGTGCCGGGGACGGGGCACAGTAATGGTGTTCCTGCTTGCTATGATGATCCATAACAAAGCTTATGGAATCAGATCCTAAACAAGTAAGTTTCATAAAGTTAAACAGTTCTTTCTCTTTGGCAGNATTTAGAAAAAAAAGATAAAGACAATCTTCTATACTTACCAAACAATGTCAGCTTAAGTATCCTACTGCACTGAATTGCAAAGGAAAGATCTGAGCTATCAAAAATCGTTATAAGATCTCCATCTGCAAAAAACATGAAAAAGTTAGATTAGAAGTAAAGCCTATTAACTACTGAACTTTATGCTAGGGCAGAAATGTCACTTCATTACTAAAAAACCTAAAAACAAACCACTCCCTATTTGATTCTGAAGCTACTAGAAAAAAGTTACCAATTAGCACTATCACAAGAAGTGTACCATACCTCGTTATATGGAGGATGAGAAAACTGAAGATGCAGAATTAGTAAATAGACGGGTTTTTCTGTCATTACTAAGTAANCAAGGGAAAATTTTAAGTGACTAGAATGCTTTCTCAGGTTATACTCAGGACACTGAGGTGCAAGACTGATTTTTCAACAAAGGAATGATAACAAAGTTCCTGTGCAGAAGTCATTAGTAAAAATATCTATCAGACTTAACTCACAGATAGGAATGAAGATATAAAGATGTCACGGTTGTCACAACCAAACTTTTCTCTCAAACCAGGGATTTGACATGACGTCTCATCTACTAGCCATTTGTTTTTGCGTGGCAGATTTCAGAGGAACTCCCATCCCAATGTATCCTAATCAGTCTGCACACTTCCTTCAGTCACGGAAACTACGCAAGAACTGTATGGGATCCTTCATTCTTAAGATGCAAAACTGGACATCTTTAAGCCTATCAACATCCAAAAGAGGCACCAAGCTCCCATTAAGTTTGGTCTCTCACATTTTTTAACCTGAGTCAAGACAATAGACAACTGCATAACATCTTGACTGCTCAACAAGGTCCTGTAAAACAGGACTAGTCTCTTTGGCAGGATGGATTTTCTGCTGTTTTAAATATTAAACAGATTATTAACATATTCATAGTTAAATGAACACAAATTAAGCAGTGAAAAGGAAAGAGTGGGAACGCATTATCAGAAAAACATGTTCTGGCAGAGGAAAAGAGGAGGGACAGCAGGACCACTTCTTTCCAGAACACCTTGATGATGAGGAACTGAGATGAGACACTCCCTAGTGAAGCTTCACCTACAGAAACCACAGTGTTGGACAAAGGACACAGCTTGGAACAAAGCTGACTCCAGGCTACCAAAGTTCCTCCTTAGAACACTGGTAACAAGGAGGCTTTAAGGACAGACACAGAGACATGTTTTTAATTACAGATTGCTGCCTAAAAATTCTGAGGTATCCCTTACGCATTGGTGACATAAAAATCTGGCCCTATAAATGTTAAAAATTTCGAATAAATATTAATGTTTCAGTATGAATAATCAGAAAACTCACAATGGAAAGTTGAAAAAAGAAAAACCTACACTCCAAATTTGAAGAACTACATATTCTGTCAACTCTGACTACAGGTAACACCTCTGCAATGGAAGCTTTTCTTAGCATTGTGCAACACCTAACAATGCTCACCTGTCTTCAGAGAAGTTGCTTTCTAACAAAATAAACAAGGAAGATTACTGCCAATAACAAACTGATAATATATAAAATAATTTTCAAGTATTCCTGAAATATTGTTGCTTCCAAAGATTTTTTTGTATCTCATGTCCTGTTTGCACTTTCTGTCTCAAAACAGATAGGTCGACAGCTTTATCAGTCATTGATTCACTGAGCAGGTACTGGAAAGTCTCCAAGGACAGAGGCTCCAAAACCCCATCAGGCAACCTGCTCCAGTGACACAATGCCCTCCTGGCCAGAACTCATACTCAGCCTCTCAAACTGCAGTTTATGACTACTGCCATCTGGTGCTAATGAGTAGAGCTGGGATTCGATGGTCTTTGCAATTCCCACCCAGTTTGCTGGAAGCTGCTATTAAGCTCTGCCCTCAGCCTCCTCTGCAGCACAATGAACAAGCCCAGCTCCCTCATATGGTCTCTGTAGGCCACCTGCCCTAGGACCTTCACGACCCTCACTGCATCCTGCTGAAGCCTCCCCAGTTTCTCTGCGTTTTTTTAACCTGGGGTGCAGAGAGCAAGAATGAGCATGGAGTTCCCAGTGGGGCATCATCAGTGCCGGGGACGGGGCACAGTAATGGTGTTCCTGCTTGCTATGATGATCCATAACAAAGCTTATGGAATCAGATCCTAAACAAGTAAGTTTCATAAAGTTAAACAGTTCTTTCTCTTTGGCAGTAAAGTGTGGCTTTTTTTTTTTTTACTTTCCACCAGCTTTTCAAGTAGCCTTTCTTAAATGCTGATACCAAAAATCCACTAGTGCCTAGCACAAGCCCTTCTATTCCATGTTCTCCTGCTTACATGATAAATTATTACCTCTCTTGCCAATGCACAACACTAACAGACCATCTTACAATGCTCTTCTGTCATACCAGCCAATACTCAGATTCACTGCCTGAATAAAGGTGCATGTTTTGAAGTTTATCCTGCATAACCAAATGAAAATTTACATTGATACACATGGTTTACATGGATTAATGTCAATCAAAAGAATCCAGATCATTCCATCTTTTTCTCCCTCACCTATTGTAACATTTATGTTGAAGGCAGTTACGAATAATGATGAAAGTTTTGCTTTGAAATTGCTAGCAGAAAAGAAAAAACATGAAAAGCACCAAGGACAGGATCTTGTTAGCAGCACAAAGTCAGTTCTACAACTCCTATCAACAGTCATCAGGTTATTACCCAGTAGAGTACATCCTAGAATTCACAAGGTATATGTATATGCCAAGCCATACAAGAGTCAGACCATTTATTGATTTATCAAGCAAATTTTAATTTTAAGGAATGTCAATGAAGCTTAATTCCTGTTACATAGAGAAGAATACACATTATTTTCCATTAAAGAGTAAAATAGACTTTATTTTCTCAAATTTTATTTCAATAACTTATCTTTCTAGTTTTTACAAGGGGCATACCTTTCAATTCCTATGTACCCTAAATAGTCCCTTTTATATTTTCTTATATATAATTATAATTTATAAATAATTTTCTTTTATATTTAGTACAGGCTAGTGACCCCCTTAAATCACCAATGGACTGGAAAGTATTTCAGCATTAATTCGGCATCATCATGATGCCATCCAATTTGTATAGTATTAGAAGTTAGAAGAGATTGAGAATGTTTAAGACATTGGAAATCTGCCTCGTTATCCTTGGCCCTGCCAGCTATGATTCCTTATCTACCAGCTTTATCTAGCCTTTTATTTACCTTTTTCACCCCCTACTCAATTTTGGGGAAAACAAAAACAAACTCACCACCCAAAAACGTAGTTTTCCTTCACGTCAGTAAATTTACTTCTTTTAAAACCAAAGACAGAGACACTACTGACTAGCACACCACCTTGACTACATACACTCTGAGTTAATAACTCATTGCTGGCTCTGACACAAAGACAGACTGCCAGGTAACAAAGAATTGGCATGAAAAGGCATTCTCACATTTAGACAATTTAGTTTTAAATTTAAGCCTAACTTAATAGAAAAGTTACTATTTTTTTTTGTCCTCTTAAGAGCTTGAACATATTAGGTAACTCAGTAAGATGGTGTGCTTAAAATGCAATTATACTCTTTGATTTGTATAAACTCACTGCTGGCACTCCCCATTGAGTTTGGGTTTGGTTTTTGGTTGGGTTTTGGTATTATTTTTTTTTTTTTCAGACATTGGGTATTAATACATATTCAAGAACCTCAAGTAGAACATCTCTGTAGCTAAGAAGTTTGAAAGATGCCTATCTTGACTATAAAACCTACACCAAAAGGCAGTTATCAAACTGAAACTTTCCCCCCCAGTAATTAATAAAAGCATCACGTAACTAAAGAATGTGCTTCTGACTATCTTACTCCACAAATCCAGAGACAGCAAGTTTGCGATTAAAAGTTTCCTAGCCTCTCCAAATAAGCATACAAGTCTGAAAAAAATAAAAATGGGAAAAAAAAGTATTCATTTCAAGGATCATAACAGCTTGATGAAGCCAGAATATTCTGCAGAAATTTTCAGTACAAAACCCCATATCCAGGCCTGAAGATCACTAGCTTCACATGTTACAGCAACAAGAAACAAAACCAGGAGGGGTAGGTAAAGCATTATTCTGAATGCTCAAACAGCATGCACATGAATGCTGAGAGTTGCAGAAGTATTGGAAATCCTTAGACGAACTTCATAAAAGATGAAGACCATAAAAGACGAACCTCCAGGTTCAGAGGGATAAATAATATAGAAATAGCTAGAACATATATATTCCAATACTTCTAATGACTGAAACAGACTAAGAACCTTATGTTAGTTGAAACAAAGAATACCACAGTCCTCATATGATAATCAAACTGAAGCCTGGTTCTACTAATTTGCTCCTTAATCATTTGCAGCTTCCTCCAATATTAACACTGTTCAAGTGTTCTTAGTAGTGTTCATCTAGGATAACATATACAAAAATGTCATGTCACAGTGGAGAAGTACATTCTGAGACAGAAAAACACAAGTCAGGTCTAGGACTGTGAAATACAAAATGAAACCATCATTACAGTCTCCATCATTTACCAGTATCTTCTTCAAAAACACAAACGGAAGTACACAAAACTATACTTAAAGAACAGATAAGAACACAAAAAAAAAGCAACAAACAGATTTAGCCTAATGAAGAAGCATCCATCAGCCTCCTTTTCCTTTTCTTATTCCAGAAAGAAAACCAAAATTGTTTATGTGATAAGAGGAAAAATAAAGCCACCACAAATCCATTGTGCTCTTTCCCGCTAGAGATCAAGACCCAAAATATCAGCCTCTCATTGCCTATCAAATTCAATGAGCTCAAAAGCTTCATGAGCCTGAATAAAACGTCTCAGGGTCATTCCAAATGAAATTTTATTGCCTAGATGTAGAATAAAAGTTATTTGACATTTTAGGTACCCGAGACAGTGCTAAAGCTTCCGAGTGCTATTAAGAAAAATGAAATTGAGTGCTTCAGTAATGTAGCTCCTCTACTGTACACCAGCATAATTTTTACACAATCTTTGATCTGACTACGAAAGTTTGGATTTTATCACTTCATTCTCACTTTCATTTAATAAATACCATCCTTCACTCCCAAATTAAGTAACTTATTCATGCCCTGATTGACACACAAAGAAAAAACCTCAAAACCACAAGTCTCCTTCTATGCATATCAAACAAGGCCACATTTATTCTGTGGAAGCCCTTCGTTCTCAAGGTTGTGTTTGTTTAGCACTAACGACTCAGATTTTCTTTGAAACAAACTACATACAGCCACTGCCCAACAGATTCAAATTATCACACAGAAGAAAGATTACTTTTAATAAATATTTCAGGTTAAGTTAAAAGTTTCTTCTCATCTTTTATGATGGAGGAAAACATATTCAAGAATTGCTGCTACCTAAATCAAGCCCTAGAAGAGCTTGCCTTAAGTCACGTTAAAATGGGTGGAGAGCAGATAAACTTGCAATACCATGAGCTTCCTACAAAAGCCAGAAAAAAGAACTTTCAGACAGCTAGTATTTTAGAAAAATTAGAGGAAATACTATGTCTATAATAACATAGGATACAGCGCCTATTGTCAGATTCAAAGGATCTCACAAGAAATCACTTGTATTTGCAAACAAATTTGGAGAATTTCAGAGATGAATTTCACAGGTTCTATCCTTAGATAAATCATATCAGAGCACTACAGCAACAACTAAACCTCAATAGAAGTAAACCTTACCTTCATCTTTATATTTTATTGTGACTTCATCATTGCTCAGAAGTTTTCCTCTAAAAACTCTTTGCATCATTAGCACCAGTTCATCATAGGTGATATCTTCATTATGAATAGGAATTCTCCTAATATCTTCCCCAAGCTGAGCTTTGATGATCAGTTTCCCACTTAAATCCAGCTGCCCATTCATGGTGGATTCTTTATCACCTGCAGACCTGTTAACAACAAAACATTAAAACATTGTAGAAAACTAACCTGTTAGTTATTTACACCTGTCTGATGACAGTTCTGAATCTTTCCATCTTTGGAAAGCATTACTGAGAGGCACTCTGGAGAGCTTCCTAGCAAACACATTCTGTGATGCACTAATTTCTCAAACAATGAAGTGTACAATACCCTAACTGAGCTCAAGGGCAAAGGAGAACTCTGTAAGACCAGACACTTCAAATCAACAGTCACGACGGTTTCCAGTGCTCAGAATTTAAAATTCAAATATTTTTAAAAGGTCAGACAGCTTTATCATATGTGTGACAGTCAGAAATTTAATTATTTGGGTTTTTTTTTTAAGATATCAGCTGTGAACTGTCATGGAAAAAAAACTATAAAGGCACTAATATTCCTTAGGATTTGCTTTTAAGATACATGCATACATCTCTCTCAGGGAAAGTAAAATTGTAGTCAACACTCTCAGCCTTACAACATTATATTGGTCATATTATCACCTTATTAGATAATTTTTACTTCCCCCTTAATTATGATAACCAGCAAAGGGCTTTTTTTCCCCCCATTCAAGAAAAGACTGCCAGAACAAACTATCTTTGAAAGACTATGGGTGGTAAGGTAGTTTTATTAAGGGGATCAAGTTGAATCATGCTTTATTTCTTAAACAAATGAAGAAATAAAGAGCTGAACACATATTATATGAATTATCAGAACACATTGAGGGTTTCTCTCCAGAAAGAGGAACCTTTTTTCTCTGTCCTTTTTTGAAATTTTGACTGAGATGTTTTAACCAAGATTTTAGATTTTTAAACGCTGCTCAGTAGACCACACTTACCTACTCATTACTCTGAGCCACAAATTTGTTATGCAGTATGCATGGTCAGAACAGTCAGCTACTCTCAGTGCTTTAAGAGAGGTAGACACCTGCTCCAACTTAAAAGGAACTGCAACAAAGCCAGACTACATCAAAGCAGTTCACAGCATATACTTCAGAGTTATATATTTAACACTTTGAGACAATTTAAAAAATTACCACTTCGTGTGGGGCATTTCTGTTGTTAAAAAAAAAAACCACACACAAAAAAAAAGCCTTATATTTAAAAGAAAAACAGAAACAATAGACAAGTTACTGAGTGATGAATGAAATAAAAAAACATGTAGATTGCTAGTCAAATGTCCCCTTCTTACTGCACTGTTTTGGACAGGGCCGAAACAATAGATGATGAATAATTAAAGAAGCAATTATCTTAATATCTGAAGTACAAAATACTGGAGATCTTAAAAGTAGGAAGCTTTGAACATCAAAACTGACCTTTCCAAAGCCACATGCATGCTGTTTGCTCTCTTGTGCGAAAAGAATTCTTGGTAGAAACATGCAAATATTTCTTTCTTACTTCTAAGGATGTTATAACACAATGCTTTATGAGAAATCTGAATTTTGCTCTGGTCAGTCTATTTTTAAAATACTACATTGAAAACAACTTCCCTTCTGCCAGAGAAACAAGACACTCAGCTAAAGCCTTTAATATATCATATCTTGATGCACTTACATATACTTAAATCGTACTGTTTCAATTGCATTGTTTTGCATTAAAAAGATGCAGCATGATCCTATCTCTAGACTCCAATTCAGTTTCTGGGTTTTCTCCTAATCAGACATAACAGAAAGTAGGTGGATACAGTCTAAGTGCAGAGAAAATGGACCTGCAATCAACATAGCCAGGCTGCTGCTGAGACACTAGGATGAAACAGTGCTGATTACATTATTGTTAATACTCACTAGCTCATTATTCATGTTCTGCAACACAAAAGTTGCAGGCACAAACTAATTAACACTAAGTTTGTTGTAAAAGCACAGGTTTTTGCAGAAGCTGTTTATTTTTAATTTAAAGCATAAAAAATAAAATAGCATCCATCAACAGGTTTTCTTTGAACTCTTTTACAAACACATACATTTATCGTTACCTTGTCTGTCTTACTGATGCTGGATTATTGGGCAGATTTCCCACCTCACTTCAAGACAGAGTTAGGATAAACCGCCATGCACTATCAGTGACAGAAAACAGGAAGCTGCATCAGAAAAAAAACCACAAGATGTATTTATTTAGTCACACTTCCTTAGAATTATACACTTCACAACAATCTTTCACTTTAAAACATCTCAATGAATATAATCAACTAAAAGAAGTCACTATTTTACCCATCACGTAAAACCTTTTGAATATCATCGAGTTGGAAGTTCAACTAATAAAACAAATTACTTCTTATAAATGAAAAATCTTATTCAAGATCTGGTTAAGTTTTGTAACTACATGTAGGAATTCTTAACAGTAATGTCTTCCTTTCCAGGACAGTGATCTTCCTCAGCAGTCTCAAAATATTCATTTATATCACCTCCATCTTAAAATCCCAGTTTAAGTTAAAGAAAATAAACTTTGATTGATTTAGCAGTATAAAAACCTGTAAGTCCATTTCTCAGCTTAAGGCCGAAGCCTCTGTGTCATTAAGTAGCGCATCTTCAAGGGCAGACTGTACAGCATTAGGACAGACAACCAAGAGGAAAGGAGCAGTAATGCCACTTTCCCACAGGAAGAGCCACCAAACTGCGTAAGGAGGAGGAAATGCTGTCAAAAATACACAACCACAAGATCTGCCCTCAATTTAGCTTAAGATTGCATTTTTTTCTGCTGGAAAGCCTATGGGATGAGCTGCCCAAAGTTCACGCAGTCCACCTGTTTATTACGCAAGTCCTCAATGCCCAGAGCTACATGACCATGATTTAATATACAGATCAGTCCAATGGAGAATATAGCTCTGCTCCTGCCTCCCACCCAATTGGTACACCCTAATTGGCACTCGTCTCTCATGCAAAGTCAAACATCCACGATCTGATTTTTAGATGATTCACAGCTGACCAGGGAAAAAAAGTAGGTTCCTCACATCCACATCATCCACATGAAATTGGGCTTCCCAACTCTCCTCTTTAAACAAAACTATTAGTAAATGGGAACAGACAGGCATGAGACATACAGGACTGAAGCAGAGAACAAACAAATCACAGAGAATGGACAAAGTCTCTCTCTGGTTCTCATGTGCTGGCAGCTGCTCCCCTTACCCTGGGTATGAAACATTCACCTGTAAAAAGGGCTGTACTCACTCCAGGCAGGAAGAGGGTAAGACTGTTGTGACATACTAAGAGACTACTTCTTTGATTCCTCACTCACCTTTTATGAAATGAGTAATGCATGAAGATGGTGCCCCCTAATCTTGCCGCATCTCTGAATAAAGTCCATTGCAATGGACAAATACAGGATACAGATAATGTATCTAAGAGTGGTTTAACTTAGCTCATTTAGCTACCAGGCACTGGCTTTGCTTCTTTAGCCTTACAATGTACACTACTTAGAAACTGACAACAGTGAGAATCAAACCTCATCTCTAATTCCCAAAGACCACATTTTGGTGGACACACCTGAGCTCCTGCAGCCTTTCAACAGATTGCATGCATCATTTGTATTTTCATGCAAGGTAACCAGCTACTGTACTATACTTACAGAACTCTAGTATTTTATTTACCAACGTTACTCACAGAAATCCACTGTGCATATATCAACGATTATGAAAAGGTAACAGGAAAACATTTAAATCCCCTTTTTTTCGCCCATCTGTTCTCCATTCTGCTTGGAGGCAGGTTTTAAGAGACAGACTCTAAACACTGCAACTGCTCGTAACTGTTACAGAGAACTATGTGAAATGTTCTAATTATTGAATTACACAGCATTCCAGCTTTTCTTCTCTCACTGTGACACAGCTGAATGGACAACTCCCTTGAGAGAGTTTTTCAGAGAAGACATCCAGAATGCACACTAATGAGCTTTTTAACAGAACCCATCACAGTATCTGCTGTGGGGAAAACAACAACCGAACAGAACCCACACTGACGCCTTTCTAACCTTCCTGGTGGACCCCATGCATTTTGGGGATACACAATTTTTCCTCCTCTCTCGGCTCACTTTCTATTCACATCATGCACCAATCTAAATGGTGACTGTCCAGTCTAAGCCAATCACTTCAGGATCCCTTACTAAAGCCATGATGTCATAACCATGCTGGATTTCACTCCCTTTTTTGCACTGGCGACAGAGAAAACAAGCCTTGCCTAAGTAAAGGCAGAACAGGCATTCCGGCTTTGCTTTTTCCTCCATCAAAACAAGGGACAACGAACAACAGGGTGAAGCACACAGAAACAGGGCCAAGCAGCACTGCCTCCCAAACCTCCCTCGAGGGAACCATGAGTTTTCCCAAGAGAGTTGGGAGGTAGGGAGGGAAGGGAACAGAAAGGAGAAGAGTTTTTCTCCAGTTCCGACTGGGGCAGACCGGACCCGGTGGGGAACAGAAATCATAGCCATTGCCTGTCGGGAAACGAGGAGTCCCCAGTTCCCCTGGCTCCCAAGCGGACAGAGGCTTGGTAAGCAAGGGAGGACCCCTCTTGCGGAGGGAGTGAAGAGAGAAGAAAGGAACAGGGACGTAGGGAAGGGGGAAAAGAGGCCCCTGCCAACCCTCACCCCCGATTCCCCAGCCCGCAGAGGTCTTGGGGTGATGTCTGCCTCCCTCATGCGCGGCCTGCAGGGACACGAGGGGTCTCCCAGCCTCTCTGCCAAGGGCCGAGTCGCCCCTGCAACCGGTGCGCAAGGGGGGGGGTCCTCACCCCCAGCCCGCAACACCCCCTCCCGCCGCCTTCACACAGGCGGCAAAAGCTCCGCCCAGCAACGGCGCGGGGAGGCGAGCAGCCCCGCTCTCTTACTCTGACTTCTCTTCAGTCCTGCCGGTAAAGGCCCGCTCCTTTGCCCCGTCCGACCCGGGGCACCGCCACCGCTGCCCGTACGTGGCAGTGGAAAGAAGGGGCCGGAGCGACGGCCGCCAAGTGCCGGGCCTGCGCCAGCCACCCGCATGCGCACTGCCAAGGCCGGCCAGGCCAGCGCCGCAGTGCGCACGCTCCGCCCCGCTGCCCCACCTCCCGCTCCCCTCCTCGCGTCAGACGCGTCACCTCGCGCGGGTGGGGGCGTGGCACAGCGCGAGTCGCGTACGTTGGCGGGTGTGAGGGCGGGCGCGGCTCTGAGTTGGCGCTGTGGCGGCCCGGCCCGGTTTCTAGCACCAACTCCCCGTCTTTGTTACCTCAGTGTTTTCTGCAAATACATCCCCGGAAATGAGTTGTTTCTAGCCGTTGTTTCCCAAATAGCCAGGATTTGAGGCAAAAACCTTTCAGACTCTGGGCCCAGAACACAAAAAGCCGATCAGCCGGCTGATGGTATCTCTGAGGTAAGAGTAACGCCCCTTCTCCCCGCCCTTAGTGGACACGTCTCAGGCGCCGCCGAAACGCGGGAGCTTCTGGCCGAAACAACGGCAAACGATGGTTCGGAGCTAGCGCTGTGAGTGAGGGCTCGTTTGGAAACGCAAGCCTTGACCCTCCCTCGGCTGGCGGTGCTGGGGTGAAAAATCGGCCGTAAAATTTCACCGTAATCGTGAGCTGCCGCCGCCCTCACACTGAGAGCCTGTTCATCCTCCAGTAGTCGTTGCCCTGATAAAGGCTATCCCTCCAGGCAATCACTGCTATCCCCCTGCCGCCCTCCCACCTTGCATTCAGAGCTTGCGAAGAGAAAGACAGGAATCTGAAGCCAGTTTCCTGAGTTTTCTCTACTAAAGATGCACGAATGGACTCCTAAGGGTGACTCTCAGAGCTGCTGGAACTGGACCTTCTGTTACTCCAGGATATTTCAGATTTCTGCTGGTTTTCTTAATTTATAAGTGAAGCTACACACGCTAGTACATATGACAGAAGTATCTATGCAGAGCTAGCTGAAGCAGAACTGTAACCTGGCATTTGGGATGCCTCAGAAAAGACACCTTTAGTATTAGTCTTGAAAATCGAGGCTTCCAAATGGCAGTTTCTGGTGGGAAAAGAAAGAAGTCATATGCGTTTGATTTTTCTATGATTTGTCTTTGCTTAGGGCTTTGTCTCTGTTAGAGGAGTGTAATAAAAAGTCCAACTAGCAATAAGCAGGTATTATTCACAATTAAATGGAGGTGAAGAAAAATGAATACAGTACATCTTTTTAATTCTAAAATTTTTAAGAAAGGAGTGTGGCTCAGGATGCTTCTTTGATAAGCATTAGAAAATATTTAGAATTTGGGCATTTCCATGGAAAAAAAAATAATCACTTAAAAATACAGGGAAGGGATTTGGAAAATAGGACCTTTCCATCCATTACACTCTCTGCCACTCAGATTTCATACCTTTGTACTGATGATTCAGTCCTTCTATCCATTTCTTTATCGATGCGGTGTGTCCAAAACATTAACAATAAAAAACTTCATGATCCTTAAAGCCCATATATCACAAAGAGTACCAAAGTTCACTACATTATTAAGATCAATATGTTCCACGTGTAGATAAGAGCTGAACTATTCTAACAATTAAGCGTATAACCTGAAAAAGGTACTTTTTTTTTTCCATTTTTGAAATTAGGATTCCCTTGATGAAAAAAACCCCACATAAAATATATAATTTGCTGGGGGGGGGGGTTATGCTGAAAATGTTTCAGGTTGGATGATACATCTGTGTTGGCTATAAAGGTGTAAAGGTGTTTTATTAACATCTGAAGTACTTGGATACAAGATGTTTAGTTAGTAAAAAGTCACCACATTTCTAGTTCAATACTTCAAATTCTTCTTGGGTTTTTTGCTTGGTTTTTTGTACCATATGGAGATGTTTGGGTTTTTTTAAAGAGTTGGGTTCAAAAATAAGTAGAATGTGTTTTAGAAAATGTTTTTATTTGTGGGGAAAAATACCAAAGACTATAAAATATTATCACTCATTTAAGGCACTATCCTCACAGTTTTCAACCTGTGTTTTACAACATGGTCAAATACCATCCTTCCTAAACCACACTATAATTTCTAAAATACTCTTTCTTCAATTAAACTGAAGGAAATTACAAAGGCATATACATTTGATTTACAAATAAAAAATTGATTTCCATAGAAACAAAAACTTCTTGTCCAAAAAAAAAAATATGTATTACCTCTCCTAGATAACTTTTCATGATCTTCTCTGCTTTTTCTGGAGCAGTGGTGATGAACTTCAGCTTTGTATCTGATGTGACTGCTCTTTTTGGAGGCTTACCAATACTATTTTTTTTCTTCATGGAGGAAGCATAGATTTCTAAGACACAGAGGACTTCTCAGGACCGCCAAAACATTCAGAAAGTCTCAAGTGATATCCAGTCTATTCAGAGGAGCTATCCCTAAAGGTTCAGCCATCACGTTTGATCATGCCCATAACTTTATTTGGAGCAGCTTGGATGTACCACACCATGAAAGCAGGAAGTAAATCTGACCACACTTCTTAAAGCAGGTTATTTCAAATTCAACATGGTATGCTTATTTTATTAAAACCAGAGATGACAAAACATACAAATATATTTGTTTAGAGAACAGAATAAAGAAGTAATGTTTTTAAAAATTACCTGTCTAAATTTCGCCAGCTGTTTTTTTCCCACAGGAGAGAATAGGATGAGTCAGTATAACCACTGCCATTCTACAGTGGGTCTTGCCACTTCACTCAGAGCCACAAAGTGGGAAAACCTGCTTGAACTTCACAGACTGGTTGTGCTCAAGCCATCATACGCTTCCTTCTATCAAGGTGCTCTCCCCTTACTCCTCACTTCAGCATCCAGAAAACCCTTCTCCCCTTTGATGTTGTTTTCAAGCTTTTTGTACCGAATAATATTAATACAAGGTGGATGGAGAAGGGCAAAATTTATATTTACCTATAGCCTAAATTTAGAAACCAAACACTTAGTGCCAAGGTCAAGGGACCCCTCTTCAAAGCGCCCCATAAAGCCAAAGAACAGACAGATAGAGAGAAAGGGACAACCCAAAGTCTCTTGAGAGCAGAATGCTAACTAAAGTGCTCTAGCTGCTATTCTGGTAACACCCATGCACCTCTGAAAGTCAACATGCTTCCTATCACAGGCTAAAGCTGGGAGTGATGCAAATAGGACCTATGTTACATATTGATAAAGAATTCCTTTCCTAGCCAGTTTCTTCAAACAACTATGTTTTTTTCATTTGCTGATATGAAAACAGAATATTTTGTCTATAAACTATAATTATAAATTACCATTTATAATAAAGAATTTGTAGCTGGGAAATTTAAAAGACCATTGTAAGTTACAGATTGTCTTCTGTAAAGACGAAGGCAACATATTACAGAAGTAGTAAGTAGAATTTGGACCCAAAGCTAAGAACTGTGCTGTTTGTTGATTTACCTTTCGGCTTCTTATGAAGTTAAAATTGTTTTTAGAAACGAGAGAGGAGAGCTACAGTGCATGGGCTAGGTAACGTGTTCAACAGGCCTGAAAAACACGTGAATAGAGCAACTTCTATACATCTGTGCCATAATATAAAACTACTAATAACCTCAATTTCTTTCAAAGACCTTCCTCGGTGTAGTATGAAGAGGATCTAGCACTGCATTGCTGCTTAACAGTCTTGCTAGCATGCGGTCCTGCTTTTGTCTCCTGGTGGTCTTGGTTTATCATCTCTCGATCTACCTGCAGTTGGTGTAGTAATGTCCATCATTCAAGATACATACATAAAAGAAACTCCAAAATCCAGGATTCTATTTCATGTATTTACCAGTTTCTAACTTGAGTTAGGGAAGGTACTCAAGGAAATATTGTCTGAAGAAGTCTGGGTTGATCTGAAAGTTTCCTGTGAATATTTTGCAGGCTGTGATTTTGAAACATGGTAGGCGTTTGAATGCAGATAGAGTGGTACCCCTGACACTGAGAAAATAGAAAACACTTCAGAAACTTTTTTCTTGAAGACTCCTGATCTGAAAGTGTACAGAATACAAATCTGAAGTCCCTGTAAAGTAGATAGAAGCGTGGAGTTAATATTTTGCTGATAAAACCAGAAAAGAGTAGTCAATATTGTTTGACTTGAAAAATAACCCCAAAACAATTTTCAGCAACCACTAAGAATGACACGAATCCCTTGACATACAAGAAGTACTTTCAATGGGAAAATTATTCTATGTACGCATGGATTTGCAACTCTAGTTACCTCACGGGATTAGCTAGCACGTCTCAGGATCGTATTATTACCCTCTGCTGGGTAGGATGAAGGTAAGACCTGCTTGAGCACACCGTAAGCATTAAATGCGGCTGTTGTGCCCTATCAGCAATTCAGTCACACACACGGAAGGAAGCGGGACTTCAGAAATTCTATACTTGTTATTCTAAATGCTCATTTCAAGGATTAATTGGTTTGGTTGGTTGGTTTTGGGTTTTAGTTGTTTTTTATTAAAAAATAAAGACTTGTGTTTTTAAATAAATGAATCTCTGTTCCCTGTTCATGCTTTCAGTTTTAAAACATGGGTATAATCCATCCATCAGCGCAGTAATAATCACCTCAGGCCTTTTTGCAAAGAGAGTTTGCAGATCTGATCCCCACTGGTGTACACACCCTCAGTTTTCAGTACATCAAACTGATAGTGATGAGGTGGGGGGGAATTTTCATGTGTTTCCAGTTAGCTCTTCTGTAGAAAATATTCAGTGGTGTAATAATGAAGGGTCCATTGCTCCAATTACTTCATATGCCCTATACGAATAGAAATATAAAGCCAAGAATCCAGCAGGGCCGTTGGGGAGCTCTGTGAGCTCCTGTGAGCTCTTACCCAGGATCACTGTGAAAGGTATCAAGCCATGAAGCTCTGTTTACTTCCCTGGGACTCTTTCCCACAGCTGATGCATGTTTTTTCCTGATAATCATTCTGATTATAATTTTATATGTGACTTGGTAGGAGAGAAGCCACTCGGACAGGAAGGTCTTTTAGTGGTGACCTTGAAATGTAACTCCCCATTGATGTGCACGATGGGAAGAGTTTTATAAGTAACGGACCAGAAGGATAGCATCCCGTTCCCTACAATTGCTTTCTACAAGTTCTCAGGCTATACTAAGCTGTAGAACAAATAAATCCCACATTTTTTTTGTTTTTAATTATCTCAATTATTAGCCTCCGAATTGCTACATACTTTACCTGGGTAGCATTCAAAATGCAGAACAGATAGCTGAAAACAAGATTTGTTCCTTCATGATTGATTAACATGAGGTAGCCTATTGTCCAAGTGATTCCGAGCACTACCGCTATAGAGATAGTGCCAATCATCTTTTTCATAAACGAGTCCTTTTTATTCCTAGAAACACACACACAAGTTATTAATTCTTTCCCCATACCATTGAATATGTTTTTGAGCTTTAAACTTTCTATTTATTCAGGGCTCTATTGCAAAGATGTGTTATTTAGCTGAGTTGAGAACATAACACCTCCCTACATTTGTTTGACCTTGTCATCCAAAGAAGAATTCCAGAAAATCTAACCAAGTTTACCAGAATAATCTGTGTTTGCATTGTGTAGCTTGTACGTGTCTTTCTTTAACAAAAAACTGAGATCTACCAATGCAACAAAAAGCATGGAAAATTAGCATTTATAAGCTTTTTGGAAAGCTTATAACTTCAATCCAAATGTGCCAGTGAATTTTGGGTTATCCAGTTGCCCTCAAGCCTGAGGGGAGTCAAAGGTAAGGTATTTTGTTTGTTCCAACTGTGAAAATTGTACATAAAAGGAATGAACAAATGGTGCAGTTATATTCTGTGGGATTATTAAAAATGAAAGCAGTCCCCTTTTAAGTAATACAGTGTGCCCGGCAGAGTTTGTGACACGCAGCCTGTGACAACACATGGGGTGCTGATGTAGAACTGAGCAAGTAAATCTGGTTCAAAGCTGGTAGAGAACTGGCCTGGTGCTCAGATGTGCTGAGAAATTCATAATTCTAATTTGTCTCTGCTCCCACTTAAATGGATTTACATCAGGGATAACCTTCATTGAAGTCAAGTGACACTGCAACCAGAAGAAAGGGCAGCAAAAGCCTGAAGAGTGTTCATTGATATGCACTTGAGCAATCTGACCCGTTGCAACAACAGAATTCATTTTCTGCGGGCTTTAAGTGTACATTTCTTTAAAACAAAAGATTTTGTCAAAAATATGAGTTTGTGAGAAGAAAGTCTGAGCTGGTGACAAGAGACCAAGGAAGACATTTGCTGAAGGATCTGAGGACTCCTATGCCATCTCACCTTGTCAAATTCTCGTTCTTCTTCCATATCACAGAGATAGTGACCTTGATGAAGACGATGATGTTGAAGAGGAGTATGAGGGCTACTGGCAAGAGGAATGACCACAACATGGGCTTTTGCATACTGAAATTCTGATTTTGATCCAGTGCTGCAAGCCAGCAACTTTTGATATAAAGAGAGATCATTTCAAAAGATTTGTTAGACACATTATTCAGAATACCAAAACAAGATAACATAATACTCCACTTCTCATCCTGAAAGACTTCACAGAGCTTTCTAGGTCTTATTAACACACCTCTGAAAGGCAACTATTCCTTGAGAACTGAGGACTTTTAATCACGCTTCTCTTTCTCTAGGGAAATCAAAATGATTTACCAAACAAAGTGCATGGAGAAATATAATAAGCTGCAATATAGTTAACCACATAGATATCTGGCCACCATATGTTTAGAGTTTATCTTTAGAGTATATATTATAGTAGAGATGAAGAGTAATAGGGGAGACCTAGTGGAAAAGGCTGAAACAAAACCAGGGGCAACTTCAGGAGGGGAGGGTTATCCTGCAATAATATTTCTCTCTTTTTTTACTTTAATTGCCAAATAGTCTCAAGTTAGCAGTCAACACTCCCTAAATGAGTATCGTAAGATGGCCACCATGTAGAAGGGTGTTTGTGTTTATGGTTTTGAAAAAAAATCTACCTTTGTTCTGTATCAGCTACCACCAGGGTCCCTCGTAAGCCTGATGGCCTGCTTTGGTATGCAGGCACTCAAATGAATACCATTATCAAAAACATAGGGTAGATAGGGATATAGTTATGTTGGCCAGAAAGATTTTAAATAAATGGGAGGATTAAGTTTAGGTAGGTACTGAAATGCAGTTATGCCCTCAAAAGAAGGTCTTGAATTTCAGTTAGGCTAAAAGCGTCTACAACTTCTATTTAAAGTCACAGAGGATCTTGCAGGAGCATTTAAGGCAGGTGGTGATCCAGTACCCTAAATCCTTAATGAGGAGAAACCAATTCCTTATAGTGAATGTTTAACTTGGGTGAAGAGTTTTGGTTTGGTACTTAGATGTACAAAGTAGTATGCCAATAATAAATCTAGAGTTGTATTAATAATAAGCTAGCACAAAAGGTGTGGGATAGCAAATGTTTTAATAATATGTGAACTTACAATTCTTCCTGTCGGTAGTTTAAAGCTTTTCCTTCTCTGTAAGTAGTTCCAAGTGTTATTGCAACTACTACAGCGGGGATTCCTAATTAATAGGAGAGACATTAGCAATTTATTTTTTGGTTGCATAGCCGTACCCCCTTCCACACACACAAATAGCTTCTTGCCTCCTGAAATCCATAGATTTTAACGCTCTATTTCACCTGCCATGCACTAAGCTAAGTGGGTTTTCCATAGCCTAGAGAAGAGGCAGGACTAAGGCTTGTGAGCACTATTTTTCTGAGGACTGCTCATGTCCATGACTTGCTGATTTTTACAGTTAAAGAGTTTCAACACAGCTTCCAGAGACAGTGACAGAGCAAACTCCTCCCTGCGCTGTAGCCGGCTCCCTCATCACAGCCGTATAGTCCTCTACCCTCTTGTCAGCAGTGAGAAACTAATTTCAGAAATTTCTGCACCAAGCACCATTACATTTCATACCAGCTTGATGCAGAGCATCACTTTCACCCCCCTGAGAAGCACGTCAGCGTGGGCTTGCCTCCTTGCTGCCTTTGCTTCCCTTTGTGTCTCCCATCTCTCCTGCCTGCCTGTTCACTAAGCAGCACTTCTTATGGGAAGGAGAATCCTGCACAAGTGTTTATCCGGGAAATAAGCTTGCTTCTTAAAATCCATTCCTCCCTCAGCCCCAATTGAGATCTTCCAGACTCTCAAGTATTTGCTGTGCTCTCAAAGTAGATGTGAAGAGCAGTGAGTCAGAATCATGCTGTTTTGGACACGTGTAACTAGTCACAGGACATGGTGAAGAAACTCCTTCTGTGCTATCATGCGAATATACATGGACCACAATGATGCGTAGCCAGGCAGCTTTTGCTGAACATTTTCTGGCTTGCACATGCAGCCTGAATTCTAAAAGTTTTACAGGAATTGCTTCTATCTCCACCCAAATGCAAAACATAATAATGAAAAAATCAGGACCTGAAACTGCTTGGTAGATGCCACCAGACACAACACACCACGCAAGCTGAATACGCAATGCAGAAAAGGCAGGTATTCCTGCACTGTATTAGAAGAGTTTCTTAAAGGTGGCAGAGATATTACTTCACCTAGTTGGCATCTGCCTGCGTTCTTCAGTCCTCCGAGTAGTTCCCTTTCAGCTTGCAGTGTTGCTGCTAACTGCTGCACTGACTTTAGAGTGTGGTCTTTGCTTATTAGTAAATAACATGTAACAAATACTCTCAGTCACTCCTGGCTTTTGGACGTATGCAGCGCTCTGGCTGAGGTCCTGAGGAATCTCAGAGATACCTAAATGAAGGGTTTAAGTCCATGTATGCAGCCACTGTATGAGAAAAGGTTTTTTTGCTTAGTTGAACGCCTTGATTACTGGCAAAATTTCTCCTGCACGAAGCAGCCCTATGTTGGCAGTGAGCAACCTCTCCATTTCAGTGCTGTATCAAGGCAATGAATACAAGCTCAGTTTTTACCAGTAGTGTGAGCAGTAACAGGAGATTATAATTGCTCGCTACTGATCTCCTATCTTTACAGCTCTCCCTGAATGTACTATGTCCTGATACTTTGGTAAGAGTCTCTATATATATGACTTTAAATCTTACCCCATCCGGTTATTGACATGGTTAGGAGGAAGTGTCCAGGCAGAGGCTTCATGGCTCTAAGCAGCAGTAAGTACAACTGGGCAGAATTGAGTGCTGTCCACATAAATGTCGCCAACAAAAAATAGTGCAGTAGGACAGCCACTGCTGTACACCAGGAGTCTGCGGGGGGATCTACCACGTCAGATGTAAGTAAGGTGTTGCTAGCGGTACCATATTGCTGGTAGTAGCTGGTGGTATTGCTGCTGTGGTTCCTGGCATTTTGGTTTTCAATTCCAGAGACAAAGATGATGTTAAAAATGAGCATGGAGAGACAGAGACTCACTAGCATCCATGTTACAGACGACCTTCGAGTTTTCCTATTGGTAAGAACACATATAGGAGGAAAAAGAGCAAAATAAGAAAAACTGTAAAATATTTCCTCGTTTCTACTGGTATTAAAGGCAAGCTGGAGCGTGCAGTCTTTAATACGTAGAGAAAACAAAGCAATAGCTTGTTTGCAGAATTCTACACATGTCTGAGAGTAACTCAGACAACGTAGCAGATCTATCAGGTCTGTCTGATTTCAGCTAGAACAGAGAATACCCAGCACCTGCTAGGACTGAGTCTTTTTCAACAGCAGTTTGGATGCAGTTTGTTTTTCCACTCTCCTCTTTTTAGAACCTTTTCTTCAGTATTAAGATGGGAAATAGCATGAGACAACTATTTCTAAACACTCTTCAAGGTACAAGAGAATAATAAACCTCCACTTCCGAATGTTGTTTCATAACTGCATTTAAAAGGCAGAGACTGGAAGTTCCTGCAATCATAAATACATTGACCTTGGTGGAATTGCTCCAAATCTACATTAGTGCAAGCAGGGTGAGAAACATGCGTTCACCTACGATAACTACAACTCTGCTGGCATGACTTTGCTCCTTGTTCAAGGGGGAATCACATGACACCATTAATCATGGGAACGTCCATCAAGGAAGTTTGCTGCAATTGACTTTGAATTAAGTCAGTCACAATGAAACTGTAGCAGCGTATATAACCCACATTGTTGTATAGTCATGGTGCTTTGAAATCATCTGTTCTCTACAAACATTGTATAAACAGAAGGCAATAGAGTATAGAAACTGTCAAATAGGCATCAGAAAGCAGAGTAAAATTTAAGTAGGCTAGCAAGAAGAGAACCTGAGGAACAACATATATGTTTCTACATGAATGCTAAAAGTCTAATCAATAAAGACAGGAGGCTGAAATGACTAGCCTTAGATGAAGACACCAATGTAACAGGCATATTGCTAAATGTCTGTTGTAATACCAGGGTATAGGCCATACAGGAGGCCATGCTGGTGGGAGTAATGAACTAAGGACCTCACTGTCTAGCACAGGCCAGCATAGCTATAATACAGCACTGGCTCTGTGTTGTCAACTGCCAGGCCAACAGAGACATCAGCAATGCAGTGGGTGATGTGACATGCGACAGAAATAGCAGGCTGCTCTCACCCCATGGAGATAGGACATATGTCACTCTGGGACATTACCCAGAGATTATACATGGTGACAGGAGCCCATGGTAAAAGGTTCAACCCTCAACTTGATCCTCTGTAGCACACGCTGCTTGCTTTGTTATCTTATAGCTGGTGAGCTCCCCTGTCAAAGCCATGGAAAGATTTTTCTTTTCAGCCACCGTTCCCAGGTTTTCATGTGAAAGGCTTGGCCTTTTACCATACTGGGCTCTTCCATACTCTATTATTTCTTTTCAAAGCTCACATTTTTGAAGGTGGATTTATTGAATAATAATCATATACATATATATACCTTCTCACATTTAAAGATTAACATTAGCAGAAAGGTTAAATTTTCATCTAAGTGAGTGGCATGGGCTGAGGCATCTCTTGTCTTCACTTTAACCAGTAAGCCACAGTTACTTCCCAAGTTATGCTACATGATTAGCTCTTTCTTTTTTTTTTTTTTTAATACTATTTGCTGATCAATAATATTGCAGTATGTTCTAAATTGTGTACTCTCTATGTTTTCCTCAAACTTTATACAGAGTAAAATATTGTAACAGCATAAAATACTTGCAGCTCTACATCTTTAAGGTCCCTTCCAACTCTAACAATTCTATGATTCTATCTTCACTCTTACCTAGTGAGTATTTGAAACAAAATGGTAATGACTAGTCCAGCCATGGACAATCCAACACCAATGTAAGAAATATACTCCAAAGGCTTTGCATATTTATATTTGATCTGAAAGGCCTAGAAAACAAATGGTATCAGTTAAAATATGATAAGAGGGAAATTTCTTCTAAAATTTGTGTTTCTAGATGCACATAGACACAAAATGTTTTCATTAAGTTATGACTGTTGCTAGACACTGACAAAATTTTCAGATCACACAAAATTATTCTGGGCCTTAAAACTAGAGAAGCTTGTGAAGAACTCCAAAAAGAGACTTAACAATGTCAGTCAAATATTTAGCAAAATAGCAGATTAAACTATTCATAGGAAAATGCAAGGTGACAGAGACTGGAAAAAGTAGCTTTAACTTTTCATGCTGATATGCATTCTGAATTTTGGCTTCTGAGGATAAGGTCTAAGGTAAGATGTTATGAAGAATTATAAATCAAAAGCAGTCTTTGTTTATATAGTGACAATAAAATAGCAAGTAAATGTCTTCACTGAAATAGAAAATACTGTTGTCTTTACATAAACGGACGTTAATCTTCTCTAGAATATATTCATTTTTTGCAATAAGGACACGCATAAGATAAAGGGAAGTACAGAAACAAGTAAATATTACAAATATGGAAACGCTGTTCTATGAAGACAGAGTAAAAAGAAACTCTGAAATCCTGGCACTACTAAAGTCAGTGGCCACAGATACATGATTTTACCCAGGGAGTGTTTTGTTTAGAGAAGCTGAAACAAATACTGAAAGAATAACAAACGTCAGAGACAGACAGTCATTTCTAAAGTCATCTTAGTACAAGAGGGCAATATATAAAACTTAATGGTAGCAGGCTTAATATTTACAGAGCAATTCCTTTTTATAGACACATAAGCAAAGGAAGTAGTCAGTGCTAAATACTTTGAGTTATTTACCCAGCCCAAGGCAATGCCAGAGCTAGCCCAGATCCCAAGCTACTCTACTGTTCTTCTCAGGGCACTTGAGACAGAAGAATCATTTAACAACCAGCTGCAGCAATGGAGGTGCAAAGCTGGAGGCTACCACAGCTGTGCCAGGCAAATAAATCATTGCTGGCCCTTCCCTGCAGCTAGGGTGCACAGGCAGGCTGGGCACAGCCACAATTTGTGTCAGAGGAAGGCAGGACTGGCCAATACCTTTGGCTTTCCAGCAGCCTGGGGGCCGCTTGCATGTCCCCAGTTTGCCAGCTCTACCACAGGACAGAAGAAAAGGTACGTGAGGATACCTTAAACTCCTGTGCCTTCCAGCTCAGCCCTTACATAGCCCTTCCTGTGCCCTTATGTTGGCATGCTGGTCTTACAGTTGAAAACAACCAAACAAATGAAAAAAATCCCCAACTCTTCCAATTCAAGAAAGGACAATGCCCTACCATCAGGACAGCAAAATTAGTAGTGTGATTACACCTGCATTTCAAGAACTGGTCTCTCCCTTTTGCACAGCCAGCAGTGCTCCAGTCGTTGACAGTGTAGTCCCAAAAGACACAGGCATGATCACGCAGCTGCAGTTCGGATGTGTTGTACTATGGATTGGGATGGCAAGGAGAAAAAGTGGCTACAGAAACAGAAACAGACAGGCACCAGCAAACAGCATGTACTGACAATTAACCTCTGAAAGGGGAGCTGACAGCTACTAGGGAATTTATGAGGTTTCCAGTAAACCTTATGAATTATATCAGTAATCAACAGTGTCATTTGGCATTTTGAATGTTGTGTGCCTTTCTCAGTAAAGATTGCCAATGGAATTACCCATTTCTGTGAGTTATTCAGATAATTATGGTTCCGAAGCATATTCAGTAGGCAGGAAGAAACTGCAAATGAATTCTGTGTAAGTCAAACAGCTTTAAGATATTAGTACTATTACAGTACTGTCATCCAGAGCTGAATTCACAGTGTAACGGGAAGCAAACAACGATAAATGACATGAATGTCATCCTTTCCTGTGACACAGCAGTCAAACTGTATGTAGGCTTTTTCAGACAGGGTACTGCAATTAGAACTTCTTTTTAATAAGCAATGAGCAGCTTGAAGTGCAAATAACTAGTGAAAGCAACTATTCACAGTACTAGGTAGTTCAATTAAAATTAGGAATAAAAGTAGAAGTAAAAAAAAAAACCCACCACAATTATACATTTGTTTCAGTAATTTCTTTAGAAATTACACATTTTCCACATCACTTAACTGTATGGGTCCATGATGATGGTTGCTTATCTATCATACGCATGTATTTGAGCTTAAAATCTTTGTTAAATATTGTAAGAAGCCAACTATGGTTTTCTGGAGAAACCATGACAAACACGAGTACGTATTATCTACAGATTCACTTATTTAGGGAAATAGGCACTCACATAGAGCATTTCCTACAAGAAAGCAGTAACGTCAGAAATCAGTTCCTGCCAGTGGAAGTCAAAGCAAAGCGCACAATGATTTTAACTGGAAGTGGGAGTTAAAAATTAGTATGAAAAATGGAACACTCCCCACATTGGTAGGTGTATTGGGGTATGCCAGTCATGCTGACTCTTTCATACTTTCAAAAGTTTTGATAGTCTGATGGAAAGAAAAATTGTCCTCCAAGGGACCCGGATTTTTTCAGTCTTGATTTAGAACTAATCTAAACTAGGAAAATGCACTCTGGTACACCTATAACTTTTTATAGAATGCGATTTGACTTGCCAACATCTTAATTTAGCAGTAATGAGTTAGTAATATCAGGTGTTAAATACAAAATTTGAAAAATGTTTTCTACGTCACGTTATCTAAATGCCCTTCACTAATGCTGCCTATACCTTCCACAAACTTTCTCAACTGTTTATTGCCAGAAATCAAGGCAGTATGCCAAAACCCCCTCTCTGCGTGAGTCTCTTTCCCTAGCCCCTGCAGACAGGTAGAAGGGCAAGGGCAGCCTCTGGTTCAAGCTGAACATGGCATTTCTTACAAAGGCTTACCTTGGGACTGAAGGCTATTTCAACGCTGCTGAGATTTCTGTTATGAATGTTGCCAGAGACGATTTGTTTGGAGAAACTATTGTGACTACAATAAATTCTTGACTGGAAGAGTTTGTCATTTTGATACAGTACAAAGCCGACTCTTCCACTGTCTGATGAACCTTCATGAAGCAAACAGAAAAGTAGGCATGGATACCAGGTATCAGAGAAGTTGGAGCTTTTGAAGAAGCCTACACTATGCTGTTTCACATATCCAGTATTTACAGCAGATTTTTGTTTAGATATTTATTTAGAATCCATTCAAGAAGTAGAGAAGAGCTTCTCTTTCCATGAATCTCAAGAGAGTCATCTTCAATTTTTGATGAGTGGGAGTGTGAAAATAATTATTACCTTTCTCTTAATGTCATTTCTAGGGAAAAATATAAAAAAATACTGGTAATGAGGAAAATAGTATCCTAAATCCCAATATATACACACACACTCTAAATAGCCAGGCTTTTAATAATGCTAAATAAGAAATAGTAACACCAGGAACATTTACAGTTAGTAGAAAGTCAGATGATAAAAAGGTTGGCTGGACTTTTGCCTTCAGATTCAACTTTTGGATTCTCTTTCTTTTACATTCTTTTACCAAATCAGAGACATTTCATCAAAATTATTTAAATCACTAGTCTTAATTGTTGCTTAAGTGAGGAAGTGCTTTATACAATGTATTTTGCTCTCGATTTTATACTTTTTATTTAATATATAGAGAGATTAATTTGATATCTTACTGATTTGGTTATCAAGAGAGACATGTAATTGTATCTACAAAATGTAATAATTGTGTATAATATTGATAAAATCTATTTTTGCATAATATTGATGAAATCTATTTTTTTAAGACAAGCTGTGCATTCAAGCTAGTTCTCTTCAAGGAAGTGTTATGATATACAAGCATTATGATAAAGGCATTAATCACATGATTATACTGCTTTTCAACAGGATTGTTTTCGGAAGCAGTCAACAGAAAAGACAGTGACTAATTAATGAGCTATTCAGTGGAGTTTTTGACTGTCATTATTGGGTGTGTGAGGCTACCTGATTTATCTCTTTGAGTCTTTTCTAACCTTGATGAGAGGACTGAGTTATTCATTTCCCTGTAGGCTTGTATACAAATGACGTTCAGCATTATGATGTCTAAGGGCTCCACAAACTTCACTTTCATTATACTCTTGTGCTGTGATGCCTCAATGTTACTGTCACTGTACAGAGAGACTGAGCACAAGTCTGCTGGTTTCAGGTGCCCAGTCAAAACTCATAGCGTGTCATAGAAGTGCATATGTACAAAGCTTGACTCCCTCACACCCACCAGCTTCTGCAACAAATGAAGCAGCGGAACTGTAAGGTTTTTTTGTTGTGTTATGTTATGTTACGTTATGTTATGTTATGTTTCATTACGTTTTTCTATGGGGTGACAACAATTTATCCTCCAAGCACTGCAGAGTGTAAGTAATGAACATCTGGAAAAATCTCATGTGACCATGCCGTTGAAGACTATCCTAATATGTAGGTGTGAGGATGTGTATGTCCTGGCTAACACCTGATAGTACTAGTAATTTTACTTGAAATATTTGATGTCTTTGGATTTCAGGTAAGGTACATATGTACTGGCTCTTGATCTTGATATCTGTAGAGTTGTAGTCAAATATTCAATACATTCTGAATTTTAGAAAACAAACCAAATGAAAATGTCCCAGACACCAAAATCATTCTGGCCATTACCTGTACATGTGCATTAATCTATAAATAAGATTGTCCAACTCATTTGATATGTGCGTTTCCTGTACCAGGTTATGGACTCAGCATGCAAAACCCCCAATATATAATTGTTTATATTGGCTAAGGGTTGGTTAGTTTTGTTCTTTTTCCAAAGGAGATTTTTAGTGAATATTCATTCAGAATTTTCCCAGGTGCAGTTTTCATTAAGAAAAAGAACTTACTGGTATTCATAATGTTGAACAGTATCTGAACTTCAGTACTGAGGTCACCAATAAGCTCAGAAACATTTTCCTTTATTTCTAGTTTTGTGGATTGATAATATCCCAGTGCTGTATCTGCAAAAATTATCAGTGGATGCATTAGGTTTTATGGTACATAACACCTTGTCCAGGTGAATCCAACAACACACACAGACTTACCTCTCTGTGCCGAAAACAGAATCGTAGAGGACTTTAATTTCAGTGGAGCAGACTGGATTGCAACATTGGGCTGCGAGATGTTGGAAGTGAAAGAAAATTCCTCCATTGTTTTTGTGAGGCTGCATTGAAATAATGAGAGGGGGGAAAGTTACCATTATTTGTTAATATATGGCTACAGGTTCAGTTTCTGAACTTCCTCTCTGATTCAGTTCTCCAGTGGGATCTGCTTCTCATTCTCTATCCTCATCTTTTCTCCTCTCCAAAGCAGGAAACTCCAGCCAAAATTGTTTACGTTAGTATAAATCTACTGAAACAAACAAATTGCATATTGGAGTTGAACACTAAAAAAGTTTTGACTTGCCCATGAACACTTTAATCCTGAAACAGAAGGGAAAGTGCAGTTTACTAGATTTAAAAAAAAAAAAAAAAAAAGGCAAAAGCTAAATTTACCTTGTTGTAACATTGATAAGATTATTGTGGTTGAATGCTGTTTCATTGGCATCCAAGAGTTGACTCACTGTAGCCATTACTGCCACCGATGCCTGAGACAAGCAGAAAAAAAGGCAAATTCAAATGCACTTAAAATAAATCACCCATGTGCTACATAATGGCTAGGCAAAGTAAGAACAATTAATAAGCATTGCTTGAAAGTACACGAAACAGAGTAAGCAAAGCATAGGATGCCACTTGTGAGAACACAAGCTTTGCGCCAACAGGTTCATAAATACCACATTTTATTAACTTAGACTGCAAGGATTACATTATTAACTTAAACATCAAAAGATGCTCATGTAAGAATTTCAGATATATGCAAGTCTAAACAGCTGATAAGAAACAAATTTACATTCAGCTCTGAGAACTGACCCAGTAGTGATTCCACAAGAATGCACTCAAGGCCACTTAACTCTGCTAAATGGCAAAATTAATGCATTTGGTTGTGGTACTGTCAGAGGAAGGAACATGTTCCTTCTGCTGGCAGAGGGGGGACAGAATTGATACCCCAAATATTAAGCCATAAAACCTCTTGTTCACATCTTGATAAGGCTCACCTGGGAGTTTTCTGAAATATTTGGCTTTTTCAGAATCTGCACTGCGATATTCGCAGCAGCGGAGATGTTCTCTGTGGTCAGTTGGTCTGGCATGGAGGTGAGGATTTGAGTGTTATTTGCAATTGCTGAAATATTGCTAGAATCCACAGTTTCAATCTATTAAGAAAATGTAATTCAAAAGAAAGAAAATGAGAAAAGGAAAAAGAGTCACCACTTCTATAACATTCTCACAGAAAATCAAAATATACAAGTAATTGGTGGTCTAAATAATTTCTGTTCATATCAAGTATATGGTGTTTCCAAATTCTCCCTAGTATATACTAGAATGCTCCCTACTCCTGTAGTAGCTTGTGTTGGAAGGGAGCCCTGGAGGTCCCCTGGCCCAGCAGGGCTGACTGAAACCAGGCTGCCTGAAACTAGGCTGCCCAGGGACTCTGCATATCCACAACGTCCCTCAAAAACCTGCTTGTGCTTGACCAGTGTTAAGAGGAAAATTATTTTCTCGTCTAATTGGAATTCCCCATGTTGCCACTTGTCCCCATTTCCGCTCATCCTAAAACTCCACACCTTGAACAAGATCCTGGCCCCATAGTTCTCCACACCTTGCTGTGAGGTATCTGTAAACAACAGCAAGATATCCTCTTTACCTTAAGGTCATTGAGCCTGTAAACTTCTATACATCTTTCACTATTCTGTAAGTAATCAGAATGGGATTTTTTGAAAAGCCATCAGAGGAACTTGAGAAATGTCATCTGGAATAATTGTGCTTCTCAACACAGGGCTCATAACCTGTATCAAGAACATTATCCTGACTTCAGTAACATTGTATATTGTGTCGACTTTTAATAAATGTACTAAAAACAAAGACAATATTCTGGTGCTGGAGATACTAATAAGAATTGCTAGGAGCACTGGCTGGGTACAATTTGAGTCTGTTAGCATTTAATGGGTAGAGTGCAAATGGCTGTAGTATTTTCAGAGTCTAAACATAAAAAAAAAGATGAGACATTAGCTGTATCTGAAGGTATACGTATGTTACAGTAAGACTTAAAGAGAAGGAAAATCTGCTGCCATGAGGAGAATTTCCTTTGTAGGCTATGGAAATCAACTAAACAGTGTCTGAAGTCATCCATCCGTTTTCTAATCCAGTCAATTAATAGTTTAACTGAATAGCTTTAATAACTGCATTGTTCTCAAATTGTTTATGTTGGGAAGCTGTCAAAATCCAGATTAATTCAATCATGCAGCTCTTAAGTGTTTATAAATCTTGGAATGGTAGGAAAGAAAGGTGACCATGTTATATAGGGAGGAAGGAAATTTGCACTTGTAATTACTGAAGATTATATTGGTTGACTTGAACACATCTGCATATGCACCTGGAACAAACAGTCCATCGTGAAGGCCTGTTTTCGCTATACTTACTTCTGACTTTTAGCATTACCTTTTACTCAAAGTAAGTATTTGTATTTATAAGGAATAAAATCCTTTCAAACCTGGGCTCTGGATCACCAGTATGACCCCTTCCTCCTCCCGGTTCTTACCATTCCCCTTTGCACCCCGAGCTGTCCTGGTCTGGTCTCACTAGATGGCAGCACAACCCCAAACAAAACCCTAAACTACCAATGGCAGCAGAATAACCCTACGTGGCAACCTTATGTTGCATCTTATTAGCATTAAGAATAGCTATTACTAATATCATATATTACTTCAGAGCAGATTTAATAATTGAACCATTTAGTGAAGGTCATGTACTGGGAAAATACATCCTTAATTTCAAGGGTTTCCCATCGAAGGATCCATGCAGGCATAGAATTTTGTTGAAGGTACAATAGTCAAGCAAAAATACATGATGAAAGGGACTTCTCTTACTTAAACTGATTTAAAGGGACTATAGCTGGTTTCTTTTCTTTTTTTTTTGTTCTTTTTTTTTTTTCTTTTTTTTTCCATTGGGACTAGTGATAAGGAAACAAAGTGCAGAAGCAGAAAAAGATAATTTGTAGAAGATTATAAAGCTTCAGTGCCTTCTCTGTAATGTGCTTAGTCATGTTCAGCTCCATGTTTTGTAAAAGCCTTAAAGCAAGGCTTAGGGGCTTAAGGACTTTATCAGGAAGAGTCTGTCATTCATAAAAGAGAGTCTGAGTTTGAATTCTTGAGGGACAGAAGTGTTTTGTCCATGTTCAGCTGATCACAGGACTGAATGGAACGGCTTCACTCTTAATCCTTCCTAATGTGTCAGTGTCAGCCTCACTTCATTCCCTCATGCCATCGTTCTCCAAATCCCTCCCACTTTCTAACAGATTTGGTATCCTGAGTCAGCATCTCTTCCATTCAGAGATGCCTGCTGTGAACAGAGAACCTGACTGAGGAAATTACAGGCCAGTTAAGAAATATGAAATGGGATGCTGTGTTCAGGCAAAACTAAGCAAAATAAAATAATAACCATTGGAAATTCAGGCCATTTGCAAACCAGGCATATGCCAAGAATGCCTTTGAAAAAGGCTTTGGTTGTTCATTTTGCTTTCTGTAATGTTTTAAGTTATGTAACATATATATTTCCTGCCTTGATTTCCAATCACTTTTTTTTCCTCTTGGGATGATACAGAATCTCAGACACTGTTTAAATGCTAAATTAATATTACCTGTGATGCAAGGGAGTCCAGATTTTCATTACAATTCAGAATTTTGGGGGGCTCTAAAGTAGGAATTCTCCCTTCTCTGAAGCACATGCGGATTGCTATTGAAGTGTTACCTGTAATTATGTAGAAGCAGAAAGATACACATTTAGTACAGAAGCACTCACTCCCATGTACATGACCTCATTGGTAGTTAAAACTGTACTGTGGGTGGGACACCCTATCCAGTGTTATTTTCTGTTTGCGTATAAAATATTTGTCTTTCAATGTTACAAGTTGTGATCAATTATTTAAATAGTTATTGTTCTTTTTATAACATGTGTTTCATACTCATGCACACAACCTTGTCAGAGAGGCTGACATTATTTGTGCCAAATTCAGGTAAGTTTAGTTACACTAGAGCTGCAGAAACATGTCTCTTAAATGGGAGGCACAGGCATCAGCACGAAGCTATCAGACTTTTTATCATGTCCTGAAAAAACATATTTTTTATGTTGTTGAGAAATGCAAAGGGTGTGTGGAGCAGCCATGCAACACTTACTTCTCTACAAGGTCTCTGAAAGCTGAGACAGTTCATTGAACCACAGTTGATGAAAAGCATCCTGAATCCTAATGCTAAGTATTAGGATATAAGTAGATTATTTTTGTATCAAAGTGCTGCTCAGGAGCAGATATTAACTTACTCTCAGCCCAGTTCCAGGCAGGCATGGATATGACTTGGTTGTACCTGAAATTCTCTGTGTTTGGAGTAGAAAGCTCTGTGAAAAGGCGTATGCTCCTGCTGCCTGAGCTGTGCAAACTGGGTTCAGACACCAGCCTCTCATTGGGTCTAATAATCTGACATCTTTCACAAACGTTACATTTATTTTTGGGAAACGGAAGTGAAAGGAAAGAAACACATACCATTCACAGTGTCAGGATCACATTTTTCTTTGGAGTTGCCATATTTACCCACTATAATCCGTTCAAAAGTAAGGTTTTTTATAACGCTTTCAGAAATGTTCACTGTGTAAGTACTGACTTCACAGAAATTAACTGCACAGAAGGAAAAAGAAAAACATAGATCCAGATGAAATATTTTTAGTTCAAGGACCAATTTTCAAAAATAAAATATATTGAGACAACAAAAGCTCATTAAATCATTTGCCCTAAAGAAAATTAAAGCACTTGGGTAAATATTGTCTAAAGCCAAGCTGCTGAGCTGCTACAAGTGATATTTATGAAGTCACTGAAACCCTAAAAGCCCATACTTCTTGCCGTCTCACCTATTTTCACTGCCTTGGTCCTAGAAGATTTGTAGAAGATTATAAAGCTTCAGTGCCAGAGTCTTGTTACCCAGGCAGAAACCAAATTTGGTAACCTAATGCCACAGCAGAGGGCAAAAATACACATTTCCTCCAAATAGTATTTGGACAATTAATGGGGACCGTTCTTTGGTGGCTCTGAACCACGATGGATCAGATACGACTTCTTCAGAACGTTGGTGCCCTGCTGCCTGCTGGAACGGGAGGGGGTGGCCACCCAAACCCCATGCTTTGTCTAAGCACCTGGTATATCTAAAAGCAGAATGATGGGCTCAGTGGACCCGTGGCCTGAGTACAGCAGCCTATTGCATTTTCATGTCGTACCAGACTGCTGTAACATAACACAAGTTTATTGTAACAATGCTGCAAACACTTGAAAAAAATTACCACAGCATACAGACAGAAAATCTTTGCCTGGTCTTAGGACTTTCAACATCCTGGTTTTGCTAATTTTTGCTAATTCAGACCACATTTCAGCGGACCGTGTCCCATTAGCAGGACTGAGTCAAAGCAGCATACTTATGGTCAGGGTCCTGGGGGAAGGCTCAGGAGAGTTGGAGTGTTCTCCATGTTCTGGCACAGGCTTCTTTGCCAAGTCACGTAACTTCCTGTGGGTCTTGCTTCGTATAAAGTCTCCTTCCCGTGACACTTGTCTTCTATAGAAATGGTTATGTACAAATAAGGATACAGGACTCTCCAAAGATTAGGTCAGCCTTATAGCACCATACCTGAGCCTTGTTTGCTAGGACGTGATTAGCAGGGTGAGGTTTCTCAAAAATGTGAGATGGCAGAAGTCTCTGGAGGACATTTAGGCCAAACAGTCTTCACATCCTCACTGGGAAACATATTCCAGTGGCACGATACTTTTCTAACCAAAACACTTCTCTTCATGCTCAATCTCAGCCTCTCAAATTGCAATTTATAACTGCTGCCCCCTGCTATACCTTCTGGTACTACCAAGAATAGTTTGTATTCAATGGTGTTTGCAATTCCTACAGTTTGCTGGAAGCTGTTATTAAGCTCTGCCCTCAGCCTCCTCTGCAGCACACTGAACAAGCCCAGCTCCTTCAAATGCTCCCTGTAGGCCACCTGCCCTAAGCCCCTCACCATCCTCATTGCATCCTGCTGGAGCCTCTCCAGTTTCTCAGTGTCTTTTTAGCCTGGGTTCCAGGGGGAAAAATTAAGCACATATTTTGCAGTGGTGTATCACCAGCATCAGGAAGGGGAGGGTAATGGGTAATAGTGTCCATCAAACTGTCTCACTCCACATAACACAGCTGCTCTTCCTTGTTTGCAATGAACACATGTTGTTGGTTCATATTGAACTTGGCCTCCACTGTCACTTCTGTGTACATTCCAGCAAGGATACTCCTCTGCCAGCAAGTTCCTGGTCTGTACCAATGTCCCTGGCACGGAGATCAGCACTTGTCCTCGTTGGACACTGGGAGGTTTCTGTTGGCGTGGTCCTCTTGTTTCTCAAGGTTCTTCTGCATTGAAGCTCTGCCATTAACTGTGTCAGCAATATCTCTAACCAATCCCAAGTTTAGCACTGCTTGCAGATTTGCTGAGAGGTCATGCTGTGTTCAGGTATTTGATGAAGACAATAAATGATACTGGCCCTACCATCAGCCAGCAGGTTACTCTACAATATTCCGATCAAGCCACTTTGAGCTACTGTTTGAACTTGGCTGTTGAGTTCATTGCCAACCCAGCTAACAGCTCACTTACTCAACCTGTACATCTTTACCAACCATACAAGAATGCTAAGGGAGATGATGTCAAAGGTATATTACATCTGTTGCTCTTCTCTTGTCTACATAGCCACTTATTTCATACAGAAGGCAGTAAGTCAGGTTGGTTAGACATGATTTGTCCTTTGTAAATCGATGCTGACTATTCCTGATTATCTTCTTGTCTTTCACATGTACGGAAATAGAATCCAAGAGGATGTGATCCATAATGCTTCTAGGGTCTGAGGTAAGTCTGATTGGCTTATGGTTCCCACAGTCCTCCTTCTTGCCTTTCTCAATGGTGGGCATAATGTTGGCCTTTTTTCTGTTCTCTGAAACCTCCCTTGATCACCATGAATGACAGATAGCAGCCCCACAGTGACAATGGAAAGGTCTTTCAGCAGTCTTGGATGAATCCTGTCTAGACCCATGGATTTGAATACTTTTGTGGCATCCTGCCTTCCTTCTGACAGATGAAAGCCAGGAATAAGTTGCTACATACATGCATGCATACATGAGTACCTATTGAAGCTTTGTTTTTTGTCTTTCTAGTTACTTAAGCCTTGATCTGAAAGTGTTTTGAGTTGGTTTATATACATATCAATACTACTTGGTTTTGGACTTACAAAAGAGACTCCACCTGAAATAAAGTTGTTCTTTGCTTTTTTTCCTCAATGATGCAAATCTCAAATTATTGTAAATACTCTGACTTCAGTAGAATTGCTCCAGAATTTTAAAAAGGCCCAAACAAGCCCAAACAAACCCAAACAAGTAGGAAGAAAACCAGGCCCTTTGTCATGATCTGTGAAGAAAAGTAACCGTGACATAATGTACAAAAGGAATGAAATATGAGCCAAGTGGAAATTTTCCATCATCACTGGAACAAAAGTAATTGTTTTACAAAAGTTGTCTACCCTGTACACCCTGCTGGCAATAAACCAGATCACCTCCTCTATAGTGCCAAAACCCAACCGCACTTCCTTTCAGCTTCCCCAACATCTTTAGCACTATCTTCCCACACTCTCTATGCCCTGTCATGCCTTCACGCCCTGCACCTCTGTGTTTTACATCCTTCTTTAGATTCCCAATACATAAAATTTACATCATTATTTTGTTAGCTGGTGGAAAGGAGACAAACGTCATGGGTAGTTTAGAGCTATGCATCTTAGTGGCTAGACTGGATTGACTGGCCATGTGGCCCCCACCTCCTCACTGCTGGCATAAGTCTCCTTGCCTTTTTCTCAGTGACGTATTTACAGGGTTGGTCCTCTGTTCCCAACTAGTCATGTGCAAACCTCATAAAATCTCAAGACCTTAAAGACCTGTAACCATCTAGTGAATTTAGTTGAAACTGGTCAGCAAGTTAAAGTTGCCAACGAGGTGGAACAACAGACAGATGGGCAGTATAAACGTTCCTCAGGAAAACTGAGTAAATTCAGATTTTGTAAATGCAATAATGTTTGTTATTATTTCAAGTTAATGATGCCTTTTCAAAAATTCTTACCTCATGTATTTTAATAACTACAGTTATTAAAACACATTCTTTAAGGCAATTCACAGCAAATCAAATACAGAATACCAGAGGAGTGAACATAAGGAACTGCAGAATCTTCATAATGGTTTGTTTCCAATGCTGAAATCCCATCCATGATTATTTTATTTAAGCCAACCTCCCTGAAGCATTTTGCCCAAATATTCCAATCTGTCATTGTCTGTTGGATGTGCTACCTATCCTGACAGAAGGGAAATGACACGGGAGTCCTGAAGTTTTCATTAAGTCTTCACCAACAATATTTTCCTGGGTAAGCTGCAGGTCTTCCAACATCCTTCTGACCAAACATGTGAGTTGACTTAACAAAAGGTGACATATGACAGCATATCTATTTGTCATACTGGCCACAGTGTGGGTGTTTGACTTGGAAAGCATGAGCTGGGGCTCTTACCAGCTCTGGAGATACTGCCATTCAGTGACCTAGCACCATCCCAGCATTGGCTGGGAGAACCCAATCCAGTTACAGCAATGCAGAAGTGTGGCAGAGGGGACTGAAGTGGGATTCCAGCAGGCCAATTTGACTCATCCTAAACCAGTGCCAGGGACAACAGGTGCTGAGGACAGCCATTGTCCTGCAGGGTGCTGAGCTGGATGGTGTCCCTCAAATACAGGTAGGTCTAGACGTGAAGATACTGACCACTGAGGTCTGAATCAGATTTTCAAGTCATTGTGATCTTCAAAGAGAAATTCAAACAAAGGCCAAATTGCCTAGAAACAGGCCACAGACAGTTGAAATCTGTAATCCTTCCCCATATACATTACTCATTTGAAAAAGCAGCAGAAGTGGGTGAAGGATTTAGCCTCACCTAGCAAAATGAGCCACATTACTGCTTGCAGATCTGACCCTGCTGAGCAGGACTTGGCAAGGTGAGAGGGGGAGATCTGGGGCCTCTCAGAGCGGAAGGGTTCCTGGAAATGACATCAACTGCCCATGCTGTCTGGCTTGTACTGACCTATCTCACAAAGAGATCCCACCCACTCCTCTGGGCACACGCAGGCTCCATCCTGGCAGACTCCACCATTGAGGCAGAAGCATGGAGGTGTTCCAGGCTTTGTAGTGTCTGTGTAAATAAAGAATCAAGAGAGATATACATATTCATATATATGTACATAAAACCACATATCTATCTATTTGATGAAGGAAAGAAACAAACAAACATGAATTATTTGGAGCTTCAGCTAAAAAATATATGTGACCAATAGGTTCTCCCAGGTACTAAGACACTGGTCCCTCCTTACCCCTAAAACCAATGTTTTGACCTCACAAATGTGAGGTCAAAGCTTAAAAAAATTAATTTGCGTTCCCTCAACAATGTAGGTGGAAACAGTTCTGTGCAGCAGCTAGATGAGCAGGAGTGATGGTATGAGCCTTCACGCTGCCAAAATCTCAGCTGTTGAACCTGTGAAAATCCTGATTTACTTCTGCAGGACTTCACAGGAGCAAGAAGGCAAAGCAGGGCCACAGATTCCCAGTGCTGAGAGACCTGGAATGGTAACAAGGATGTGGATAGTCACACATCCAAGAACCAGAGATACTCTGATTCAAGCCACACATTATAGGATAAAACAGATAAAAACCATTGCCTCAATCTTAGCCATAGCATCTATCCACAGTCCAGTACAGGTGCTGAATTTTATTCTGTTTTTTAGCAGAAATAGTGGGGTTTGTTTGAAGCAGTTGTTGCACAGGTTGCTGCAGCTCCAGGAAACAAATATAGTATAAGCAATAGCAGAGAAATTGCAGATCTTAGAAATTTCTGAACATGCCACAGTATTTGCTGTGTTTGGCAAGCTCTGAAAATGTTAAGGTTTCTTAAAAAAGTGATTAGCACATCTTGAATGGCTAAGGGGTATTCTGCAGCAGAAATTGCAACAAGGAAGGGGCTGATAAACCCCAGGCTCTGAGAGATAGGTCCAAGACCTGGGGGATCTCCAGGGACCAAGGCTTTGTCACAGTTAATCTCACCCAGTCCCTAAGTGAAGGATGGAGTTGGAATCCCTTCCCATAAGGTACATGGTAGAAATTGTGCACTTGTGCACTGGGTGCAGTCTGTGCCTTGAAATTTTGCAGAAAACTGGAGCTGAGGGCTGCCATCAGATCTGAAGTTGTAGTGTCTGTGTTTTGACATGCTGACAAATAAAGCCAAGCCAGAAAATTCAAAAGTAAACAGTACTGTCAGGAACACATGTGCTATTGTATATTTCTAATGTTCTCACTGAACTAAAAAGATTGCCTAACTTCTTACTCCCTAATGCGACTCATATAACTGGAAGACTGTTGCAAAGTATAGGGGATGTGCCACGTGATGGGGGTAATTCTGTTCTTGGCACACATCGCTTGGCTTTTGCTCATGTTGTTGCTATTTAGCATTTGTATTTCAGTCTGTCTCAGCTACATTGCATCCAGCTGCCTATGATGGTAGTGGAATAACATCTATGTGTCACTAGGTAATGACTCTGCTAGCCATCAGCTTTTCAAAACACTTTGTCTCTCCTTTAGGAATCTTACAGAAAGGAAAGGAAAACTCCTCCAGCATACGAGATCTGGGTGGCCCAAGAGAAGCAGCTGCAGAGAACGTCTGTATCCGGCAGAGCTGAGCTGGGCAGCTGTTGCCCCATTGCCCAGCAGCACTGGCTCACCTGCCAGGCACATGCATGTGGCACGTGGGGATGTGTACGGAGTGACACCGGGATTCAGCCACTTGTTTTGGACTGGGAGGCTGAGAACCCAGAAAATGCTGGAGAACCTGCAGCCCAGCTCTGAGGCTTTACCTTACTTGAACGCATTCCCAAAGCAGCCAGGCAGAAGGTGACAGGGCAAGGTAATCTGGCTCAGAGATCGCAAAACCAGGGAGAGAGTGGTGCTGCCCTGCAAATGCCAGACCCTGGGCTATGTGCTGAGGAGCAGGGCAGGGGAGCAACCAGGACAAAAGGAGTGTAAGGAAAGGGAAAGATTACAATATTAGGGCTGACACTCCTTTGAAAGCAGTAAAACAGAAAAGCACAAAGCTGTGGGGTAAAAAGTCCAGTGTTTAGCCCTGGAGGTGCAGGCACAGTTGCCACACAGCCTGTGTAGCAAAGAGCTGGTGTCAGCAAACATCAGCCTTATCTTTGCCTTCTTGAGAAGAATCCCTCTGTAATAACATGACACTCATGGGATCTGTTAATGCTAGTCGAAACTGTGGCTCTATTTGGTGCTTCCTGGTAACCTTTCTTAGACTACTGTTCAAGGTCTCACGTGCCATTGTCTTTCACAAATATGAATTCCTGAGCTGACTAATGCAGTAAAACTCATCAGGCTCCAGTAATTGTGGCATTGTCTTAAAATCATGGGGTTCTTGTTTTATTTTAAAGGTCAGAAAAAATCTTTTTTTATTTGTCTTTGTCTGTTAAGTTTTGGAGACATTAATCATCTCAAAAATCACATTGATTTTGACTATAATTTTTAAATAAAACTAAAGGATTCTTGCATAGTACTATGTCATCAAGAACTGTTGGGTGGTTGGTTTTTTTTAACTAAGCATCGTGGGAACAGTTAATGCTAATACTTGCAGTTAAAGTTTGGGTAAAGAAGAAACAGTACAACTATGCACAACAAGCAATGCTTCAGGTGGGCATGGGGTATTCTCCGTCCCTGAAGTAGGTGCAGTTTAAATCCAATCCCTAGCAGTATGTTTGCCTGCCACTACGTACAGGCAAATCCTAGGCAAAATGTATAAATCCTAAGCATAAGCAGAGGTATCCCCAAACAGCACTGAGAGTTCACATCTGGGTTTAGCTCCATCAAGTCAAAGAAAGCACTGAACATATATTAGCAGAGGTAGATTATGACCGACTTATGTTAAACAATTGCTGTTTGCTTCTGTGCCATTTCTTGGGCCTGGATATGTTCCCTCCCTACAAACATCTGATAAATCTCTTCAAATAGATATAACTTAAGGTATCCTCCTATATGCTTTTCCCTAGGCTTCTTGATCTCAAATCATATCTGACTCCCTGCTGGACAAGCACTTAAGTGTATCTGATTTTTTCCGTGAATTTTGAATATAGGTCCACACATAACTTTGTATCATGTCAATATAGCGAGCATTTTGCTGAGAGGAAACACTGACCAGTTTTCTGCTCCAGGTTTGTGCACAGAAGTGTCTTACTGGGTGCATTGACCTGATTTTCAGGTATAGAATATGCAAACCAATGTCTCCGATATTCTTTCAACAAATTCTTTTATAATGCAAGTTATAATGAAAATACGAACAGGTGCTACACAGCAAGTTTTGCTTATATGCATGCAGACAGATAAGCATATGCAAAGCCAAATATTTCTGCTTTAAAATATAATTTACTAGACTAGCTAGAGTTTTATTTTTGTCTTTTGAAAAATAAATCAGATTTCTACCAGCAGAGTGAGAAAATTTCAAGACATTTCTCAAAGCTGTATGAGAGGAATCATGTATAGCGTGAACATGTTACAGGGAAAATACACCAGTGTTTGCCATCCTATTCTGTTTTACAGCAGAATGCAAAGTTTGGGGTACTTCTTTAAACATCAGTGTAAGAAGAAAAGAAGCTTACAGCATAAAAATAACTCAATGAGCTCAAAGGGGATAGAATTCTGTTTCTTACCTGTTTCAAACTTGAGGACAAGCTGCCAAATACACAGTGCCCAAAGGGTCACAGTCACTGCACAACAAGTTATTCCAACCAATATTCTGTCCCAGTGGAGTGAAGGCATGCTGTGGTGCAGACTGTCTGCTCTGCTATAAAATGGTATTATACATTCATAACCTTGTGATGGATAAACCATTAACTAGTTATCTACTGCTAGAACTTTAACCTTTTCTGTCCCACTTAGGAAAAAACAAAATAAAGTTTTGGTGGAGAAGTAGTACAGCATTATTTCTATAATTTTCTACCCGGTAAAACATTTTACTTAACAAAGGTGTTAAATGTCATGTCTTCTAATTGCTATGGGAAAATGTCCCAGCTCAGACAGCCAGCTAATTTTATACCATATATATATATATATTCTCCTGGGAACTGACTGATTCTTAACCTGTATGTGGTCGGGGGGGGAGCGGGGGGACAGGGGGATGCTGGCTGTCATGGGCCAAAAGTGGTTTTATTTGCTAGCACGGCCATAACCGCTGGGCTCTGCAACAGGGAGAGCCCACAGAACCCAGGGAGAAGGCTGTAGAAGGATGAGAAGAAAGTTCCTCCACTGCAGCAACATTCCTCTTGTGCTAAGAGGTGGTGGAAATGCTGACTGTATTAGGACTGGCCTAGATCAAACATTTGGCATGCACTTTCAGGAGAGCTCCAGAATTGTTAATATGTTTCTTCAGACATCCAAATGTCTTAACAATCTGCTCACAGAGGTTTTAGTTAAAGACAGGCTGTGCCACCACACCAGTGACTGGCACTGGAACCAATCTCCAGCCAGCACAGGACTGGTTGCTGTCTGTTAGGTATGTCTCTGGCTGGCTGGGGATCTGCCTGCCCACCAGCAGAAGCCATTGGCTTATGAATGTGTCTCTCATCCCAGATCTTTCTTTCTCTTTGTTATTCTCATTAGCATAGAAAACAGAGAAGGGAAAAGGTGCTGAGGTCAGCAGAGGAACAAGAGGAGGGTATGGGGGCTGTGGCACACAGCTGATAGGTGAGAGGGAGCCAGAGGATGGGAGGAAACAGTTGTCCTCCTGTCACGGAGGAGATGTCTGACCCTTTTAACTCACTAAAATGCCAAACTGCAAATCTTCCTCCAAGGGGACTGCACAGGCACTATCAGTGCCTGTGATCTTGCACTTCTTGATCAGAAGGGCAAAAACAGGGCTTCATGGGGCAGGGCAGGAGAGGTGCCTCCTTTGCCCAGCAAGAACAGCCGTGGGCAGAAGCTGGGTGGCACAGCTCCAGAGCTGGCACTGTTTGTGCATCCCACTCCCCAGCCTCCCTGTGGGCTAGGAAGCATTTGCAGAGTCCCCCAGGCAGCCCCTGGCAGCCTGAGGGTTGCGTGTCCCAGTTATCTCACTGCTGTTGAACAGTGAACAACCACAACACTCTCCTGGGGAGAAATGTCTCATCACAATGCTTAGTACCCTCACATGTACAGCCTCTTGCCATAAGCAGTTAAATGTTTGCTTTTCTGGGGTTAAAAGGGCCAAGAGCTTAGAACTGGGTCTGAGACACACAGGAAGATGCCTGTCCCTGCGCAGGTCTTGTACAAAGCAGCGCAGGACCAAGCACGATTTGGACAGACTGGACCTTGCAGATGGGGAATCTAAGTCACAGAATAGTTCAGCAACACTAAGTTAAGCTACATCCAATATAGCACCAAGTCTGAGGATTACAATGTATTAAAAGCATACCCAGCTTCTGAATCACAGGTCTGAGTCCTTCGCTAATAGAAATCCTGCTAGGGGAGAGCAGGGACTTTGCATACTTGCAGAGATTTTTAAATGACAAAGTAGGAAAGAAATGAGAATTAATTCTTGTGGTTGCTGACATTGCCCTTTCTGATCAGTGGAAATAACATCCCTGCTTAATTTCTTTACAGAGCTAACATCATCACAGATACCATTGAGCAGCCTGTTGTGTTTAGATATGTAAAATACTGAGTCCAAAACCTTGGGTTGCAAGCCCAGCTTTGCAAATGGATGACAGCTTGTGAACTAGGAAATGGAAGTAGGATTGTGAGCAAAAAAGGTCAGAAACTTCTAACTTTATATGAATATTTTATATAAAACTTAAAGGAAAAAAATGCATAAGGAACCAGATGGGAAAAAAATTAAAAATCAATTAATACATGCTAAAGGAGAGACCACTTTTATTTATGAAAATATTAAACCACGTTTGTATGATAGAATAATTGAACTGAAAGAAAACCTTATTACTTGCATTTTTGTATGTGTGATGCAGCTGCGGGGAGACAAAACCGTTCTTGAGTGAGTTAGATCTATTTCTTCTGCTTTCCTCCATTTCTTTTAAGACTTAATTAGAGCCAGATGTTTCATATTTCCTTTCTTTTTTGTTTTCAAGCCTGAGTAAAGTGTGATGCCAGCAGTAAACACCAACTTTGACATTTTTTTATGTGTCAACTGCATCTAGCTGAGTCAGAGTCACAGAACAGTAAAATTCCAACAAAGCAGTGCAAGCTTTCACTCCTCCTGTCATTCCCATCCGGAGTGGGAAAAAGGTATTACAGCTTCTGGGCGAGCCATCCAGGAGCCATAAAATCCCAGAGTGTGTCTGAGAACCTCATCCCTGGTAAATAACGCTGGAGTCACACTGGAATGCCATATACCAAATGCGCAGCTTCCCCTCCCATAGTCTTAGAGTGCTGGGAGCGAGTTCTAGCTACTTAATTGCAGTTGTATAGATCTGCAGTCTATTTGCCATTTCTTCTTGCTCCTTCTCAGGAGGCAATGGCTGGTAGCCACAGATGTAACCATGTTTGCTCCAATTTCATGCCCTTACTGTGACATTGACCTCTTAGGTACCATCCCCTGCAGAATATTTTGTCATTAAGTGGCAGTGGCCTATATGCGAGAGCTTTCTTTCTGAGTCAAATTGCAAAGTATGTAGTAGTATTTGTAATTATGTTTGTCAACTACTTTTAAAACTTATTTTCATTCTAAGTGTTTAAAATATAGAAACCTGTGAACTGCAAGCATTACATGGCAATGTGTTAGAAATTACTGCTCTGAAAAAGTCATCTGAGGACTAGTTATGCCTTATGTGACAAATTTTGCTCCCGCATATTTTGAGCAAGCACATATTTTACCTAGAATAGATTTTAAAGGGAAATGCCCAGCAGTTTGCCAGTTGTCTTTCTCCCTTTTAACAGATGTGCTGTTGTTGCGCAGTCCTTGGGAGTCAGGCTTGTTTCCACTACTGTACATGCTGAAGGGCTTTTTTGGATAAAAAGCTATTCTGTTTTCTTCCACTGACTTCTGTACCAGTAACTCCTACCCCAACTCCTGTAGTTCAGAGGAAGTGAACCATATGGGAGGAGGGCATTAAGATACCAGATATACCAAAGTTTTCTTGTGCATCAGTTTTAAGGATGAATGAACCTGTAGGACTGAAAATCCTTGATGCCAAATTTATTCTTAGTTCAAGCAAGGTATAGAAACAAGGGGGAGGAAAGGTGTTTATTTACAGAATATAGGAAAAGTATCACAGTTACTAAGCTTTACAGGGATGGAGATAATGTAAATGAGAGAAAGTCACATTTAACCCATTTGTCCTCATGGTAAAACCTTAATGGGTTCCTTACCTCCTGACAGACAAGCTCCTCATCTTACACGTGTGTGCCTTTATCAGGGTGCCAAAGGACTAGACCCTCTACAGCCCAACCATTACACACTACAGGCATTTTCAGACTAGTTTTGTCCCAGGGATGCAGATGCCCATTAGCACTTGGATTGCACAAAGCACAATGCTGGAGAGCACCATCAAACTTGGTTTCTCATGAAGGGACTACAGATCCCATGCTCTAACTCTTTGCCATGATGCAAACCGCGGCACATAAGTTAGGACAAGTGGGTGATGTCCAAAGCACTTTCTTGCTCCAGACTAAAATGCCAGACTAAGTGCACCTGGCAGAGTGGTGGGGAACCCAGGAACTACAGGACCCGTCTTGCCTTTAAGCTGCCAGCTTGGAGATGCTCTTCTTCCCCATGACATCCTGTTTGTTGATTGTCCATGGGGTGGTGTTACCCTGTTTTCTTTTGGGCTACTGACTCCACAGCCCGCTCACAACATGGAGTGATTTTTCTTGGGCCCAGGCAACACTATCCCAAGACCAGGCTCCCCATACCATACACGAGCACCTCCCTCCGTGCTTCATGCCAATACCAATGCAACTGTGAGGTCCTGAGTCATCTTCACAGGTGGAAACATTTTCCCATTGTGAGCTAAGCTTCTGCCACACACTGAAGCTGGTCTGTTTCACACAGAGCCGATGCCATAATGTGCATTTTACATGATTGCCCAAATAGGATGGGGCATGCAGCCTGTCATCAGCCTTTTCTTGAGGTACTTTACACCCTGACCCAGAAGTCCCCTATGATTCAGGTAGAGACAGTTCAAGACCTGCTCCTCCATCTGGACTATCACAAGTCCATGGGACCAGATGGGGTCCACCCTAGAGTGCTGACAAAGGTGATTGCCAGGCCACTTTCCAACATCTATCAGAGTTTCTGGTTACCTGGAGAGGTCCCAGAGGATTGGAGGCTTGCCAATGTGACTCCCATCTATAATAAGGGCCATAATGAGGACCTGGGGAACTATAGCCCTGTCAGCCTGACCTCAGTACCAAGGAAATTCTGAAACAAATCATCTTATGGGAGATCACATGGCACATGCATGGCATTCAGAGGATCAGGCCCAGCCAGCACAAGTTCATGAAAGGCAGGTTGTGCCTATCCAACCTGATCTCCTTCTATGACCGTGTGACCAGACTGGTGGATGAGGAAAAGGCTGTTGATGTAGTCTACTACCTAGACTTCAGGAAAGCCTTTGACACGGTCTCCCACAGTATTCTCCTGGGGAAAC
>VXBJ01000196.1:1079493-1104120 GCA_013400055.1 Nycticryphes semicollaris | reverse complement strand
TCTGGAGCACAAGTCTTATGAGGAATGGCTGAGGGAGCTGGGATTGTTTAGTCTGGAGGGTCAGGGGAGACCTCATCACATTCTACAACTTCCTGAAGGGAGGCTGTGAAGAGGAGGGGATTTGCCTCTTCTCCCAGATAACTAATGACAGGACTCAAGGGAATGGCCACAAGATGCGCCAGGGGAGATTTAGATTAGATGTCAGGAAAAACTTTTTCTCCCAAAGAGTGGTCAGGCACTGGAATGTCCTGCCCAGGGAGGTGATGGAGTCACTGTCCCTGGCGGTGTTCAAGAAGTGTCTGGACGAGGTGCTACAAGACATGATTTAGTAGCTTAGTGGGTAGTATTGGTGATAGGAGGATGGTTGGACTAGATGATCTTGTAGGTCCTTTCTAACCTTGTGTTTCTATGATTCTAAAGTGGTAACAAATTCATAGAATGATGAAAGCAAGCCATGGGTCTGTAATCTTTAATGAATAATTGATTTATCCCCCAAATGCAATCTGAGAGTGGCAGAACTGAGCAAGGGAACAAAGTCAAATAAAATCTAAATGTTTTTATTATTAAACTTGCCAAAACTAAGAAGATCCTGTTCTTGCAGCTGTGTTTACTTGGCTTGCTGGCTCCTCCATCACGTAAGGCACTGGAGAGTAAATCCAAATCTGGGATCTCCTTTTTCTATAACATTTGACCTTTGTGGATTTGTGAAGTTCTACTGCCCAGACCCTAAAAGGGTTGTTTTCACCCATGTTGTAAATGACAATTAAATACTAGAATCAAGGGAGTTTGACAAGGCAACGCTGACCTTTCCTGAATTCAAATGCTACTCATTCAAATGTCTGGCTGGGCTATGACAGTAATATGTCTATTCCACCCCATTCCCATAAGTGGTTATATTTTTTCCCCTGAAAACATAACAGACATCTTATATGAATAAATCAATTTTATTTAAATAAAATTACAGGCATATCTTGTCTATTATAAACTAACATATAGTTTTTCAAAGGCACCAATATTTAACAATAATTTAAATTTCTTGAGAGCAGCTACCTTCTTCTGAGTGGTGTTTGTAAACTTGTCAGACTTCCCTCCACTCATTCAACTCAAGTTAAATCTCTTGCTAGTGAAATGATGAAGTTTGTACCTTTTTCATCATAATAGGTATGTTACTGTTCCTGGGCACCTCTTTTGAACAATGCTTGAGAAGAACAGGTCAGGTGTTTCGCATAGTAAAAACCCACCCTGAAACAGCATGTTTCTTTCCTTTGTGGCACGAAAAATACATCAGGAACAAAATCCCACTATTGACACTCACTCTGCATGTACTGTAAGTATCAAAAATTAAATCCAGGAGACTATTGTTTCTTTGAGGCTTCAGGATCTGGTTTTCCTGGCGTTTCTTCAAGCTTAATAATGCAATGCCAACTTCTCTTATGTGAAGAGAGTTTTTGCAAGAAGCTTACCCTACAGTTCTGTGTCACAGCCTGTATTAGTTTCCAGGTTGGTCTTCTTTAAAGAAATCTTCGCTAAGCATGGCTGCACCAAAACCAGTAGATGTGTCTGGTGGGCTTACTCATCCAGTTCTCTGAGCATTTAGGGGGGATTCTCAGCAGGGAAAGAGAGGGAGATAGAAATGATACCTCTCAGCAGGCTGAGTCGTGCTCAGGTTTTCTCCCAAAAAAACACACAGATCTATAGCTCCTGATGGACTAATGCCTGTGCACAGGTAAGGAGAGAGCCAGAGCCACTAGGCTGAGGTGGTCACAGGAGGAACTGCGGCAGGCAGCCACTCTTCTGGCCATCGCATTCGAGTACTGGCACTTTTTGTTTCTGAAAAAGCAGTTTTTTCAAAAGGAGAGTTTTCTAAGCGCCCTCCACATTCAACTGATTTTGGCTTATCATGACAGACTTTTGTAATAATCCCCCAAGTTCTCTTTGATGCATAGCCATCGTCTTCACTGCTCAGCACTGCAGAAGCTTTATATCCCAACCATGCAAACAGGAAAAAAAATCCGCCCTTTAAAAAGATCCCAACAATTTAGAGACAAGAGTGATGTGGCTGCATTTGGCCAATGTGTTCCCACTGCAACTAACAGGCAAGCTCCTCCGCAAAGCTGTGGGTCTTCCTTCTGGATTATGCCTACAGAAAATCTGATTGTAATGGAACCACAGTAACAAAACTCAAGTCTTAGATTTTCAGAGCTGAGTAAATATTGATTAATTCAGAGTTTACTGTGACACCGCCACAAAACTGATACGCAAAAATGCCATAGTGAGCTTACAAGAATGTCCTGGGACAGACTTCATTCATGTTTGCCATTAATGTTTTATCTCTTCAGAGAAAGGCATTGAAGAAGAGTAAACAATTATTAAGAAAAGTGGTGATCTTTGTCTATGCACCTGCAGTTTCTCATTTTATGTTTCTGAACACAGAAATTTTGATCTCCTTCCAACTATTCTGGCTTTCCAAAGTAGATTCATCTGGATAATCTGATACTTGGATACAAGTGTCACCACACGATACTTGGCAAATATCTAAAATACTTTTTTTTAAATTGCCAACTGAAGACTTCTGAGTAGACATATCAAAGCTCAGCCAATTTATCATGCTTTTCTTCCTGCTTCGGTTATCCCTTTAGTTTAGAGATACAGCACCATAATATTTGTACAGTGTTAAATATAATTTATCAAGAAAAGCAGTGAAGAAACTTGCATTGTTCCTGACTCTGAGAAGCAAAGTATTTTCTGAAGGTCTCCTTCAGAAATTACCACCCTGATTTTGGAAAGGCATTGATAAGCCTGGCAGGCTAAAATTCAGCATTAAGAGCATGTGCAGCTAAGGAAGGTGCTCCTTGAAAACGAGAAGGGAAAAGGTGTGTCCTGAAAATGAAGTGAACGTGTATTTGGCATTGAAGGTGAAATACTTCAGGAAAAACCTTTAATTTATTCTTTTGTGAGTCCTGGGATCCCTTTGAGCTAAAAACTATTTATTGCCTATCTGTACTGCCTATTTCCTGCAGTAATTGGTTTACTGCATTTAACAATTTTATGCTACTCATTTTTCTGGTTCACACGGAAAAAGTTCTAGGAGAAACTCGAAAGTAAAGGGACTAGATCCTATAGCTCTCATTCATCTAACAGAGTCCAGCTCTGCATTCCCTTAGGAGCACCTGAAAATATTCTAGTAATAGAAGGAACACACTTCTGCAACACTAAACCCAATGCACTGGTACTATCTGAACAGAATTTGTTGTCCTGCACTAGCCTGTTTCCAAAAATAATTAGAAGTCATTCACTGTTGTGGGCAGCTGGGCATGGAACTACTACAAAGGCAGCATTGACCCTGCCACAGCTCACCATACAGCACTGCGCAAGCTGCCTGGTGCTTGCAAGGGTGACACAGGGAACAGGATGCAAGTCCATCTCATTCTGCCACAGATCAGCATCACTTGCTCCTGACCCAGGTGATGAGTTCAGTCACTTCTGCTATGATCTTTGCTGAAATTCCACCAAAGAAAAGGAAATAACTTTGGGAAAGAAACTGGCTTTGCAGCCAGGTGCTGCCTCGCTGGTCTTCCCTTGGCTGTTCTGGAAAAGAAGTTGCTCCAGGTGCTGAGGGAAAGCAGTCACTTCACTGCCTTTCAAAGTCAAATGTTGCAAAGAAGCAGAGCTATCTAGGTGTGAGAATGAATAACTGCAGTGGCTTTTGACCATCATACACCTCTTTGGTCCTCCTACCAAGCTTGGTAGTGTCTCTGTGGGAGTGAACACACTACACTGTCTTCAAGGAAACACTGAATGAATTTGCGGTGAGTAGCTCTTTCCATTTAACATAAAGCTACAAGCAGAAACATTAAAGTGTTGTACAAGACAGTTGCAAGACTGATTTTTTTTATCCTAGAATCATAGTATTGTCTAGGTTGGAAGGGACCTTAAAGATCAAATTTTCCCATCTTGTTCTACTATTTTCCAGGTCTACACAGTTACTTATGCACTGTTACTTGTGGAACAAGAAACACACTTATTTGGACAATCTAATTATGGAAACTGAACAGCTCATTCAGCAGCAGCTGGAAAACATTTTGCATAGCTTTTAATGAGGCAAACACACAGGCTTCATCATGCCACCTCATCCAGTCCAAGTCTGTCTAATATGAATCTGGTTTTCTTTGAAGCATGTGAGAAGCAAGGTACTAGTGCACCCACCACAAATTGATACCAAGCTTACCCTCTGCAAATAAAGATGTAACTGTGTAGATGTGGACAGTACTCAGGAGATGATATTTGCATAGCGAGCTGTACTGAAGAATGAACAAACCTAGAAATGAGGTATCAATTAGCCTAATGGGAGAGCGGGTAAACTAGTCATGCCATACCCATGCTAAATTTCATCTTCTGACTCCTGATCTCGTTCAGATGTTTTCAGTAACCCCATTTCCAGGGACTGGGACTGTTTAACTTTTGAACGAACTGCCCTGAAAACAAAAACAAAAAAAGAAGAGCTGTCAATAGTAACTTGGAAGGGTACTATAAAGCTGTAAAGAAGAGTAGCGAGACTTCCCACAGATGGGAACTCTGCTCAGCATGTTGAGATCAATTTGGGGGGCTTGTGTGAGGCTGCAGCAAATGCTGTTCCCAGCACCCAAAGAATGGTAAGATTGCTGTCACCTTCTCCATATTTGCTTTTCCCTATAGTTGTTCTTTACACAACAAACTGGTTACCCAGCCTTGAGTGTCAGTGCCTTTTGGACTGAGATCTAAAAAGACATGGCACCTCCTTGGCACAAAGCAAGACTGCAAGAACTACATATGGCTAAAATATGGTCAAATGGGGCCATTGAAATGGTAGGGGTAAAGCACGGGGTGAGAAGCATGTCTAGACAGTGCAGGCAAAGGCTTGGTAAAGTCCGGTGGGAAGAAGGACACATGGCAAAATCAGGCTCATTTTTACAACCCAGTTAATTCTGCAGTTGTCAGAATTAGCACTGGCAGCGAGAAAAAACAGCTAACTTTAGAAATTAGGGGATGAAACTGGCTAGTGAAAAAGGAATCAGGTCTAATCACAGGAAATTGTTACCAATGAAACCTCTCCAATAATCTTCAAAGTTAATTCATGAAGCCTGCTGACTAAGCCACTTGGAATTAGTAAAAATGAGGACTGGGAGAGAAGATGTTGTGGGGAAAATAAAGTCTCTCCTCCCTCTAACTTTTTATGCACTTACAAAGATGGAAGACTATCAAAGAAATCTCATTTTACGTGAGAAGCATTATGCTGTCAGAGCTGTACTTGATGAATATTTTTTCCCTTCCTAGTGAAGCAATGAGTCATGTTGTCTCCATTGATTAGCAGTATCTATTCTTATTTCACTTTGCAAAACAATTACTTGCTTTATGGAAACCTCTGTATTTGTCAGTGAAGCTTGTATAAAATAAAGCTCTTTCTAGACAAAATAGACAGGTCTCCAAAGTTTTAGCATTTCAAGTAACTTACCAGCTGACGATTGTGTAATTCACTGCAAGTATAAGAAGAGCAAAGGCATAATGCCAGCAATAACACATGGTCAGGAACATCATATTAGTATGATCCATCTGATTCCACTCTGGGCTCCCATTTGGAGGATAAAGCACAAAACCAATCTGTAATAAATAAAATAAAAGATATTTAGCAAATGTCATTTGATATATGCCCTATGCTGTATCACGTGTTATGCCACCCGTATTATGCTGACATTTCATTTTCTTATAGTGCTGATTATTCCTGTGATTATTATTAAAAATAATTTTGCAGTCACATTCAGGTGAAATGGATCATTTTACAGCTTTGTACAGAAATGCCTTTCAAGATACAGAGCCAGTCCTAGAGAACCCCTGCTCTTGCACAGCGAATTAAGGAGCCAGCCCAACAAGTCTGGCATCAATCACAATTATGTATTGTAAGGAAAGGGGCCAATGCTCAGCCACCTGCGGTCTGAACCACAAGCACATCACCAACAGCAAATCTGCCTGGCCATTTGCACAGAATCACTTCTTCCCAACAGTGTCTGAGAATGCATTACATGTTTCAGAAGATGAATAAAAAATTAATAAATAAAGGCAGGCATAGGTCTATTTCTTGTGGGTAATTCGGGGAACAGGTCAGGTTTTGAAGTTATGTAAAAAACGGAGCTTTCTCATCCAAGGCTGTAAGTTCATGTGAAATACATAGCTGATTTGTTTATTTTGGGCTGGGAAAGATCAAATTCAGATTAATGCATAAACTGGGAAACTAGTAAACCCATGGCTACACAGGGGTCTGCCTTGACAAGCACCAGTCCTCTGTACTGCCTAATACCAAAAAAAGTATCTGAGCAGTTTAGCTGAGAAGGAGCTGTGAAGAGGAGGAGAAAAAGGAGGAGGGGAGGAAATGCATTTTGCATTTCCATGTAGAGAATTCAATGAATGAGGGTGTTGATGATGCAGAAAGAAAGTCCCTTCACCTTTTACAAATTTGTCATGCTACAGCCAGTATGTGGTTTTCAGTCACACATATGGCTGAAGTCTGATGCTTGTTGTGAAAAAAGTCACAATTAAATATCTTATATTTTTAGTTCTTCATTTTTTTACTTTGAAACAAGAAGCACATTGTCTCCAGAGCTAAAGAAAAAACTTGTTCTAAAATTAGACTAGGCAGACAACAAAGAATAAATGGTTGCATCTAATTCCTCTTATGTAAAGCTTCTTAAATCACCAAAGAAAAGTTTACAAACAAGAAAATAAAACCCCAAGTGCTGCAGCACCAGGTTTCTGAACTCACTTATAGAAAAATACTTCTGTTTCAGAGGTCTGTTTTCTTGCCAGAGCAAGTATTTAAATATTTGATTTGGTGCTGAGTGTCCAGTTCTCCTAAGGAACAGCAAACGTTTTTACTAATCGTGTCTGGCCAGCATATAAAAAAGGGAAGCCAGTCTAGACATGCCGGAAAGAAAAAATCACTGGAGTGACCTCAGTTCTCCACTATAAGATGAAACACACATCGGCACTAGTGCTCCTATTTCTTTGTTACAAGATCGCAGCAATTCATCAAATTTTGTCTCTTGAGAAAGGGTACTATCAAATATCTATTAAGTGAGTAGAGTCACAGGTAAGTGAGGGCACGGCAGCTACATTTTGAAGAGTCCTTTTGGGAGCCACATCCCTGAAATGTAAGTGTTTGGGCTTTTTCTTCCTCTGCTCTATTTCCCAAACACTGGAAAAGCAGGAGGCTTTACATCACTCAATCTCTTAATGCAAATTGGGAGCTCAAATACCTTTCAAACCTAGGTTGCCACTGCTGAAATGCTTTTTAGAAAATAGAAAGAGGCAGACAACATGAAAGATAATTTGTGTCTTTGTTCAATATATGGTCTTCACACAATGTCAGTGGGTGCTTTGCCTCACCAGTACTCCACTGGGCATTCACTCACCGCTCCAGGAGCTGACAGCGGGGATGGGGACTGTCTTTGCAAAGAACAACATATACTGCTGGGCTATGGAATCACTGCCATTTTGGCTGGAGAATTTTGAACAGGATGTTAGAGATCAGAGGGGTTGTTCAGTCACAAGGGAGAGCTCAACAAAACCATCTTAGCTTTTTTATTGATTCAAATAAGACATTGGAAGTAAAACGGTGCCTCTTCTGTAAAACACAAATGATAAATACTTTTGTGTCTTTAATGGGACGTTAAGAGTGCATTGTTTTCTATGAGTCCTTGAGGTCTGTGTTTAAACATCTGCAATGGGGTAAATGACAAATTTTGGTGAAGAAAGAAATTCCTAAGGCAGAAAAGTGACCTACCTGCCAGAACCAGCTGCCTTGTAATATGCAGAGGCTTGTGCGGAACATCTCAAGCACAATACTGCCACGGAAGAAAACTTCCAGAAATATGCATACAGCAGCTCCAAAAATTGCAAATAACAATAACTGATGAACATGAACATCCAGCATGGCTCTCCCATGAAGATGGTAGCAAAAGAGAAAACCTGGAATAAACAAAGTGATAAGTTTAAGATATTTTCTTCCCTTGTAATTTTCTCCACCTGCTTTTAGAAAACAGTGAACCTTTAGCATTTCTCTTTATGCCAGTATCGCCTTCTCAGCTGAACTGAGAGTAATTTTTTTAAGACTGATGCCTATGTACTGTGTACTCTTGAGCTCAGAGCAGGAAATTGCACGGAAAGCTGCAGCTCTGTCACCTTTCATTTAAAATGCATTAACAAAAAGGTCTCATTCCTCTGTCTCTGCAGTGTAACAAGAGGGATGCGATGAGATATACTGCATGTACAGAAAACATAAATTGATGTTGTGTCTCCAATGCCATTCCAACATGCGATTGATGTACAGGTAAATGCACTCACATTGGCTTTAGCTAACAAGCTTCACTCCATGTCAGTATGTACACTGAAGCACATGCCTGAGCTACTGAGCACTTACCCAAAGCCAGCTTGCACTGCTACTTTCATAACATTTCTGTTGCTGCCTGAGCCAGTTAGGAAAGCACAGGTACACCCCTACAATGTGTCACCTTGCTCCGGGTTGCAGTGCAGGTGAACACTCAGCAGCTTAAGGAAGGTCAAGACTGATCTTTTTTAAACATTTCAGGGTGTTAAGCCTCCAGCTCCTGTTAAGCTGATTGGAGATTCCCAGACCAAAGAGTGATACCCCTCTGCACGTTTCACATGCACCCCTGCAGGGAGAGGTAAACTGACCTTCAATAAAGACTGCTAAAGAAAGCATCATCCTGTCCATGGCCACTGGCAATGCGTTGGTCCCGTGAGCCACGATGTCAACCAGCCCTGAAATGCCATAGAAGAGGTACATGGTGGCATGTTGCCAGTTCATCAAGTGATCCCAGTGCTTTTCCTCGTAATTATACAACTTCAGATGAGGTCCATCAGGAACAAACTGTTCAGCCACCATTCCTGTGCATGAAATGAGAAGTATAACTATTTGTCCTGGTGCTGAAGGTATAGACTGATGATGTCTTTATACAGACAATATAGGCAATAGTATATCCCCACACAGCATAACACAAGTCGATTTGGGGTTTAGTCTGGTTTCCTGAGGATTGCTCTGGGTGAGTGCTCTGGTTTGCTCCCTTCTGCCCAGTTCAGCCATTCCCAATCAAATTTTTAACATGTTGTTCAAATTCAAGTGAAAATGCACAGAGGTCTCAAAGATACTAATTTCATATCAGTTTTCAAGAAAACAGGCAGTGGGTGGAGTTAAGATGGAATAAGTTGCTTTGCTGAGGGAAAGACCACAGTGTGAGCTCAAACATATATTAAGCATCACATAATCCAGAGAGAAGAAAGCCAGAGAAACCAGGCTTCTACTCTACTCCTGGTGGGACTATTCGCATATTGCACTTTCCAGCAGTGAAAATGGTAACAACTATTATATGCTGCTCTTTTTGTTAAACAATTGCTATTGTGGTAGTCCTCTGACTGAATTTTTCAGCTGCTTTTCCCAGTAGTTCAAACATGAGTATAACACATGCTAAAGTCCCCAAAAGAAAGATTTACCATCTCAGTCCCCTGCAATATGCAATATGCAGAGTTCAGACTCTTAATTCAAAGGGAATTTTTCCTATAAAGCCATAAAAGGAAATCCCTCCACCATGCAGAGTTATTAAAGGTCCCATGAGAATGTATACCGACTTAGTATTTGAATTGCTGCTCCACTGCCTCCCTTACCTTGGCCCCTCGGTGTCTTGCTAACTAGCTGCAGTACTCCAGCAAGGGGAAAGCTGCTTGTAGCTATTTTATATGATATGGGGTTTAAAATATGTTATGCTTCTAAAACAGTAATTATATTGTTTATAAAGGGTGGGCCAGCATCCTGCTGTATAAGTAGATAAGCTGCAGGTTTTTTCCGTCTTTATTTCAACTTTTCCTAACACAGAAACAGCAAGTTTTGCTCATTTTTCTGCTTTTACTGTTTGTCCTTGCCAGGCTTTCCTGTCCACATTTTTGACTGGAACTGAAATTATAAGTTAAAATAATACCTTTTTGTTTCAGGGTGAAAATAAAAACACTAGATGAGTTTTTTAGCAGCCCAGCTACCTCTAGACACTGACTGGAAGGTCAGTGATTTGTAGGAAAGATGTCCCTACTCACATCTCAAAATGAACGCTATTATTTAGGTTTTGGTAATTTTATAAGGCATATCAAAGTATATGCATATGTATATATATATATATATATGTATGTACACACAACATCCCTTCGGAGCTGATATATCTTAACTTATACAACTGCCAGAGAGGAAGGAAAATCAAGAGCAAGATTTTGGCACAGCTTGCCCCTTGATTAGAAAGCAGGCAACTCTGAACATTTAAAGAAGATTAGTTAGGTAGAATTTAAAAATCCTAAAAATTGAGATGCTTTTTGACTTGGAAGCCAATCTTGCTGATCTCCTCAGGTCCCCTGTTATTTAGCTTACTTACTTTATAAAGGTAAATTGCTAACATACAGCCTTCTGGAATGTAAACAACAACTAGGCACCTCCAGTCAGCTGCACAGCTCATTAAAACATCCCTGTGGGTTTGCACCCAGTCCAGTCAGAAGGAGAAACAGCCCCCCGCTACTTCCCTGTTGCAACAGTGCTGCGGCAATAAGATCTGGAGTTCCATCTTTCTTTGTGAATATTTTCACTTTTGAGTGATATGATTGAAGAAGCATCTGCATTTACATATTTCATCGATAACGCATGGGAGACTACTGACATCTGATATGGCTGGGCTCAAAACAGAAAAGCAACATCCCCACAGCCTGGTGCTCCCAGTCTGCATGTGAGAGCCCCTTGCCTAAATACCTTATCTCCCTCCCTGAAGTAGTGAACAGCATATGAACACTCGGATCGTCTGTGAAGTAGTCAGGAGACCTTAAAGGAGCTCCAGAAGAGTGCTATGGTTGGCAACTATGTTACAGTTGTAACTATGCAATGAATAGCAGTGGCTCCACTAGTTCTTACATTCATGGTGTTTAAAGGGCAAAATACCAAAACACAGTGAGGTANGGAGCCGGACTCTTTCCAGTGGTTTCCAGGATGAGGGGCAATGGGCACAAGCTGGAACATAGGAAGCTCCATTCAAAAATGCAGAGAAACTTCTTTAGGGTGAGGGTGAAAGAGCACTGGAACATGCTGCTCAGGGCGGTTGTGGAGAGTCCCCTTCTCTTGAGAGCTTCAAGACCCGCCTGGATGCAATCCTGAGCAATGTGGTCTAGGCAATCCTGTTTTAGCAGGGGAGTTGGACTAGATGATCGCTAGAGATCCCTTCCAACTCTGACATTTCCATGATTCCATGAAAAGGCACGGCCTTTTTGTTATCTGCCCCAAGTCCACCTTACTTACCAATAAGGGCAAAGACAGCTTTGATGATCCCCTCAACAAACTCCAGACGCTGAAATCCTGCCCTGGAACCAAGGTAGCAAGCATTCTTGTTTTTTCGACAGGCATACTTCAGTGGATACTTCACCGACCACCACAAGCCAAAAAGAAGGAAAAAGCTTCCAGGGAGGGCATGCCCTTTGAAATTGCCCATGGTTTTCTGCTAGGCAATACCTGAAAGAGAAACAAATGCAAGTCAGTCATGGGAATAGTGTTATTCTGTGGGTTATAACTTTAAAGTATCTTCTTGCATAAATCAAAAGGGTGTCACTAAATCAAGTACTCACAATTTATTTAAAATTAAATCTGAGTATGTATCATCCCTGGCTGTTTAAAACACCCAGCCAGTCTCCCCAGTTTCATAGCTTTGCAGAACAGGAGTACAAGACCCAGCTGCAAAACAGCTGACCTGAAATGCAGAGCCGGCAGTTGGCATGTTTTGATTCTTTCACCTTCAGACAGGGCTTTATGTTTCTTCACTCCACAAACAGAAATCAAGGCAACACCTGACTGAAGGAAAACTGAATTGTATACAATGGGTAACAATTCACTAACAAATTGCATTTTGTATTTCAATCTGGATGTCTCTTAATGATTTACGAACATCAAGCCACACTCAATGGATGAATTATGCACCCACAATTAGATAGATACTATTAAGTACATCAAGTGCACTGAGTGATACGGTTATAAGTTCGTTAGTGTTATACAGTCATTTAAAAGCAGTGCCATTAGTAAGATCTAGTAATTCTGGTCATCATCCCAACTTCTAGGAGAGTTAATTTATCTCCAATAGCTTCTTCATTAAAATGACAGTTCTAACGTTAAATTGCAATTTTTCTTTAAGTTATTATAAATGAAGTTGTGTACCATGACCCAAAGGCATACTAAATCTTTGCACAGACAACAACCAGGAATAACCACTTCAGAAGCACTGACAAACTATACTTTCTGCTATTATGGTTGCTGACTTAAAAATCCAGTCCCCATACTACACTGGAGCCATCTGGGTATTAATAGAACATGGAGGCTCTGGTATATTTTTCTTTTCAGTAAGCATTTCCTATGGTCAGCTCTGCATAAGAAGTTTTAAACTGTGGCTTGTGGGCCATGAAGTACTTGCAGATGGTTCATGTAATGCTGCCTAGTCACGTAGCATGAGCTGTCTCTTATTTCTGGAGGCTAAACTCCACTGAAAGCATATTTTTTTTTAAGAAGAGATCCCTTCCCACATGCATAGAACCTGAAGCTGCCATAAAACTATTACCTAACTGCATGAGGGAGAGGTGTCCTATATAGTCAGAAAGGAGAAGAAAATAAATACGACTGTTCATGCATAGCATGAGGCAGGCTGTGATTTAAATTGGGATGCTGAAGAGGGTCCTGTCCTACTGCCTGTCCCCTCCTCTTCCAGAGTGGACCCTTGAAGTTCCCCTGGGTTGATGCTTACATGTTTAATTTGCAGGTGGGAAAGCACTGTTCACTCTTGAGCAGTCTACAGAGCAGCTGAGCTCTCAGTGATGCAGTAGTGGGGCTCAGCCCCACAGGTTAGACCCAGACCCTGTGATCTTGCAGGAGTGGTACCTCGTTTCAGGACATTTTTAGTTCAAAGCGTCTGACCAGCTTGTGTGTCACTCGTAGTACTCACTGTGCCATCATTTGCCATAAAAAAGAGCACTCCTAGCAGGAGCTGAAGTTTTAGACAGTTGTCTGAAATTTGCTTTAAACTTTGAAATAGTTACTTTGCTTTGAAAGCCTTAATTTTGGTTCTTCTAAAACATACTGGCCTGAAAGGCATTGCTGCCTTTTCAGACAGATTGGGGTTTTTTTCTTCTTTGAATGAAAGGAAGAGGGGGGCAGTGGGGAGTGGCCTTTCTTCACCATATATCTGATCTCACTGAACATCATTCATTAGAAAGACTTTATTCATATGATATTTTATTATTCACCACAGGTACATAGCACTCCAAATGGAAAGATTTACCCAGTACTCCACATCAAAGCGAGATACTGGATTAAAAAGGAAAATTAAACCTATGAAAAGCCTCCTTCTAGGAGGCTACAGCTGCAGTGAGTCAAATGAAGAATGGTGGTTTAATATCATTTGTAGTATACAGTGTACAAAACTTCAAAAATTATTCTCAATCTGTAAATTCACATCTAGGTTATCTAGAGCTCTAATTTCTGCCCTTAATTTGGGTAATCCATCAGGATACTCTGTTTAAAATGACTTTTTGCATTTAAAAACAAGGGGAAAGGAAAAGACCAACATAGTAGCTACTGCTGCATATGCAATATAAACAAAACAGAAGCAGAAAAACTTGGTTTTTGCTATAAGCAATATAATAAATTATTATTAGCTTTAGTGAGTGTAACTTCAGTTTGAGTTCATCCAAAAATGTTGGGGATTGTTTCCAGGATTTCTCTAGAAAGAGGCATGTCAGATCCGCCAGCCAGCTGTTGTGGCAGACCTTTGGGACACTGAATCTCAACACAATTGGCTTCAGAAAGGAGTTATGTGAATTATACTTTAAATTCTAATAAATTTGAAAACGTCATGACAGAGTTCACTTTAAACTGATTAAATGTCCCAATTCATTAATTTTCGCTTATCAGGCCAGAGCATTTACGTCAGTGAGGCTAGAAGTCAACTGTTTTGATGTGACTGAGGTTTGCCTACAAGTAAACCAGGTGATATCGCATAGTTTGCAGGCGTGGTTTGAAGTGTGAGGCAGGGGTGCAATGGGAGGTGAAAGGAGAGGAGGACAGGATGGCAGGCTTCTGCTTTTTCACATTGTGCTTTGGCATCCTCCTGCTCAGCCCAGGACAAAGCAGCTCCTGCCAGCTCTTCTGCACAGCTTGGGAGCCAGCCAGTTTTGATACCCCAGGTGCTATTTGTTGGATAAAGATGGCATCAGAGTGTTATGACAATACTTTGGCATCAAAATTTCCTTGCTGCCCACCACTTTCCCTAGAGCACATCATCTGCCAGAGATGGAAGCAGAAAAAAATCCTGAGGCTGTCCCACAGCTGGGTGCTGTGAGGCCTAGAGTCAGCCATGCAAGGTTTGCCCACACTCCTTCCACTGCTCCCCAAAGCCACTCAGTCACACCAGGTACAGCACATACCTGCAGCTGGGGACCTGCTTGCATGACCTCAACCCCGTCTAAATGCTACTCCTAACCCTGCCAAGACAATGCCAATGGTGCTAGTTTCTACAAGAGGCACACAGGCAGTCGGTGTCACCCAGCCACAGCCCTCACCTTGGATGACTGGGTTTGGCTTTCCAGCAAGCACACATGTACTCCCTGGCCATTGCTAATCAAATCAAATCACCCCTGTTACCTGCTGCATGCACCCCCAGGACCCCTGCAGGCTCACTCAGTTTTTCATGCCTCCATCCTGAAGCCTCACCACTCGGGGCCCTTCCACCACCATCAGCCAGGGGGCCACAGCAGCCAGGGCACCAACAAAGCAAATTTTGGACTCTACCTGGGGGAAGCTCCCTTCCCACCAACGAGAAGTGCTGCCACCCTTAGGTGAGTGCCCAAGAACCATCAGATAAGATGCATGCTCTAGCCCAGATTTGGGCTCTCCACAGCAAGTACTCCTCAAAATCCCTCTCTCAGGAGGTTGTGGGGCATGCCAGGAGGAGAGTCTGCTGTCAGGGTCCGAGGGCATTAATTGCCCCAACCAGCCTCACCCAGGAATCTCACCACAGCATCCTCACCCAGGGTGTCAAGTAGGAAAGGAGGGGCAGAGCAACTGCAGTTTCCATGGGAGCATTCAAGAAAAGGTGTGCATTTTGGTGAGTATTAAAAGCTGCCTTTATAGCAGGAAAATTATCTAGACCTGGCAGAAGAATGAAGACTAGGTAAGAAACAGACTTACATGACTAATTTAAACACTTCTAACTTTTTCAGGAGTGATATTTCATAACATTTACTGATTTAATTCCTGATCTCTTGAGGCTGCGTACGTGGAGACCAAGGCAAGACTTGCAAGAGGCATCGAGAAACTAGCGATACCACCTGGTTACTCAGCTTCTCAATTGCTTCTTGAAGAACTAGATTAGTTTCCCTTTTTTTCCACCTTCTCCCTTTAAAAAAAAGACAGGGGATTAGGCAGCGTAACCTGTACTGGACAGGGACATCAGTGGCAGTTGAGCCAGCTAGCCCTGCGGCAGGCAGCTTCCCTTCCCTGCACGTCATCCATCCACAGCAGTATGTCTCGCAATTTCCTGTGTTTATCAAGCCCTGGAGGATGTTAAAGATGACAGTCAACTAGAAACATGGAGTTTTTTTCCAGAAATGACACGTCATGAGGCCACAAACTCACTCTGCTGTAACGCATTTGTTTCTGCTACCAAGCTATAGGATAACAGAAGTTAAACCTGAAGATTAAACATTAGCAAAGTCACTGCAACAGTAAAAACAAAGTGTTATTTTTCTTCCATACACTAGACTAGGAAACAATGATGTGGAGTTTGTAATATTTCATACAAAAATGTTTTTTTATCTCTAAGAGCTGCAGCAATCGATCATGATGTCAATGAGAATAATGCACCCAGATAAGAGCAGGAAATAACACCTTTGTAGACACTTTCTAATCTTTGCACAAGCTGTGATGATACAGCTTCTACCAAAAACAGTAATCCAAAAGTTCAGTGCACCCAAGACAAAGAAAATCACAGATAAGTTTACTTTGCTACCTAAGTTTCCTACTTCTTCTTGAAGATGTATTCATGATGCAAGTGCCTTTTATCCTGCAGCCATTAAATTGCAAACATCAGAGAGCCATGCTGATCTGAAAAACAATATCTGCTGTAATTATTTGGTTCACTAAATGCAATGTTGATTTCATGTCATGACTAAAAGCGTTTCAGCAACTACAGCCCCGCCTTTGAAGATGAAATGACTGCTGCGATGTTAAGGAAATACTCAGTAGCCACCTCTAGCTCCTTCAGAATCAAACTGGAACTAAGTACTATGTATCCTAATGAAAGCAGGAGTCAAGATTTCTTGAAATGTAAAAAAAGTACAGTAGAACCTTGGGTCCAAAAAAAAAAAGAAAAAAAAAAGATGTCATAAACAGGCATCTCTGTAGCCTGTAAGAGAAGAATTCACGGGAATGAAGAATAAAAATGCCAAAGACTTAATGACTAGAAATCTATCTATTTGCTTTAGAAAGGAGGGACTCCATCTCTCATAGTGCTGAGTCGGGGTCAACAACTTCAACTATTCTGTTTTTTCCAGAGCCTTCTATTTTGTCCTACTCAGCCCCTCGAGTGCTCCTCGTGTACTACATATAGGGCTACAGTTTGATATATCCTTGCTAGATAAAGAGTCTGTCCTCAGTGTGTTTTTTCATCTCTCATGACCTTCTGTTTTCTGGCTTTCTTTTCTCTTTCTCTGTGCATCTGCTAACTCTGTCTCTGCTCCCATATTGGAGCAGGCCATCTCCAGGGGTTATCCAGGGACAACAAATACTGCATAATAATCTTACCATTGGCTCTTGATATCAGAGCAGCTGCTACTCTGTGGATATTACATTTTTAGTTCCCCAGGACTGCAAATTTGGGCCCTTTTATTCAGATCACCACAAATTCAAAAAACACACACACACACAAAATACTTGTAATTGCATGGGATACGTAAGAGCAATTTTTTCCTATGAAAGATTGATAGCTTCTTTATTAGCCATAAAACCTGGTATCTCCTAGCATTTCCTGAAATAAAGAGTAAAATAGCATGGGTATGTGAGTAAACTATTGCAGGTATGAGAATGCTACCTCCTATGGGAGTACGTTTGGCTTCAGCCACCACAGCCAGTTCCCTGCCTGCAGGATCCTGGCGGTAGTCACTGCCTCCTGCGGGGTGACCTTCCAGCTGTCCCCTCTGCAGAGCAGCAGTTCCCTTCCCTGCAGAGGGTCACAGCAGACTGCTGCCCTCAAAGCCAGGTGCTGCAGATGCAGGGCTCCTCCCAATCCAGCAGATTCGAGCAAGTTTTTGACTGTGTGTAGCAGCAGCTGAGTGCTGCCAGACATACAGCATGGTGGAAGGACTTGCTGCAACATCCCACTGGTGTGCTGCAGGAGCTCCTCCCTGACATCCAAGACTGGCTCCCGCTTCCAGTCCACCTGGTGCTGGGCTCAGCTAGAGCTCCTACTGCTTCCTGATTTTAACCTGAATTGTGCCAGCTAGTGAAATTCCTATATGCTCTCTCTTTTTAAAGTCAATTCCTCTTATTGCCTTTAAAACAGCCCAAGCCACTTCAATGAACAACATCTGCAGAACCCTACGTATCCCTGAAGGCCCATGATCAAGCCAAGGTCACACTGTCAGTACAAAGATTGCTCCTGGGGTACACCACCAAAACCAGTTTTCTGGGGTCTAATCCCTGGCAGCTCCCTATACTTCCACGTGTGCTCCCCTGTATGGTCTCCACTGATAAGACATGCTAGGAAAATGGCAAGAGAGCAAAAGTTTGCTATATCAACTGATGGTTTATTACTCAAAGCCCAGCTCTAGAGAGGAAATGATATGAAATAAAATATGATCTGGTTTCTGTTAGTATCACTTTTATGGACCTCTGCTTACAGTGTCTTCACAATACAGTCAGGGCTTTTGTGGAAGGACCTGGTAAGATAGCAAAGAAGACAGGACCAGTAAATATTTGTAATAAGTACTAATACTAATAAAATCCTGCAGTTGACATTTACAGAGACTTTACAGACTGTTAGAATTTGCTGTGATTATTATTTATGCTTCTAAATACTTCATGAAGACAAGAAGACACAATCAAAAAAAAAGAGGTGTTTACTGAGAAAACTCCCTGTTTGAGTGGTCTGAAATGCTATTTTCTGCCTGTGGTGAAGTCAGGTCTGAAAGAGAAAAGTGAGGAATCCTGTTCTTGGAGAAGGACAAATCTTCAGGATTAGAAGACAGGGCTTGCTGACCTCAGTATGATTTATAATTATTTGGCTGCAAGGGTTGCTACATTACAGTGGCTACTGGTGACTGTGCAGAAAAGGAATTTAGATTTCTCTTCATTGTGTAAAGTACCAGATATTGGGGTGACTGAGGCCTTCAAATGAGAAACTGGAATATTACAAAGAAGACCCTGTTCTAAAGAATCACCAAACACTAACACTATATGGTAAGCAGAAGTGTCGTGCTGTGCTGTAGTAGCTAGTAAGCTTTCATCTTAAGGATTGTCTCAAGTTAATAACAACGGGAAGGGACCTCATTTCAATAAATGCAAGAGCATTGATAAGTCCCTGTTCATAGGAACAGGGAATATGGTTCATAGGAAGGACTCAGTTTTCTTATCAAAAAATTACAAACCAGCTCAGCCAATGAGATGCTCATAACAGCTCATACTTGGGCAACAAGCAGTTGCCACCTTTAAGAGCTGAATTTCTCCTGTTCGTTGCTAGGGAGAAGACTGGAAGCCAGGGGCATGTGCTCAGAATATTGGCTTCTAGTGGGACACTGTGCTGTGTTTTATTGTCACCTGCTGCCAAGATTCAGACTCTTGCTTTTGAACCTCTGCTTTCTGAAGTTACTTGATTGATTCTTAACTCTCAGCCATCCCGTCTGTCTGTGGAATGCAGTTAGGTAGTGTGAGCTCCCAGGGCTCTTAGATGGCAAACACAGTGATTTAAAATAAATGTTTAAGTCCCACGGATGTGGATGCTTTAACCAATGATATTTGAGTGTTTAGGGCTTGCAACATTGTATTGTCATCAGAAGGAAAAAACAAAATTCTAAAAAATTTTCGTGTCAGTTACTTCCATAAAGCCAAGCAACAAAGCAGAAGGTGGGGTCTACACTTAGAATTGTGCCTCAACTGACTTGCCTTTGTACCTGGAAGATTTCTCTGCAGTCTTGTCTGTCGAGAGCAGGGTGCTTGGTGTACTGCTTGTCACAAGCATGACCAAGTGCACTGCCCCTACAGCTGTTGCTTGGGAGAAACACGCTCTCAGCAGCAGAAAGACATGCGGGTCAGAAATTAAAGAAAAACACTCATGAATAAATGGGAGCATTGGCGAGGCAGACTGTAATATTGACAATAGCTGGGAGAAATGTCTGTCTGAGCCCAGCTAGAAAAACCAAAATGCATCCAAGAAACAGGTACAGTTCCTCTTTATGAGACCACCTTGTACTCACTAAAGGGGAATCAGCTACTGCTAATGCAGCATTAGCAGAAACTAATAATAATTAGCAATCCTCCATAATGCAAGGCTACAGTAGCAGCAGCTTCAGTTCCTGATGCCCCTCAGATGACAAAATTAATGGAGGGAGCCAAGGGTAATGCTGTGGAGTAGGAAGTTTGTAATTCAGTCAGACCAGCAAAGGCAGCAAGGGGCTGTATCCTCTTCCAAAACCACTGGCATTACAGATGCTACCCTCTGTATCTTAGAAATGTCTCAAATACAAAGTCCTGTGAAGCAAGAGTTTTAGGAATTTTCATCAGATAGCATTAAAATGTTATAGCAGGCCCTGATTTAGGCATAAATTGATTAGAAGGGACCTTAGCCTCCTTTTTATCTTCTGGAGCAAAAAGCAGTGCCAGAATTCAAGGTCTTGCTCACAGTGCATGATAAGACAGGAGTGCTAGAGTGGAGCAGAACCCTACTGAAAACTAAGATATTTCAAAAACAATATTTAATTATTTATAATCCATGGGTTTAGGAACTTGCCTTGCTCATAAACTAAGAAGAAACAATCAAAATGACTGCTGCTGCCAACTGCAAGTGAGTGTGAGCATGTTGGGTCACATCTATGAAATAAAGTAGGAGCCAATTGACTGAGGTTTTAAACTGAGGAGTCTTGATTCATGTACATCTTCAGACTGGAAAACAAAAGGCCTGGTTTTGCGCAGCTGTACTGGTCATTTGCAGTACCGAGTAAAATGATATTTCCAGGCAGATTTGGTCTGCAAGAAAAGAGTAAACAGGGAGCAGTTTGCCTAAACACAAGTATAATTATTCAAGCCTTTTCTCAAGGTTCATTTTTCTTTTCTGCCCCAGCAGTTCTTTCTACCCACACTCTCCACATCTGAGCAAAACCTGGTTGGCTTTCCCACCTCCATTTGTAAAGAGAAAAATACATGAAAAGCCCACATAAGCAACTCTGAAAAGCCGCAAAAAACATCCAAGCAAACTTCAGAAAGGTAACTTCAACAATGAATTGCAGCTGAAATGGATACTGAGTACATTCCTTTTACTTGTGGTGATTTATAGGACAACGTATGCCATAATTTAAAGAGGTGTACAATAATATAAGGTGATGCAAAGTTATACATACTGAAGACACGACAAATTCCAAGCATGTAAGTGCACATTAATCATCGTATATTTAGTTCAAAAATGAAGAAGCATAAACATTTTGGTTTTAAATACTTCTATATTTCAGTTGCTAAACTCTGGAATTTCAGAAAGCCACTTATCAGAAAGATAATTAATTGTTTGATACCATGTCAATTACTATGCAGTATTGGGAGAGAAGAACGTGACCTATAGTTGAAAAATTGAAACAAAATGGAACACATTTAGGGACTGTGGTTTTCCAAGAGTTATTCTATTTTGCAATAGAAGAAAGAGGCTGGGATAATCTAATTTTAGGGTTTCTCTCATATAGTAAGTAGACATGGCTACATTTAAATTCTCTGGATTTTGCCTGGAAATTCAACTTTGAACTTGCATCTCCATTTGAGACAGGGAGAGGGAAAAAAATCAGGCAAGAAACTTAAAACTATAGTGAATGTTTTATTCCCATCCCTAACACTTAATCCCCCTTTCTTTAATGATCCGGAACCACTGCTGCAAAAATTCTTGCACCTGGGGTAAAACGTTCCAGATGTCTGCAAGGGCCACAGTCGCATTTCAACACCCACAATCTTTTCAAAAGCTATTTCTGATTTAAAAGTACCGTCCGCGCTTTTTACCTCAGGAGTCCCCCCCGCCCCGTAGACCGAGTTAAAGCAAACATGGAGTAGTTGTTGTCCTTTCACCCGGGAATATTAACACCCCCCTCCCCCTGGAATATTAATCGCCCTCCCTCCCCCTCGCCTGCACTCACCCCGCGCTGCCCGCTCCGCGCCGGGGAGACCTCCAGCCTTTCCCCGGGCTACAGGCAGCCGGGCTGCCCTTACCTCTGCCGCCCGGCTCCCTCGCAGCCTCTTCCTCCTCCTCCCCGGCAGCCCCTCGCCCCACTCCTAGGGATTTCGCTGGCCGGCCCGGGCGAGCCCCGTGGCCGCGGGACCCTCCGGCTGATGCCGCCGCGGGATGCGCCGCGGCCGCCCACAGATGTTTGCGGCGCTGCCGCCCAGATGTTCCCCTGGCGGCCCCGCGGGGGGCGGGCGGTTTCCTGGCCGGGGAGGACCCAAGGCAGAGTCAAATAAAAGGGGGTCGGGGAAAGTGAGGTTTCAGCGGGATCCGGCGCTGCCCGGTGCCCGTCCCCCTCTTCCTGCCCCGCTTTCCAGGAAAAGCAGCCGGGAGCGGGCAGGGCTGGCGGCGGGGCTCACGGCCGGAGGTAGCGGCTCCCACTTAGCCCGGGCAGGCTAGGAAAAGTAGAAAAAGTAGAGCGACTTGCTGACACACAAACCCCCTTTTGATCTCTGCGTCTAACAGAGGACAGAGGCGCTTTTTTTATTTGCCTTTTTTTATTTTTCTTCCCGTGGTTTTCTCCACGAAAATGAGCACCCGTGGCTGTAACTCCTGTAATTTCGCAGGAATGTATGGCAGAGCCCCGAATCCAAAAGAAGAATGTCTAAAAATAATATTGAAAGGATGAAGCCGTGGGTTTATATACACATCATGCTGTAATAAACGGTGGTAGTGACATTACTGAATCATTCACAGTATAATGAAAGGCATCTTACACTGCATCACCTCCGTTATACTAACCAGCAGAGAACACCAACAAAATCCTCACATCTTATATCCTCTTTTGAGGTATTTGCCAGGAAGTTGTGATAATCAGGTTTTGAAGCTCTGTTTAAACTACACCAGAAGCCTCCCTCACCCACTCTCCCCCAGTCAGCGTTAAGCTCTTGTGTTGCCAGTCTCCCCTGTGGCTGTTGGAATAGCCAAGCCAAGGTGTACCTCTCCCTACCTGCTAGTCATAACTTGGACTAAACTCTGAGACACACACACCCAGCCCTCAAATTTAAGATTTCTTCTTTTCAGGATCCAAAAGCATTTCATTTGGGAAAACTGGATGAAATTAACTCCATGTAAAGATTAAAAATTAGATCAGCAGTGCATTTCTGTTTGACATTTTTTCACCCTTGGTTATCTTCTCAGACAGCTCCATCCCTGCCTGTCTCTAGTATAAAGTGACACTTTCACTATCAGATAAATAGTACTCCAGCAAATACCCTTCTGTCCAGGGTTGAGCAACACAGCACTAACATTTCATCTAATGCTGGGGAAATTGCACTTTTAGAAGACTCTAGTGTCTGAATTAATGAAAATACTTACTTCATAGCCAGTGAGGCTACATGGGATTCTAGGTCTCAGTGTTTTTGAGCCTTGCCAGGTGTGGGGACAAGGAGGAGCAAGGCCTGGGCATTTGATCCAGGCTGGCCAACAGAATTATTTCATACCATGAACGTCACATTCAATATAAATTAGAAAAGTTTGCTGCATAGGTCTCTCTCCCTTGATGGTGGTGGTTCAGAGAACTCCTTGCCCCAGTGACAGACCCCTGAGCCCTTCCTTTCCTCCTGAAGCCGTTGTGCTCACAGTGTCCGACATTTCTTGTCCACTCCTGGGAGTGCACAGCCTCCAGCTGATACAATTGGCTGAGCATAATTCTTTCTATCTTATATCAGTATTAATAGTAATACTGGTTCTTTAGTATTATTGTTAATTATTTAGTCTTATTCTATTAAATCGGTTTATAATTCAACCCTCCTGTTTCTTTGTGTTCCCTGGTTCTCCCTTCTGGGTGGGAAAGGGTCATCAGGTGATAGAATAATTGTCTAAACAACAATAAATTGTTGTGGGTTTTCTCAAACCACAACAAATTTTGCACCCAACAAGGTATCTAAACAAATTTGACACCCAATGTGGTATTTTAATGAATTTGGTAGACAAAGTGATATTTTAACAAAGCTTGGAATCCAGTGTAGTATTTTAATGAATTTGGCACTTAATATGGTATTTTTCACTTTATTCAACCCAAACTGGGAAAACCGTAGGCCTTAATTTGAGAGTTCTGAAGACTTGAAGTTTTAAACAGATTTGGTTGGATTTGTGAAACAGTCATTATGGAGCTGTTGGAGCCGTTTCAAAGTACTCTAGACAAAGTTATCTGGTATCTCTGGGTAGCCTTATGTGGGCAGCTATGGGAGTTTGTTGCTGTTTCTCATTGGTTTAGGGCAGCTTCTAATTTCTAAATGTCTTGTTATTTTGTGTGGCAGTATTTTGCTATGCTATTGGGTCTTTCGTAACTATCTCGGGTTTTGTTACTTAAGTAATGGCATCTCATGAACTGCTGTGTTCAGACTCACCTCGGGATGGCAGGAGCCCCTTTTTGGGCATTGCATATAATTACATCTTGGGTTATATTATGGGCCATTTAGTTAGGGGCTGGATATCTCTTGCGGATTTGTATGTTCCGGTAGCATCGATGGTAACAGGTTTTGAGAGTTTAAAATACCCTTGGAATGTTTTGATCATCGTGCTTATGTTGTTAATTTTTTGTGGTGTTTTTCTTTTTTATGGACTAGATCTGCAGTAGAGGGAAGCATCCAGTAGAGAACCCACGTGTTGGGCCCTTTAGTCAAAAGTAAGGGTGCCCTGCCACTAGTCAGGAGAAGGAGAGGGATAATCAAGTTTATTGAACTGTACGGATTTGGTGGCCTGGCACATCAGAACCACAAAAATATAGGGCCCTGGTGGACACTGGCGCACAGTGCACCATAATCAAATCATAGAAGGGAAGAATTGGTCACTATTGCTGGAGTGACAGGAGGATCTCAGGAGCTGACTGTATTGGAGGCTGAAGTGAGCCTAACTGGGTATAAATGGGAAAAGTTCCCCATTGCGACTGGCCCAGATGCACCATGCATTCTAGGCATAATTACCACAGGAAAGGGTATTTTAAGGACACCAGGGGGTACCAGTGGGCATTTGGTTTAGCAGTGGTGGAGATGGAGAATGTTGTGCAACTGTCTATTTTGCCTGGCCTGTCAGAGGACCCTTCTAT
>VXBJ01000196.1:1052846-1079300 GCA_013400055.1 Nycticryphes semicollaris | reverse complement strand
TGGCCAGTGCAAAAGCCTAATGGGGAACCGAGACTGACAGTGGACTATCGTGGCTTGAATGAACTCACACCACCACTGAGCGCTGCAGTCCCAGATGTTAGAACTCCACTAGGAACTGATGTCAGAAGAAGCTAAGTGGGACGTTGCAACTGACATAGCTAATGCTTTTTTTTTCTATTCCCTTAACAGCAGAGTGCAGGTNAACAAAATATCAGCTATGTCACCACTTACTAACAAAAAGGAAACACAAACCTTCTTCGGTGTTGTGAGTTTCTGGAGAATGCACATTCCTGGTTACAATCAGATTGTGAGCCTTCTCTATGAAGTGACCAGAAAGACAAATGATTTTAAATGAGGCCCTGAGCAGCAATCAGTTGTTTTAAGCATATTAAACAGGAGATTATTCATGCAGTAGCCCTTGGGCCAGTCTGAACAGAACAAGATGTAAAAAATGTGCTGTACACCACAGCAGGGGAGAGTGGCTCTACCTGGAGTCTCTGTCAAAGAGCACCTGGAGAGACTTGAGGCCAACCCCTAGGGTTTTGAAGTCGAGCATATAGAAGATCAGAGGCTCACTATACTACTACTGAAAAGAGATATAGCAGCATGTGAAAGAGTTTGAGCTGCTTTGGAGGTAGTTGGTACTAAAGCACAGCTTCTCCTGGCACCTCAGTTGCCAGTGTTAAACTGGATGCTTAAAGGGAAGATTCCTTCCACCCGTCACACAACTGATGTGACATGGAGTAAGTGGGTAGTGCTAATTACTCAGTGAACATGGAATCCTGATGGTCCAGGAATTCTGGAGGTGATCATAGATTGGCCACAAGGCGCAGATTTTGGAGGGTCCCCAGAGGAGACAGTTGTGCAGGTTGAGGAGGCCCCACCACATAATCAATTATTGGAAAATTAGAGGAAATATGCACTGTTCACTGATGGATTTTGTTGTATTGTAGGAAATCAGTGAAGGTGGAAAGCTGCTGGGTGAAGTCCTACTTGACGAGTGTTTCCATGTGTTTCCCAATTCCCTTTTCCAGGTGGGTAGGGGTCATCGGGTGATGAATGAATGAATAATTGTCTAAATGACAATAAATTGTTATGGGTTTTAACAAACCATAACACCTTCAGCATGTGGCAAGCAGATGCCTTTGCAGGTTGGGTGATGTCATGAGTACAGAGAGAAAAGCAATTAATATTTTCCATGAGGATCACCTCTCTGTGAACAGCGTTTCAAAAATGCAGCTTCTGTGGCAGCTGCTCCTCTTTCCTGGTCTGAGTGACTTCTTTTGCAATTTTTTTTTCAGATGGCAGAATGCATCTCACATAATGAAATTAATTCTTACCTAATGGACATCCTTCTATTTTGCAAGAGTGTTCAGTTAGACTCAGCTAAATCAGTCAATGAAAGCGATGACTGTAATTACCTCATCTATTTACCACTGGTTTCATGTGTTTGTCTTGGCAGCAGAGCAACAATCACTTCCTGGGATTCCTCACTTCCATCCATACTTAAGATGACTTAAAAGTGATTCTAAGTAACGATTAGTGTCTCCAATGTCAAAAACTCCAATTAGCATCCCAGAAACCCTGCAGGGATTCTGCACTTCTGTGAGGACCACTGCAGCGTGCATTAAAGCAATTACAGAAGTACATGCATAGAGTATTCTATAAAGCTGTAAGGGACTACACAAACAACAAAGCATCCTTTGCAATTTTTTTTTACCAGAAGTCAACAAGAGGCCAACAGCACTGCTACATTCAGTCAAGTTCAGACCCTCCTTCATTTTCAGCTTACTCTTTGTACCTTATTCCAAAGTTAGAAAATTAATTCACCGTACCTGTTCTAAACTTAGGATACATGCCTGACACACAGGCAGGCAACTGAGCTCTCCTCTAGCTGGAGGAACAGAGTATTCGCTTATCTCCGAAAGGGCTACATGGGCTTTCCAAACTCTGGTTGGACAAAGGAGACAAGAAATTTTATAACATTTGTCTTCCCTGCTGGGGCAATATATTCTAAGGATTAATACAAACAACAGCAAATGCCTTAAAGAAAACTTAAATATGTAAAAAGTAAGTAAAATAAGTGAAAAAAACCTTGTTCATATCATAGTGTGTTTCCTGCCTGTTCAAGATTGCTTTCTTCAATATAATTGTAAGAGACAATTCAAATTTGTAATAGATCCAGTTCACCAGCTTGTAACTAATATATTGGATCCATTCCACTTTTCTTTCTGCTTAACATGTCTATCAGCAAATGAACAATTATCTTTAGATGCTTAACACTGTAGTGGGCATTAGGTCTGTGCTATGAATGATTCTAGATGACCGCTTAATAGCGGCATGGGTTTGGTATGATTAACATTGCTCTTCCTGTATGGTAAAATGACCACATAATCATATCATGTATCTTCTCTGACATAGTAAATCCTATTCACTCAGTAAGAACCAACTATCAAGTAACTGCAGGTAAAAACCATGATAAAAAGATAGAAAACCAAGATTCTCCGAAAAATGCAGCCCAGGTGCATCATTTATGTCTGCCCATCTGACCAACTTCTTATTTCCATATGCCCTGTGTCCTCCTATTTTTGCCAGGAAAAATGCATAATTGGGAATCCCTCCGTTCTTGCTGGAGTCAAAATAAATAGCATCCGTCAAAATCATTAAGGAACACACTTTAAATAAATCCCCACTGGGCTTGAGACCCAAAGATGTTTGCCAAAGAGAGTATTTTATAGACAGTTCATTGTTCACTGCCACTATTGAGCACTGCACCTGAAGCAAGTCATAAAAACATTTCTTCATGGCTAAGCCTAAAAGCTCTGAGATTAATTAGCAACTAGTGCTTGAACCACTTTTCACAGAAGTTACTGAAATGAAACATTACAAGGCCAGTTGTCTGTGGCCCCATGCCCCACAGGTCTATTACATTGTGGTTAATACCGCACCTAGTTCTTTACGGATCAGGAAACGTATCTCAGGTATACATCAACCATATCTCTGTACTTCACCATTTGCCCACAGTCACATATCAAGGCCATGATCCAAATATTCATTAGTACTTTATAGACAAATCAGAGTTATACGTGTTTTAGGATTACTCTAATATCTGTTGTTTGGCCAAGAAGGCAAGTGGTAGCATTTGGAGGCACGTGAGCTAGTTTCAGCCTAGTCACTCGGGGTAATGGTACATTTCACACCACCATAACCTTGTGCTCTGAGTTGCTTCCAAAAGGCTCTGGCAGCTGCACTCTGTGCCTTTGACCTTTGCTGCTCTTAGGTTGGCTGGCTGCGTTCATGCCAACAGGCCTCCTGAGGAAGCCACCTGGCCACCAGCATGGTTAGAGAGTGGAGATGTGCAAGATCGTGGCCCTGCGCAGCCAGGGGATGAAGCTAACCACAGACATCCTGAGCCTAGTCCAGTCCAACAGGATGCATTCATGACGTGTCTATGTGAAAACTGAAGTGACATACCTATCTGTTTCCTTCAACATCAAGTCTAAGATGTGGTTTTTCTACATCTGTAGCACCATGTCTAATTTATAGCTGATGAAATGTAGCATATAAGTGTAACCGACGCTGATAAAATAAATAATTTCCAGAGAGGGTACCCAGAAAGTTAAACAAATAATTCTGGCCTTGCAAAGTTTATGCAACAGCTGAAAAAAGACCAAATACATGCATTGGCTATGCCTTGAGGAAGAGCAAACATTGATATTCGGTTTTCAATACAACTTGTAACAAGCAAAATAAATAAAATGTGAATTTCAGAACAAAGACCCACCTTATGACAGTCCAATTTTTGGAGTGCTAGTAGGGATGCTTGCTCTGGGATGGATTTAGAAGATACAGGTTTACATCTTCAAAGTTTAAAAATGCTTCTAGGCCTAATTCTGCCATCAGTTAAAATACAGTTGCATTATATATTGCATTTTTTAAATTATTAATTTTTATAATTACTAATGATGTTTTTGGTTTTGAAGTAGTTTTTGTTCTGTTACAAATAGTCTAAGAAACTTTCAAGAAACATATTTTTTTCAAGTGTGTATATTGCAGTAGTCAGCAATTTGTCAAGCTGACTCCTAGCATATAAAAATGTATCTCCCCTTATGAAAAGCTTTAATCTAGAAGAACATGCAAAAACAATCACGAAGAAAAATAGCTAAAAGAGCTCATCTTACCCCTATCTGCATTAAGAGAGGAACAGCAATGACTGCTGGTGCAATGCCTGAAACCATCTATAATTTACGGATAACTGGCTATGTTTCAAGTTGATTAGAGTCCTTTGAACTAATCTAGCAGTTTGGCATGGGGAATCTAATGTAATAAAACCAGAAATGCCAAGCATATTAACGGTAAGAACTTTCTCCCCAGACTTCTCAATTTCCGTATAACAATGATTCAGAACAGAGAAATCTGGGAAAGACAGAAGCACTAGGAGAAAGTAGTTTGCAGATCCCAAATGCTTTTCTTCTCAGAGTATCAGTACTTGAAATTAGTATATGACTTGTGGCTGAGAGCTGTGTAGGTGAGGTCTTCTCCAGTACAAACATGTATAAACATTATTAGACCTGTCTCCACATTGAAGATAAAAAAATCTTCGCTTATTTCCTTGTCGTGTATCAGCTGAATGAGAGCAAAGATGATTCTTAAAGTGGTAAATGCCACCACAGAATTTTGAAATGTGGAATGACATTTCTTTTTACTACGCTTCGGCTTGTGAGGCAGTTTTGCAATTACAAAGTAAGAGATTATTCACACTGGGGGAAATGATGTGCACTAACCTGGCATTTTTCGGTGGAGGATGACCAGAAACAGATCAGTCAAACAACACTGTTACTTTACAACAGTGTCAGGCAGCAGAGAGCTCATCTGGTGTACTCACTCGGGGTCAAATACCAAGCCAAGTCCTAGTTTATCAGTTGTTGCAGAAGTTGGGATGTGGAAATATAAAGCAGAGGGCTGTGGGAAACAAGGAATAATCTGCCAGCTGAGGAAAGAAATGGCAGCTGCAAGAACTAGAAACTCACCCTGCCTCCATCAGGTTTCTGGGTTGTTTCTAGATAAGTTACCTGCATGTCTGTGTTTGGCTGATCGTTTCTTATTTTGGGGCACCTGGTAGTAGACACCAAGGTTATAGATTTATAGGAGCACCAAGCACTGAGAACAGCAAAGGAAGTCTGCTGGAGCAGCTAGTTAAAATACACAGTGTTCTGAACAAACGACAGGGCCAAACAAGTATGCAAAAAAGTGTAGTAAATCAAAACTAAAAGTTCCTTGTTCTCTGGAAATAGTATCATCCCACCTTTAATGCACACTCTGATGATAATCATGTTTGCCAATCATTCAGAGGCTGGAGAAAACCTACCCCAGAAAACCTCACAGAGTGGCTGGCAGCTCTGAATTCAGCACACTGTCTGGGTTTTGTGGTGATAAATGGGGCTTGTAGTCACACGCTCAGTCCAGGAAATGTAGAGACCGGCTCCATTCCCAGACGTTGTCCTGCTTTTACACTAAATGAGGCGCTAGTCCCTTGGGAAAAATAGTATGCAGTCAAATGACTAAATCATGTCACATAATACACATTGCGGGGGTGGAGGGGAGAGGGGGCTGAATTATGCTTCCAAAAGCAGTATTAGGTCTGGATTTGTCCAGCTTTGAAGAGTTTAACTTTGTAAATCTAACGGTGTTCTTTTGACTTTTTTATGATGCAACTTTGTCTTCCTCATTGTTTTGCTAATTTTTGTTCTCCCTCTCTGACTCGCTGTGTTCAGCACGTACCTCGGGTGAGTCAGGAGAAAGGGCTAAGCCAGGAGAGGACACCAGGGTGAACAACCCTCTGGACGGAGACAAGAGGCAGAAAGAGCAGCATGGGAAAACTGTCCAGTTGAACAGTGACACAAAAAACACCGGCTGTAGCCCAGCCTAGGGACAAAAAAGGAAAAATGCTTTTCAGGAGAAGAAGGAAAGCGAGAGCAGGAGCACAGCTGTAGCAGGTGAGCACAGAGGGGCGGGGAGGTCAGAAAGCCAGTGTTGCTGCACATGTGTTGCCTCCTGTGACCATTTTCTGCTCGTCATACAGAGCAGGGGCATGCCATTGTTGTGGTACCAGTCTTCATCCCATGGGACACCAGGGACAGAAAAGCTCAGGTGCAAAAAAGCTACCCTCATACCTACTCTTATCACACACATGAAAGAGTACTAATAAGAAAGGAGCCCGTCCAAGCATCACAAAAGTCTCTTATCCAGGTGCAATATTCCCTGGAGATAAATGCTTCTACCTTGGTCATTGTCCTCCCAGCTAGCTCCTCACAGGCATGGCCACAACTGTTCTTACTGGGAACTGGATCCTTCCGTCTCCTGCCTGGCTGTCACTTAGCGAATCTTTGCCCTCTCAAAGTGCCTAAAATTTACAGCACCCCCACCTCAGGGCCTTGCAATCAACCTTAAACACTTCTCACAAACCTGCTCCCTCCCAAAGGTGGCTCTGGGCTATCACACTCTTCCCCAAGGACATCCTAATCAGATGGCCCAAACCCCCACCCTGAGCTCCTCATCCCTGGCCGTGCTGACTCTGCTCCCTAACCAGTCACCAAGCCACAGCTGTGGCAGTGCCTTTGCAATAAATCACCTGGCTCTTCCTTCCTTGTGCTTTAAATCCAGATGGTAAGCAGGCCCGCTTCCACAGTGCTGGCTCCCCTCTGGTCCCACCTCTCTGCCAGGTCTTCCACAGTATCAAAATTTCCATTGGCCCAGGAGTTCATATATATTGGCACAGGCACCTTATAAATGCAGGCACGCTTGAGCATGAGTTTGAACTCACAGGGTGATGTGTCCAGCTCTGGAGTCCTCAACATAAAAAGGACATGGAACTGTTGGAACGGGTCCAGCGGAGGGCTACAAAGACAATCAGAGGGATGGAGCACCTCTCCTATGAAGACAGGCTGAGAGAGCTGGGGTTGTTCAGCCTGGAGAAGAGAAGGTTCTGGGAGGACCTTATAGCAGCCTTCCAATATCTGAAGGGAGCTACAAGAGAGATGGAGGGGGACTCTTTTTCAGGAAGTGTAGTGACAGGACAAGGGGTAATGGCTTTAAATCGGAAGAGGGGAGATTTAGATTAAATACTAGAACGAAATTCTTTACTGGGAGGGTGGTGAGACACTGGAACAGGTTGCCCAGAGAAGCTGTGGATGCCCCATCCCTGGAAGTGTTCTAGGCCAGGCTGGATGGGCTTTGAGCAACCTGGTCTGGTGGGAGGTGTCCCTGCCTATGGCAGGGGGGGTTGGAACTTGATGATCTTTAAGGTCCCTTCCAACGCTAACCATTCTATGATTCTTTGTTGGATATAATGGGATCACAGGCAGGCAGATAAGCAGCTTTGTAGGAAAGGGCCATTGCAGGGAAGCAGGGGACTAAGAGGGAGAAGGCTGTTTCTGAGCGAGAAAGTTGAGGGAATGCAGAGAAACCCAGGGACAGCTTGAAAAATGATAGTTTGTGGCCAGGCAAGGGGAGCGGTGAACAGAAACCCACAGTACAGCACACCTCTCCTGGGAGATGCAGAGGTACAAACATCTCATTGTCAGCACATGTCTCTCTCCATATTTTGTATACATATATATAAAAAGATATTTGTTACCCTGGTGAACAGGAACAATAAAAATTAAATGACCAAGTTATTTAGTAAGCCAGTGATTGCTGTAAAAGGGAAAGAGGAGGATTTCTGATCCTAGGTCTCCTGCTGAAGTTCCCAGCCAGAATATCCCCTTTAATTGAAAAAGAAAGGGGAAAAAATACTCTCAGCTTTGCTTTGACATTCCTGTGACTTACTTCAATTGTTTTAAGACATTCAAGTTTTTTAATTCCTTTTTGTTTCTGAGCAAATGCATTTCTTTATTTGACAGAACATAAGAACTGATTCTGCCAACGTGTCCATTTGTGCTTCATTTCACAGTCATGAGTAATCCCCCTGCAATTAGCATATCTGTATCCATTTGAAGAATGAAGTTCAGTATGGCTTTAGGTCTCCAGATTTCCTCTGAAATAATAGCGAGAGGCTGAGGGCTGTAACTTACATTAACTGTGCAAACAAACTGAGTGATTTAAGACTCCCTGCTGCTCCCCAGACGCTTATTTCTGTCCTGCCGCCAGGCACACCCTCAGAGCAAAGCTGACTGACAGCAGTGTGTCCCTGCCCTTTGCTGTCAACAGTTCACAGCCCAGTAAAATGACACAAAACTCCCAACACAGGTTGGACTCTGAGCTGGAGCAGCTGCAATGCAAGTGGATGTGCCACTCGTCTCACTTTGCAACGGACTGATGTGGGGTAGAGGTTGCACTTAATGAATGGAGATGTTTTGAAATGTACTTTTAAACATAGCTTATTTTCAGCTACATTAGGTATGAGAAGTACCTATAAGATGTTGTTTTGGGTTTTTTTCTGAGCGACGGAAGAATAGGAGCAATGGAGATTTTTTTACTAGTTAGGGCAGTGTGAGATCTGGGTTTGAAAAGTCCATCTGCACACCTGACAAGTAGAGTCATGAAACGATTTATGGAAACCTGCATAGACTTGCTAAATGTAACTTGCCCACTCTGGAAGGAAAATGTTCCTTTTAAAAGAAAAATGTTGTTAAAAGCATTAATCTTTCTACATTTACATTTATAGAATAGCATGTGCTGCTTACAAGAAAAAATGCTACTGCTTTTTCTCACTGAGAAACTTCTGGCATCACATATAATTATTCTGTCAGTATAAACCTGGGGCAAGAAATATATTTTCCTTCCTATAGTTAGGATTAGGGGAGAGCTTCCCAAAAGCTTTCTTGTATTTAACATTGAAAATACAGAAAGCAAGACTGAGCACTGGGAGCGGCAGATTCCTTAGTGATGATAGGGACATTTTGGCCTACAGGAGTAGCCCACCAGTTGTAGGCAAGTATATGAGGAAGGTTTTGGATAAGCATGGGCAGACAACCTTGGTTTCTGGGTGTGGGGTGGAAGCTGCTAAACCCCAGGGCTGTTTCAGAGATTAAGAGCAGCTCAGATGGGTGTACAGGAGGAGCAGCTCCCCGGGGGGGAGCTGAGGGAACTATCTTTGATGTTAGCCAGCCATTGACCCCACAGAAATGCAGCAGCCACAGGGAGCTCCATCCTTCTGCAGGGGTTGCTGCTCATCCTTTCCCTCTAGCCTGGACATTCAGTGGGCACGTGAGTGGGAGCACCCAGAGCTACACCAGCAGCTCTCTGATCAACAAAGGAGGGGTATGTGGGCTGCATCATGGAAACAGAGGGCAGATCAAGAGGATAGTTTGGGAAACACCTGCAGTGAAGAGCTGCCAACTAGTGATTCAGCAATACAGGGTTCCAGGAGTGAGATCAAGCTGCCCATGCAGTAAATACCGCTGTCCCTAATACCAGACTAAATGCTGCCATGTGTTTCAGTGGGTATTGATTTCCTTCATACCAACGAAAGTCGTATATAAACAACACAGGGCAAGATTTGTCATACAGTCTTGTGCTCTTGGTTACAGGTTAGGGGTTTTTTTTTGCTGTTTTGTCCTACTGGAACTGTAATTAGTTCTAATCTCAAACTCTTGCTTGCTGCGGGACTACAGTGCATGTTCTCACTCCATATCGACAGACTCCCTCTGCTGGAAAATGTCTGTATGTGTTACCTAGCCATTTAATGACAAAAAGTGAAATAACTTGTGAACAATTTATTTTGTATCAAATATGTAATTTTTATTTACATTGTCCATAGAATTGTCAAAATATTCTGACCTCTTCCCTAGACACTGGCATGTTTCAATGACACACACAGTTAGAAGGAGTTGGGAGTTAGTTTTTATCTTCAAAGTTGAACCCTAAACTGTACAAAAAACCTACAACACTTACAGTACCCTTGTAGTGCATTAACCCACTGAGCAAAATTTTGGTTTCTTTCTCCCTCTGTAACTGGAATCAAGTCTTGAATATTTCCCCTCTGTAGTCCTAAAGTAACCTCTCTTGATTTCTTCATCATGGATGACAAGAATTTGCCACTGACTTCACAAGCACCTAGACACAACATGTTGGACAAGTTGGTTTCTTTAGATGCCATTAAACATTAAAAACAAATTGAAAAGAACACTAGCAAACCAGATTATGATGCAAGTATTGCTGTTATTTCCGAGGACTTCTGAGATTTTTCCTCGACAAATTAAGATCCCTCCTGCAAAATATTTACTGAATCAATGATATTAAGGAAATGAGGCTACTGTTATTAGATTAAGTCCTGTTATGATCAGACCAGACATGATTTTATTTTTTTCCATAAGAATGCGGTATCCAACACTTTCTCTTTTTTTCACTTATTTGATACCAGACCAAAAAGTCATGAGATAAGGTTTTGTGTTTGAAAATACAGCTGGTGTAGCAGTTATGCCTGCTTGTCTCACTCCACCTCATCAACATATTTCAGATGCCACCTACAGAAACAACCTCCAATGAGAGGAGTACTTAGTTCTCAGTCTCTTTCCTAAGGTCATCAAGAAGGCACCAACTGTACCACATAATTTATCTCTGTGGAGAGAAGTGAGCCAGACTGACTGGAAGTCCAGAAAGGATTGTTTTCCAAAGGACCAAAACCTTAGCATGCACCCCATATAGTGGGATATGGTTGCAGGAAAGCCAGGGGAATGGTGTCCATGAATACTCCTGCTTAAACTTTGGAGCAAAAAGAGAGCTCCTTTTTGATATTTCAGTATCAGGAATAGGACCAATTCACTGGTCTGCCAATTCTGTGGAAGGACTCCATGCACCTTCTGAGAAAAATTTATGTATGACTGTCACAAGTTTTGGTGGATATTCTCTAAATAGCAAAACTCTATCAATCAATCAGTTTAGAAATTGCATAAACTAAAACATTTCAACAAACATATAAAAAGGACAAGAATGCATCAAATATGACAGAATATTAGTCTTTAATACTCCATGTATCTCTTCTTTTTCCTATTTTCTGTCTGGTCTGAGAGACAAGAAACAGCTGAGAGAAGCTGTCTTTTTCCAAAGTACAGTAGAGACTGAGCTAGGTTTCAGAGGGATCCTCCTGATAGGAGGAGTATCATCTGTCAATCCAATCTAAAACAACAGAGTAAATTAAAATCAACACCCTACAAGCAAAGTTTTCTATGACGAGAGAGTTTATTTTAGCAGTTGTTCATACGCAGTTACCTAAAGCTCTGGCATGGAAACCGCAAGCAGGGCATTATCTATCAAGTTTGTTGGACTTCAATATGCATTTCCCTTGTTGAATGACTATACTTTGGCTGCAATATCCTTCTGGACATATTTCAAGACCTGTTTGTTCTCAACTGATTTTGCAGATGGCTGTATAAACTCAAGGTCTCATGATTATGATTCATTTCTGTGCGAATAATTTCAGTTATCAGGTTTGATTTTAACTCTATGAGATTTTATACTATACATATGTACGCTGGATCCATTCAAAGTCAGGGCTGTGCTTACCCAAATACCTTCTTTTGTGTCAAAAAACAAAAAAGTACAGATTAACTTTTTCATTTTTTTATATTTAATATTAGGTTTCTTTTTTAATGAGTATTATATTATTGTCCAGTTATGCATTGTAGTTGTTTTGCTTCGTTTATGCATTTAAATATTTCCCTTTTTTTTTTTCCTAGAAAAGATTGATCATTTTACTTAAATACAGGTATTGCCTTTTGGGGGTGTAGGATTTTATAGCCTAATGTGTCGTATGTTAACAAGTATCCAAAATTTAATCCATCCTCAAAATCATGCTGCAATTAAACAGTACCTCAGAAACATGCATGTGTACATATTTTGCTTTGGGAATGACCACCTCAAAGATGAGGTAACCACACTTGGCCTCCTCTTTAAATCCCTCTCAGCAAACACTGGGATATAACTGGATCTTGCTCTTGAAGTGCTTGTAGGTACCCATGCCTTAACTTCCCACAGGAGCACTTTCTAGTTAGCCTCAAGCAATGGGAAGGATGCACAGAGAGGAGTGTTTTACCGGACTGTGGTCTCCCACCCATGAGACACAGCAAGTTTAAAATGTGCTTCACAGGTCTCTGAGCCGGGTCAGCTTTCAATGGCTAAGGCGCCGTAGGAGTCTCCTGCTCGTTCCCCTCTTGTAAAACCGTTCCATTTTTTTGACATTATTTGTTAAAAAGCATTTTGGAATTTTATTTTTTTTTTAGGTCTTTTTAAGCCTTTGCTTCCCACTAACTGACCTCCTTTGTGTCCAGGGTTTGGACTCTGATGTGACTTGTAGCCACCCCACTCTTGGAAAGAGCGGAAAAAGCAAACAGTGTGTGCCTAGAGCCAGTGGGCAGAAAACGCCCACAGCCGGCCCCACTGCTGGAGAATTGGGGATAGGAATCAAGGCAGTGACTGCTCTTTGTGTCACTCATGAGTGAACTAGTGACCTGCTGTGAAAACAAAAACCCTCTGGTGTCTTTCTGACTGCTTGTCGTTCTTGGTTCCCCTTTCTGTGGAAATAGAAGTGTCAGCCATGATATTCCAATCAGATTGCTCTTCAGATGATTACCTTTCTTCCCAATTCGCCCGATCCATCATGGAATTGTTGATTTCTCTGGAGAATGATTTCATTCTATCATGCAAATTTCAGTCTTTCTAAGTAATACTATCGTAATCAGACTGCATGGGACTAAACTGGAAAGAGCTGTTAGTCCAATCTGGCATGACACGAAGCAAAAGGAAACACTTCCAAGTAAACAGCTTTTAGCTATTTAAGTAGGACAGTGTTGGAGGTGTTATTTGAAAGCTTCTGTTTCCCGAGTCACACCACAGGGCTGACAGGCCAGTTCAGGAGGGACATAAACATTTGCAAACTTTGAGAGATTGGGTTCAGTGATAAACACTGTCTGCTGTCTGCTGGGAGACCTGCGAGTCTGCCTCAGTGGCACTGAGCCTTGCCTGTGCTTTGATGGAGATGGTAAACAGCAAGTCAGAGCCAGGCACACGTGCAGCTTCTTTTTTAGCCCTTTTGTGGTGTTTTCTTTTCACCAGGTGTGGCATACAACCAGCACGTTACTCTCACAAATACAAGCAAATTCTGCTGGGATAGACCTGGGCCTGTTGAGTTAATCTGGCTAGAAAACAGGAGGAGGAGGCTGATGCTCTGAAATCCAGGGAAAGCTGGGGCAGCCATGGCATTCAGCTCTCATGAGTGTGTCAGGGATAACAGAGGATGGTCAGGGTGAGACACGATGGGAACTTACTAGTTAAACCAAACCCAGGATATGTGCCAAGAGAAAATAGGGAACTCGGTGCTGTGGCTGCTCAACTATCAAGACAACCTTGAGAATCTGACCATGAAAGGTAGAAACAACAAAAACCAGGGGGCAACAGGGTGGGAAACCACGGTTAGCAAAGCCGAGTCATGAGCCTGGTGAGGCTTGCTGCATGCGCTGCCCACATGTGCAGCGACACTAGCTGGTACTTTTCCACTCCATGTGGTGCAGGATACCAGGGGGGCTGTCTCAGGGCATTGGAAAGGGAGACATGAGTGCACTTTGAAGATACAGGGGATGCCCTGAAGGCACTGTGCCTGCCTCCCTCCACCATACTGATGTGGCTCCTCGTTATCCTGCTGCTCAGCGGTGCTGCTATGATCTCTGGATTGGTAAGACTCTCCTGGGTAATATTTGGGATGTTTGAGAACTGCTTATAAGTCTTCTCAGTAAAATTAAGAAGTTCACTGTCTTTCTTTGTGTGAGCTCATGTTTGTGTGTTGGAATCTCTCTAAAAGAACCCGTTATAATGAGATGTGAGGGCAGGATGCTACATGAGAGGATGTACATAAGCGCTTTTATCTGAGGCACTCAGACATAGCTGGCATGTCCCTTTCTATCCAGGTTTATCATAATACAGTCTTTAAATTAAGGCCGTAAAAGGAAAGCAACCTGCATGAAAGTTTTGGCTGACAGAAGAGCTTCATGAAAATCCATCCTGGAGTGGGGAGGAGAGAAACTATGCACAGAAACAACACATTTCAGTCTAATTTATTAGTTTATAATATATGTTACCAAGCAAGAAGCAATGTACAAGCATCAGCAAGGGTTTAATTGTTTTCTTATACATCCCCCAAAGTCCTACTTTAAAAGAAAGATAGACATTTAATGGAGGTGTGTTACAAAGTTTTAAGGATGCCCTAAGCTTTTAAAAGGTTGAAGATTCAAAATTAAGGCTCTAAAGTAAAATAATAAGATCTTTGTTTTTTATAGAAAGTCACAGGAAGAATAACCAGCAGACTGACTTTTTCTCATTATTTCATTAATCTTCACACTTCTCTAACTGTACCATCCAAAGCAGGCTTTCTCTATACTAGGCCTGGGGAAGTTATTCCCAAAGAGGGCAGCGTTCTCTGCAGGGAAGACTTACATGTTAAAGAAGGGAGAGTGGGGCCGTTGTAGGAGTGTGTATGTTTTTGAACATGTGGAGGTGGATTTCCTCTGCATAGAAGGAAGGCCACAAAAGAGACAAGATGATGAGGTTAACGTTGGAAGAAAAAACTAATTGTATGACTGGGAAAAGGGGACTGAGGACATGGGAGAGGACTAGGGATGCCAGAGAAACAAGAGTCATATTGCCAGTGGAAAGCAGAGAGAAGTGAGACATTAGGAAGGTGTAGAAAAGAACTCAGGGGCTTTTTTTCGATTACTCCTGTAAATGTGGCGTTGAGAGAATATAAAAGAAAAAAGATACCTGTTTATAAGCCAGACCTAAGTGAATGTCCGGGCCAGGAAGCAGGTGGCAGTTTATGTATACTTTTTTCTTTCCTAAACCTATCAATAAGCCCATTTTCAGTTAGAAGAGAAACATACCACTTTGGATGACTTTGTACAGTTCTGTAATGCATTCATGCCCTTCTCTTAAAACACATCCAGCACTGTCCTGCTGCAATGCTAAACATTCCTGAAACCCTTTTAAGGTGGTTCATTGTTAACTGGGATCTTGCTCCAGATACACCACTATGACAAGGGTCACATTCCTAATGGAAAAAGCACAGACAGGAAATTAGTAACATGGTGTCACTGATGTAGTTGAATTTTACTTTTATTCTACAGGTCGGGGTTTATTCTAGCTAACAGGCCTCTTTTAGTCAAAACAAAATAAGAATGCTCCCTCCACTTTTCAGGGAAAGTGTTAAAATTCATTGTCCCAATGCATTGTAGCTGCCTGTGCAGCATAAATAACTTTTCTCAGTGCTTGCTTCTGATGGTAACTGTTCGTTGTGTTTTACAGGCACAACATCTGAACTTTCATCTTCTTTCTGCTCTCTCCTTGGATCTGATTTCTCTCCCATTCTCTTGTGAGACTTGGTTTTTCTCAAATGCAATCTCTCTGTTCTCTCCTTCGTGTCTTCAGGTTGCTAAAAGGCAGGAGAAAAATATCAGGGAATTAAAAGTGACTCCCACATAAACAACAAAATCTCATTATTTTGTTTCATTAGTAATGTATAACAAAATATTCCAGTTACCTACTTCAGCAACATCACCTTTAACATGACAGGCTCAAATTCAAGGCCCCCGCCAGTCACTCTAAAACTCAGCAAGAAACAACGTGCTTTTGATTATACTCTGTATCTGGTAGGAGGGTCACCTGTATGGAGGGCTTGAGCAGGAGAGAGGAGGAAGAAGGGACTCTCAGATGTCAGCCCAGATTCCACGTTTCTGTCCTTTCACATGATCCATCTCTATGTGCCTGAAGGCTATTCAGTGCTAGCTGCAAAGACCTCACTGAAAATAAGTGCTGAAGATCATGAAGTGTCCTCAAAGACATTTTGATAAGAGAAAAGCAATATTCAGGGAAGGAGATGAAGTGGGATGACTTTCTCCCACTTTTGTTTTCTTCTAACCCGTGTAGTCGTGTAAAGGGTGGTATGAATTGTACCCTGAATGCAAAAAAATGCTCCATTTGGAGCTACGAGTTTAAGCCCATTCCCAAATTTCTTTTCAGATCTCTAACACATAGTTTTCAGCTCTTCGAAATTCTTCATCTCACCCTTCACATCTCCCAAACTTCAATGGTGACTGAGGGAATGATAACAATTTGGTCTACTTGAGAGGGAGATTAAAACACAGCCCAGCACACCTCACTGCAGATTACAGATGGGTACCAGAATCCATGGTTTTAACTAGAACTGAAGCCTTATTTAGTGTGTTATGCTCACTATACCTATCGTACAACTATTACCCACTCACAGACTTTCTAGCCATAGGCACTTTTGAGAAATGGTAAATGATAAACCAGACGATCACTGGTGAGGGACGGTGAATGAGGCAATATGAAGTTCCAAATGAAATTAATTGTGAGTATTTCCTGAAGGGGAAAAAGAAGATTAGAGAATGCACTTCAAAGCTTACCAACTGCATAACAGAGATGTCGTCACCATAATTCTGCATATTCTGAGAGGACTGGGCATACAAGTATGATAATTGTGGGACTGATCACAATTGCAACTGTGTTTACTGAAAAAACAAAGGGGGGGGGGGTCTCTCTTGTTGCTGCACAGAAGGTCTGCAAAGGGAGTTGAAAATTACTTCTCCATACAAAACTGTGAGTGTCAACAAATAGAAGAAAAAAGATACTTCCCTCTGTTGATATTTAGTGCTAATGTCAAGTGTTATTCAAACACAGATTTTTTTCCACTGGGTGACTTAATTTGACAGTGTTCTTCTGATACTTAAAAGCAAGTTAGCATTTATTACTCTTCCTATCATTGTTTGAGGCACCAGATAATATGTATCATAATAATAAAAATGTGTTAAAGTGTCATAGATAAAAGGTTGTTATTGGCTACTTTATCAACACAAGCCATACAGAAAATGCTCATGCCTCAGGACAGAATGATGAGGAGATGAGAAGGATGAAATGAGGGTAGAATCCCCTGCTGGCTGCATGCCCTTACAGAGAAAATACATTCAGACACTTATAGCAATGGCAGCTGCTGCAGCTGAGTGGTGATGCTGAAGGCAGCAGATGGATGGAGTCCCAAGGAGTAAAAGAGAAGCCCCTGAAACACCATGATGTACGGCAGTCACACAGATAACATTGTATATGGTTAAACGAGGTCAGCAGCAGCGAGAGGGCTGAGTCTTACAGCAAAATCTAAGCAAACCTGGTTTTATATTGTCGCATTTTTTTGGCACAGCTGTAGAAACCTCTGAAAACATTGCTGCAGCCAGTGTGGTGGCTTGTTTTGAAGATACACATTTTTTAGTAAGTCTAGATGGTAACACTACATCAAGGATCCTCATACTAACAATACTACCACTTTAACCTTGTTTGCGCTACTGTAAAGACAACATCATTTGAGAAATTCTAATTCAAGTTTATTTCTGCTATTCCCCCAGCAAAGCAATTACAGCAAATACAACAGGGGTAAAGCTGGCCTGCTTGTTGGCTGGTTAGTTATTGGGGTTTTTTTCTTCTGAAGCGATCTGAAGTTGCTTTTTACCTACCAAAGAAATCGAGCGTTTGCTTTTGAGGTGCAATTGCTTTTCAAAGGACTCTGCAAATTCCTGAATGGAGTTTGATCTTGTCTCTGGGCGTGAGCTGTCTGATGAAGGTGTTCTGCTTGCCTTCCTGTGGCAGTGGCATTTGACATCTTGGTCTTCTTGAAATTCCTTGGAGCCCTTGAGATGGCCTGAAGATGAGCCTTTGGTAGAAGCATGAAGTCGTGTTGTATGAAGGGATGAAAGCCTGGCCTGAAAAACAAGAGGTCTCTGTTGAGGGCTGAATGCTAAAGCAGAGCACACAGGGAAGATGCTCTCTGCCACAGCATGCTCTCTGAACAATGATGCACAATGAAGGACCTTGCCCAGACTCCTGTATCTTTCCTTTTATGCACAGAAGAATAACACTGCCAAGAGCTTTCTTTTCAGGGGCAGCAGCAGAATTTGCTTTTATTTCTGTTTTTTAGTATCTAAGTTTTGGCATTACAAATGTAAAGTGTGCTGGGTCCTCATAGTGACAACTAAAAAGAAACTGGGAGGCTTCATAACCTTAAAAACTGAGGCCTCATATCTGGCAGCAGGTTCTAGGAAGGAATCTCAAAAAGCAAAGAGCCATACTTTTGTGGCCAGATGAGCCAAATACTAGGTATGACCCACAGATGCTCCAGGTCTTATCAGATGTTTGAATTCATTTAAGTGTGACAGGGACCCATTCTCACCCAGTTGCGTCAAATTTGCAGCATGGTCTACATGCAGAAAAGATGCTCTATTCTCCAGGTCTGAATTTTCTGCTGGTTTCTTGGTCATGTCTTGAATGGATGAGGGATGATTTTTGAGGCACTGAGGGACACAATCCCACCAGATAAGTGGTTAGAAAAAGACTTCCTACAATTACCTTTGTAGTACTAAAGTGAGGAGGGAGTAGATAGCTGCCTAGATTCCATTTGGTTCAGTTTTCCCAGGCCTGACATGCAGAGAAAAAACATTGTTCTGCATCAGCTGTGTTTAATTGGATGTCTGTAAAGGACATGAACTTGATACAGAACTTCTGTGTCCTGTGGAGTCACGTCTTTGTGGTTATAGAAATAGACAGACCTGTAGGCCACCACACAGAGCCTGGCACGTCCCAAACTTTGCCAGGTGTTGATTTTCCAGGGTGAGTAGCTGAACACCAGTAAGAAGCAGATAGTGAAAATTGTGAGGAGAGATGGGAGGTAGAGAAAATGAGACCTCTGAAGGTGTCGGGTTAGGGCACTCCAGGCACCCAAACTGCTGCATACGTGTTTGAATGCAAATATGTTTGTATATCCCTGGTGCTAAGCCCTCAGCTACTGAGTAACCCTGAGAAGCTCTGCTGGGTTCAAGGGAGCTGTGCTTGTTTCTATCAATTGAAGGTCTATCCCACAGATCCTGAAATGCTAAGAAAATCCAGGAGAAAACCCTAAACTCAGAGTAGGGTTTGTTTGGGGTGCTGATGGTGGTGTTTGTTTTGTTTTTTAACAAGCAACAATGGAAAGCCAAGCCAAACCAACTCAGTATAGTGGCCACATGAATCTACAAACCTTTGCCCGCAAGGGACCTGAAACATCTCCTATAATACATTTGCGTTTACATTGGCTCACATGCTGCTATAAATGTATTAGCACAACAGGGCATGTGCAGTCTTTCTCTGTATAATGAGGCTGTTCATCCATATGGTTGTGACTACTACCACGTTAGACAGGCTTGATAAGATCTTACACCTCATAGAAGGACCTAATACTGAAGGGGTTTCCTGTCACATGGTATTGGTTCAATTTCTTTTCCAGGCAGAAGCTTACTTCAGTGACTAGTATTATGGACTGCCTCTGAGAGTAGTGGTAATGATTTCTGCCATACTGTTTTTACTTTGGTTTCAAATCAATCAATACAGCTGTATTTTCTGTAAGGTCATATTGTATTGTTATTTTTAAAAGCACCAAAGCAATCACATTTTGCTCGAGGGACAAAAGCACACATGCTATGTCAAGTTCAACAAGCTAAATGTCTTCTGTGTTATTTTAATGATATCTACATATATTGTTTACTGGAAATAAAATTTGCCTCACACTAAAAATCACTGGTCTTNCCAAAACAGGAGGACAGCTGAAACGGGGGATGCTATTTTATCAATCCTGTTTTGTAATGTTTGTAAATGTTTTGTTTTACTAGGACATTGGTTTTTAATTTCCCTTCACAGATAGAATTATAGTTAAGCCCTTAACAAAAAGACTGCAGTTTGATTACTGACATGTATGTGTATGGCAGCAACAGTCCATAAAATGCACCGGCCTTCCTCTGAAGCACGTACCTGCCTCAGTGGACTAAGGGTAAAGCTACTACACATATCGATGCAATCATAGTACCCTGACTCTTCCTTGTCTCACAGTACCTTTGCACGATACCTACCACTTGTGAGCATGTTGCCGTTTTGCCGTTTTATGGACACAGCCCTAAAAAGGACAGGAGCCTTAACACAACCGCTCAAGCATGAACATTTCATGGCTGATAAGTAGCACAGTACATTTTATTTTTTTATTTAAAGATTGACTCTGTGGAGAACTGAAAGTGTAATAAAATGAAACTCGGCAATGAATCAGATCTGGCACTGACTTTAGATAAAATCCATGTGGCTTTCTTCCTGTTTGTTAGATTTAATACATGCATTTAATACATGCATTTGGTGCCAAATTGATTGCTTGGTAACATTGTAAATAGGAATGGCTGAAGACTGCTTTAATTTATGCGTCCCTTCCTGGAGTCTCAGCAGCTGCTGGCAACAAAGATTGCCTCTGTACATGCACACTCTGTTGTCCACCCACTGCTGCTGTCTTCCCTTGCCAAAGCCCTCTGAACCCAACCCCAATATATGCTCTGCCTCATGCCTACATCTGATGCCTCCTTAGTGAATTCCTCTTGATCTCTGGCTCCTAGGATCTGTCCTTGAGTGGTTCTTAAACTGGAGAAGGGGAGAGGAGGTGAAACTAGGGAAAAGACATGGGGACGAGGACTCATAAGTGCTCCCCTGTATCAAAATGGGGTTTTTTTGCTAATGCTGACAAAGAGAAGCAGGCATTGCTTCTCTCTCCCTTTTCTGCTTGAGCTTTCGCGTAAAGATCAGTCTTGCTTAGCATATCTGTTTACACAACAGCTAATATTTTGCTAATTGCCCAGATAAAACACCCTGAAAGGACATTTAAAAGTAAAAGTAAAAAGTAAAAGAAAAGTGCAAGAAATATATGTCAGTATAATTTGCCTATTTGCTGTCTCTGTTTCTGAGGGAGACAAGATAATTGCTTCCATCGTTTTGGCTTGATCTGAGGGCTTGCACAGCTGTCAGTAAGAAAATTAATCTTCAGTGTGTTCATTACTTGCTGAAGTTTACACAATGACCCCAGTACTTTACAGATACTTTGGAACATCTGACATTCAGATGCTGTCCCACAGCTTGCTTTCCTTCCAAGAAGCTTATAGTCAAGCATATATTCCTATATTTCCGCCTAGGCTCCAACTGGTCTGTTATAACAATATTATGGTAAGTGTTTGTCCTGACTTTAGATTAAATGCTAGTAACTTCAACAGCAGTCAGTTTCTCTGCTCCCACTCTCAGCTGTTTCTTATCAGATTTTTTTGCTGTGAGCTGCAATGTCTACTTGAAAATGGGTACATTTATAGGGTTGTAAAGCTCTTATCAGCTCCTTTGCCCCCTATCTTTCCCTCACAACAAAATGTTTAGGAGGTAAGAAACACTCCTGAACCAAAACATACTACTTTGGAGCTGAAAGTGATTGCCAGTGTCATGCAAAACCACCTTTTGTGCTATACTGCACTTTTTGCTATGGAATACCAAACCGCTCCTGGTGCAGATGCAGTTCATGCAGGCAGAACTGCACTATTTCTGATGCACTGTACACCAGCCCTGGATATGAGACAAAGTGTGCTGTGAGTGCTGTTTTGGCAGCACCAGTGTATCTACAAGATGAACTTTTGCCAACAGCTGTGTCAGTCAGAACCTGCTGACTATATTTTCACCAGAACAGCAGTGTTATCTGTATTTATGATGTTGACACAGTAGAAAGGGTACGCTGTGCTCTGCTGTGGAGGGATTAATTTACAGAAGAGATGCACTCTGATCTTAGTAATTAATCCTCCTGATTAACAGCACTGTTCTGATAAAATTAAGGCAATATTTAATTAACACTGATAAGTGCTTTGACTCTTACAGTAGTTATCATTTATAATAACTGTGTAAAAAATATACACCCCAGTGAAAGTTGTTGTTCCCAACAAGGAGATGCTCTTTCTGAAGGTATTTCTAAGGAATTATTAGTGCACATATGTTTAACTTCTATATTTGTTTTAAGACAACGTGTTTTAGTACTCTTCACTACTAACTAGTCGGAGATTTCCAAATGTAAAAGCTTCATCTCTAAATTTATTCGCAAATCATAAAATCCTTTCTCATTCCTCCCGTCAATTTCTGGCACCGAAAAACAAGGCAGTTGAAACATACATCTTGTATAATACTACTGCAGCAAGACAAATTTGGAGGATTAATGTAAAGGCCAGACATAATTAAGAGTACAGGATAACTTTAGCTTGTTGAATAGTAAAGTCAAAACTCACTGTCTTGTCTTTCTGTCAGCTAACTTAATCCACGTTCTAGGTGTTGATTAAGGAATGCAACTATAGTAAAGTATTTGAATAGCTATTAGCTAAGCATTTAAACAGCTTTTGAACAAACTATGTAAGAACATGCTTCAAATGCAATATATTCATACACACAAAACCACACAATAATACACGCAAAGATGTCTTCAGCAACTTGCTGAACAGACACTGATTTAAAGTACATTCTTACTATTCAGTCTGTGTTGGGGCCTAAAGAAATGTGTGGATCTCTGAAGGAAAAAATTAAAATACAGTAAAATTAATTAAAAAAAAATAAACATTCTGTTTTCAGGCATTCTGATGGAACCCACCAGCACAGCTCTAGCTCAGAGTCTGTCTTGCAAACTGTGACCAGGGTGAAATATAACTGTATATAACACATGTGGCTGATCAGTTCAAAAGTAACAAAGGAAGGTTAACTCTCCAACCCATCCATGAATTCAAAGAGGGGGAGGTGGTTTTAGTCTCATTTGGTTTTGTCAGCCAAATGTTTTGAAAACAAAAAATCCTGCAGATTAAAACATGGTAACTCCAAGGGAGGAGAACTTGCAAACTGAAAGTACAGCATGACAGAAAAAAAAAAAAAAAGTCTGGAAAAAATTAGCTGTTTCTCCGCATTATAATATAGCTTTGTTGCAGCCACAGTGATCTAGGGATATAAGTGAAAAATAGCCTATAAAAAAGCACAGTCTCTTTGGTAAGGCAACTGATGTAGTTGGAAAAAAAAGAGGCAGGTTTGGACCACCTATTTCTTTAGGGCTGAAATAGAACAACAGCCTTCAAATAAAGAGCAGACTGGGAACATCTGCTTTCAGTTTAACTTAATTGGTTAGACAGTTGTGAGCTGCCTTAAAAAACCTCTGCGTGTGAACTCTGCCTCTTTCCCAACTATTTTGTTGGTTTAAAAATAAAGAGGTTGATTCTCTTAAAATCTTACTTCACTGTACAATGTTATGTGTTGTATCCTAATTTTAAGAGTCAGATGTTTTAAACAAGGAGGGACTTCATCCTCTAGCTTACACACCCGCAGTCAGCTAAATCCCAGGGAGTAAAGTGTACAGATTCCTGGAGATGGCAGTTAAATTTATACATAAACCATGCACACACAGAGAGAAAACTGCACATAGCTCTTACCGGCAGAGAGGCTCTCCTCTCACTAAAGGGTCGTGTCTCACGTTTCTTGTGGCCTCTACCCTCTTTCTCATTCTCATCGATCAAGTTGTGGCCCCAGAAGCTGCTCATCCATTTTGCAAAGGAAATATCATCATCCTCTTCATATTCCATGTACAGATGCTCCAAAACTGGGGGGTGTCTCCCAACCAGACAAGGAAAAGCAAGGTTAAATGCCACCAGCAAGCCAATAGCCTCACACTGTTCTGCCAAGCAGAGGAAGTGGAAATGCAGTTTCAACCACTCTTTCTGCTCTCCCAAACCCCATCCCACTGTAGCCCTGGGCACTGTCTAAACATAAAGTCAATCCTTTCTCATCTCTTTTCAACGAGGTTTCTTTTAACCTTTCCATTACAGCGATGTCCAATATGACACTGCCGCAGGGGGCTGGTGGGAAGGGAAATGTGTTGGCTACTCCCCACGTGTTGCTGTTGAATGCACCAACTGTCAATACCAATGGAGAATTGCCCACAGTTACATGCCTGGGAGCTGTGTACACAAACCCAAAGTAGGCTTGTGATTTCGAGAAGCAGAATTGACCTATTGACAGTGATCAGAAGCTGGTACAATTGCTTGCAAAGGCCTAACTAGCTTGGTGGGTGGGAGGACAAATGGTCTGCTCTGCCCATGCTGCCCTCCCTCCAGACTTCTGTTGCCTCTGCTCTTCCTTTGGTACTCAGGAAACATGGTCTGTCTAGGTAGAAGAAAGCTCCACCTGCAGAAACTGTTTGTTCAATTTTGGGTTATGGCAGACAGCATGAACTTGCATCAGTTGCTTTGTACCAGAATCATTTCATCTGCCATATCAGGGCTGGGGGAGGCCTTGCCTCACTTGAAAGCACACAGGGTGAAAATGCATCTGATTCCGCCTTGTCAGCCCTGAATGTAAGCCATATTGGCCCTGTCTATACCACAAAACAGAACAGGGCTAGGGGACTGTTTTCTGGTCCTGAGACCAAAGAGCTTTTGTCTCTTTTTTACGTCAAAAAACCTAATGTAACAGGAAAACTCTGATTCTGCCCACAGAACTGTTGTTTGTATAGCATGAAACTGGAAAATGTGGTACGTGCCTTGGGACACAACACAAGGACACAGAGGAGGGTTTTGAAGCTGCATCGAAACAGGAGGAAGAGACCCAATTCTAACTTCTTATTGGAAGCAGTCCTTGGTGTATGCTAGGTAGCTAGAGGTTGTCCAGGTCTCTAGGCATTGCTGTGGAGAAGCTGTTTGACCTTGGCCAGATGCAAGCCAAAAAACTTGTTGGCAAGCTAGCATGACAGAGAATCAGTTCAACATTAAACCTTGCTCCTTGTCCACAACCCCTTTAGCAATACGGATGTAGTAAGAAAACTCCAGTTTCATTAATGTGGGTGTAGGTGTGAGGTTTAAGTACAATACCCTGATGTGGGACTCTTCATTCTGAGTAAAAGGGGTGAAGGGTGGACAGGAGTGAGAGCAATACCTGCAAAACAGTACAGTAAAAATACACCCAAGGCAGGCAAAAGGATGTGTAGGCGGATTCTACAGGTGGGGAAGAACACTCCTGGCCATATACTGACAGCCTAAATTTGGCTTACGTCCTTGAGGCTACCAACCTGTACAGGCAAGGTACATCTGAAGGTCTTTACTAGCTCATAGGAAGCATCCCATGAGTGGAATGTAGGCTGTTCCAGTAGGAAGCTATCAGCATTTTGATACATATTTCCTATTGTATAGTTCAAATTTCTTCTTTTAACATATGAGACAGAACTGTAGCACATCGTGGGGGGCAGGAAATGCTTCTGCCATGTTGAGACAGGTGACAGAAAAATGGGAGAGAGGCTGTCCCCACAGCTTTGGCAAAATATGCTTATGTAAATAGTAATAATCCATGAATTAAGGGAGACACAGCTCCCTTAGCTATTTACTACCAGGCACCAAGATACATTGACTCATAGTCTAGCAGCAAAAATTTTAATTGGGCTCCTGAGGTATTTGCTTTGCAAGCTTACTGGTTTTATTTCAGTCCTTTTGTTCTTCAGTGCAATATGTGTCTTCACACACATTCCTTCCATTTCCCTCCTGCCTACAATAACATTTCTAGATATGAGATACCTAGTGTTATCTGAGTATCAAAATGTATTAAAGATTTCTCCTCTTCATCATCAGCTGAGAGTTGCAGGGAAATCAGTGGAGACAGAAACATTAGCTTTCCCTACCTACAGGTAAGGATGCTGAGTAGGCGTAGACTCACATACATAGAATGCATATGTATATGCAGTATATATAAAATTCCAGGATTGCATATTAAATTCTTTTTATGACAGATTCAATTGATAACTAAAAGAGATTAAAAATGGCATGTATAACAAGGATAATTTTGCCTCAAAATCAGAGCATGGTAGAATGGTTTAGGTTGGAAGGGACCTTAAAGGTCGTATAGTTCCCACCCCCCGCTGCCACGGGCAGAAACACCTCCCACTAGATCAGGTTGCTCAAAGCCTCATCCAACCTGGCCTTGAACGCCTCTAGGGAAGGGGCTTCTCTGGGCAAGGAAAACGTTCCAGTGAAAGTCCTGGAAACTTCTCATCAGCCCTATATATTGGCCGTCCAGAACCTCCTTCTGCACAAAATTAATCCGGACCCAAAGACACACTCACACTTTTTAGGGCTAACAAACACCTCACGTACACCTAGAGTCGCCCCGTCCCCTTGCACGCCCTCGCACGGGGCCGCCGACGGGGGGCGCCCTGCAGTGACACCGCCGCTCCAGCAGGTGGCGGGGCCGGGCGGTGTGGCAGCCGGAAGTGCTTGCCCGACCCCTGCCCTCCCGGCGTTCCCCGGGTGTCCGGTGACCCCTTCTCTTCCCTGGGCTCCTTCCCCTCCCGCGGGTGGTGGTGTGAGCGCGTCATGGCCGCCTCGAAGCCCGTGGAGGCGGCGGGCGGAGGCGGCGGCGGTGGTGGCGGTGGTACGGGGCTGTCCCGCTGGCAGCTGGCGTTGGTGCTGGGGGCGCCGATTCTGCTGGGCGCCGGCGCGCTCTACCTCTGGGGGCGGCGGGCGGCCCGCCGCGGCGGCGGCGGCAAGGGCGCGAACGAGCGGAAGACCCCCGAGG
>VXBJ01000196.1:977227-1052840 GCA_013400055.1 Nycticryphes semicollaris | reverse complement strand
GGGGCGGGCGAGCCCCGGGCCCTGCGGCGGCGGCGGCGGACAGCCCGATGGGCCCGGCCATGAGGAGATGGTGAGCGCGCGCCTGGCGGCGCTTGGCGCGGATCCTTCCCGCCCGCCTCTGTGGGGCGGGCGGAGAGTGGGGGAAAAAGCGCCTCTTTCAACGGCGGGGAGGTCAAAGTGGCGGTCCCGGCCGCTGAGGACGGATGTGAGGAGAGGGAACCGCGCTGGGGCGACCCCCTCGTCGGGCGCGGCACGTAGCAGGCGGCAGGTCGGGCCCGTGTAAGCGCGGAGCTCTCGTCCCTCGGCAGCCCTCGAACGCTCACGGCTTGTGCCTCGTCGTGCTGCGGCTGGCAGTGCTTTGCTCGGAGTGCGTGTGTTTGCTCCGGTGTTGGTACATGGGGGAGAAAAGTGCGTGGTTGAACGCGTGCTGTGGCGAAGACCGCATCAGGCAGGTGAGTACAGGTCTGACAGCACGCCGCCGCCCCTTGGGTGACTTTAACTCCTGCTTCTGAGGCGTGGAGCAGCTTACGAGTAAAGTTGCTTCCAGGAACAGTATTTTGAAAAGGAAATCTGTGGTCTCTGTGTGTTTGTCTGAGATGTGGGATACAGCAGAGTGGAAAGAAAACACAATCGAAGTCATTTTAAAACAAAATGTTGATCTCGACAACTGTTGTCCTAGAGCCCTGCAGTTCAAGTGACTGAGACTTCACAGCAGAGTTTGCCTCAACAGATATGCTTTCAAAACTTATATTTGTTCTGTGGCAAATTGCTATTCTGAGAATTTTCAAATAAAACAGTCTGTGCAAAAATTGAAGGACAGCATGAAAAATCGGAGTCCAGATGAGATTAGTTAGTTATTCTCTTGTATNGGAGGCGGCGGGCGGAGGCGGCGGTGGTGGTACGGGGCTGTCCCGCTGGCAGCTGGCGTTGGTGCTGGGGGCGCCGATTCTGCTGGGCGCCGGCGCGCTCTACCTCTGGGGGCGGCGGGCGGCCCGCCGCGGCGGCGGCGGCAAGGGCGCGAACGAGCGGAAGACCCCCGAGGGGCGGGCGAGCCCCGGGGCCTGCGGNGCAGCCCTCGAACGCTCACGGCTTGTGCCTCGTCGTGCTGCGGCTGGCAGTGCTTTGCTCGGAGTGCGTGTGTTTGCTCCGGTGTTGGTACATGGGGGCGAAAAGTGCGTGGTTGAACGCGTGCTGTGGCGAAGACCGCATCAGGCGGGTGAGTACAGGTCTGACAGCACGCCGCCGCCCCTTGGGTGACTTTAACTCCCGCTTCTGAGGCGTGAAGCAGCTTACGAGTAAGTTGCTTCCAGGAACAGTATTTTGAAAAGGAAATCTGTGGTCTCTGTGTGTTTGTCTGAGATGTGGGATACAGCAGAGTGGAAAGAAAACACAATCGAAGTCATTTTAAAACAAAATGTTGATCTCGACAACTGTTGTCCTAGAGCCCTGCAGTTCAAGTGACTGAGACTTCACAGCAGAGTTTGCCTCAACAGATATGCTTTCAAAACTTATATTTGTTCTGTGGCAAATTGCTATTCTGAGAATTTTCAAATAAAACAGTCTGTGCAAAAATTGAAGGACAGCATGAAAAATCGGAGTCCAGATGAGATTAGTTAGTTATTCTCTTGTATAACTGTATGCAGCAACATGCCTCTAAAATATACTTTCAACACATCTGCAGTCACAGGTGTATTGTGACGGTCATGTTGTATTACTGAGGTGAGGTTACAATTGACAAGCATGTTTAAAGTGGTGGATTTGGTAAACACATCGGCTCTGATAAGAAAATCCTGTTAAGGTATTCCTGCATTTTTCTTGTCCCATTCACGTATACCACCTGAAATGCTCAGAACTGTCAGAAACCCTTTAAGCTTCCTGCCTGAAATGATCAGGAATGAAAAAAAATCAGCTTTAGGAGATTAGAAAAAGTCAGTTTTAACCTAGAGCATTTCAATGATGAAGACTAGTGTTACACAAGACTAGTGTTACACACGAGTGGGCGGGCAGTGGCAGGAACACATGGGAGTGGTGAGGAGGGTGGCAACTTCCACAGCTAGTGAATCATAGGTACCCTCAGGCATTCCTGGAAGCTAGTGAGCTGCAAAACCTGTGCTGGACCTGGAGGCAGTTACTTGAATGCAGTGATTTGTTCCTTCATGGGCAACAGTACAGAGCAAGTGTACAGGGGGCAAATTCAGACTTTGTGTACTGTGGTAACTTTGGCTTGTGGCTGCAAACAGCATCTGGCATAATCATGGCAGTGTGTTTGCTATGTGTGAGCTCTGGTTTGCAGGCTCCTTGTGACCTTTGTGTAGCTGCAGTGACTTTACTGCTAGTATGTTAACTCTGGATTTCTTGATTGTATTTCTGGATTGCAGTGTATGTCCTTGAGTGGTTTGTAGTCATTCTGTAGTCGTACTTGAAGCAACCTCTTACAACTCTTTAAACACTTGGATAGCACTTGATATAAAATATTGTGTGCCTAGCTCTTCTGGATTGCTCCACAAATTAAATTACTGGAAGGCTCTGTGCATCTAAGAATAAGCATATGGTTGAGTGGTATGATCCAGAGTTCCTTGAAGAGTGTCATTGCTTACTGTGAAGAGATGAGGGATGTTACTTAGGAAAACTGTAGATGATACCAGATTTGCCTGATTACGTGAAGCAGTCATCCAGCTGGTTAAAATATAGCTGCAGTAGGAAAACTAATGTGGCTGCAGGTTCCTTTTACTGCTCTATGTGTGTGAGGAGGATTGTCTTCCTGTTCCTCACATCCATGGAATTTATGCCATGTAGTTTTAATGTGTTCAGAAGTATTTTATTAGTAATGGATATTGTTGAAAGTACAGCCATTGCAGGTGCGTGTTAACTACCTGCATTGCATTGGTTAGCCTTTCTAATGCAGTATTTTTTTAATTCTCAGATCTCAAATACAAGTCTGTGCAGTGAATAAGAGCCAATAATTCTTTACACAATTTAAACACAAGAGAGAAGTACTTTAGAAAACTTCATCAAAAGCCAATGGGTTACCAATGGCTCTGTGTGTGTGTGCGTGTGAGGCAACATACTCGTAATCGTAACTTAGGACACAGACTTTTCCATGCTTTTTATTAATCCACTTTTTATATCAATTTGATGCTCTGTTTAATGTTTCTGAAGACGTGACCTTGAGGTTTTTTTGCTCTTTGAAAATATCTCCCGTCTAAAATCTTCATTGTTCCTTATTCAGAATTCTTGCTATTCTGCGTGCAGTTCAAGCTTACCTGCTGTAGAGGCCTCACGCTTTTTCCCCAGGCTCTGTCTGCACTAAATGATTCTCCTGGCCTAGATGCACTGGCCAAGTGTGTGATCTGTGACTGACGTTGTGTTGGCAGAAGCCCTTAGTGTAGGTGCTATATTGGGAAAAGCTGAACTGCTTCTGAGATTCTTTCTCCTGTAAACAGTACAGTATACTGGTATTCTTGGACCAGTGAAGTGCTGATGATAAAACTGTATCTATGGGTGACTCAAAGGTCAGGAAGTCAAACTACATCTGTTCATTACAGAAGTTGCCACTGTTTCTCATAATTCAGTTGGAATGTGGTTACTCTGCAACAGCAGTTGCTTTTTCTGTGCTCTCTTAGTTGTAGTGAATGTCATATAACTTGAACACATTAGAGATGTAAACTGCTTTGCACTTATTGCATTAATTGTTTGATACCCAGTTGATTCATGTTTTTTTACTTATTCCATGATAACGTCTTAGTGAGTTTATGCTCTCCTTTTCTGTCAGGAGCGAGCACTGGTTAGTCAGTGAGATAATGTGTTGGTTGCTTCAGTATTCTTTTTCTCCTTAAGTTGAAATCACTTCCTTGTGCAAGTCTGTGATAGTCCAAATCTCACCTCTTGCCTCTTTCAGCAAGTTCGTAGGCAACCCTCTAGTTTTGGTGTGCAAGGAAGCATTGGGCAGAGACTCTTGAATTGTTCATCCAGCCACGTGGCAGTGTATATTGCAGACAAACCTGTCTGGGTCCACAGCAGTTCACTCTCTTTACATGTTTTCCTCCAAGCTGGATATGGTCACTTAAGTGCAATGGGGGGTGAACATGGCCAAACTCTTTGGCTTATGTGGTGCTGGATACTGGGATCAACTATTACAGCTTTTTTTCCAGGATATACTTTAATAGCAATCATTGCATGTTGCCTATCTCACTGCTGTGGCATTAAATCACTGTATGAACAGATCAAACTCCTTTGTCTAGATACATTTCAGGTGTCGCTTAAGAAAAGTATGTAAAAAGTTATTTCTGTTGAACTGTGCACCTGTTGCCAAATAAACCTCACTATCAACCTACTGTAAGTCTTCTATGTTTCAAGCCAGCTGTAGTGGACAGGTGTAGAAACACTTTAAATGTGGATAATGGCAGTCGAACAATTGCTAGACTCTGGGCAGTTCATGTGGAGCTTGCTTGTTCACGATAGGCATGAATGGCAGACTCATCTGAAAGGACAACGACCGATGGAGAACGCTGACAAATTGTACTGTAAATTTAAGTTTAGTTATTTCTAACTATATTATAATCCCTTTTTATAATAAATTATATATAANTGAGAGGGCTGGAGCACCTTTCTTAAGGAGATGGGCTGAGAGAGTTGGAGCTGTTCCGCCTGAAGAAGAGAAGGCTCCGGGGAGACCTTATAGTGACCTTCTAGTATCTGAAGGGAGCTACAGGAGAGCTGGAGAGGGACGCCTGGTCAGGGAGGGTAGCGACAGAACAAGGGGTAATGGCTTTAAATTGAGAGGGGAGATTTAGAATTAGATACTAGAAAGAAATTCTGTAATGTGAGGGTGATGAGACACTAGAACAGGTTGCCCAGAGAAGTTGTGGAAGCCCCATCCCTGGATGTGTTCTAGGCTGGGCTGGATGGGGCTTTGAGTAACCTGGTCTGGTGGGAGGTGTCCCTGCCCATGGCAGGGGGGATGGAACTGAATGATCTTTAAGGTCCCTTCCAATGCTAATGGTTATAGAATCACAGAATGTCCTTGCTTGCTCTACTTCTTAAACTCATGTAGACATGCTTTTTCTCATAGTGATTTTAGTGCTAAAGAGAAGCTTAAAACCATTTATACTTGGTTAATACCTTTCAGTATAGGTCTGAGACAAGAATTGGGATAAACATTAGTGAAAAAGAAGATGATAGGTATTCAGTAGCAGCAAGTATTCAGAAAACAACACTGGTTTTGGTGCCACGGCAATAGGATCTTCTCACTTGGAGGAGAAAGAAAAGGTCTAGACTAGGGCTTTTTTTGCAAGTTGTTGAATTAAGGTGGCTGCATCAGTAGTCCCTTTCCATGTCGTCTGTCAGACAAGGGCTCACACAAATCCTTTTCAACCAAAAGAAAATGCTGAAACTCTCTGCTCGTGCCTCTGTTGTGAATCACTATTGTCATTTGCTGGCAGCAAATTTCTTTTAAAAATCAATCTTTCTGAAATATATAAACTTCTGAGCAGAAGATCAGTTGTTGAGAGTTACTAAGCTTCATTATTCTCAGAGGTGGCAGCCTGTTGCTGTTAAGTTGCTGTTGTTTGCATGAAGTTTCTGAACATTTTGTGAAGAAAGCACATTTGCTGAGCTTAAAGTAACAGTTAAGAAATTTCTGTCAGTCCTGTCTAGTCTTTAGACTGTTAGCAATCTGTTTGTTTAGTTACTTAGATAACTGAGTGCTTCTCAGATACACAAGGGTCCTTTGGCTTAAAGTCTGTTACAAGACTTGGTAGCGAACAGTTGCTGAAAGCAATCCTAAGTGGTGAGATGTTATTTTTTAATGGAACTGCAGATAACTTCTGAGCTATTTGCTTATAGTACCTTGGCAGGTAACTGATTATGAACTTCTATTTATTTTATTGAGCTCCTTTGCTTACTGCACAGATGCTTTGACTAGAAGATGGCAAACGGTGAGTTTGTCTTGTTCAGTGAAGATCTTCACCTTGGGGACAAAAACTGTCCAGTGCACCACACAGAATGGCAGGATCAGAGGGTCAGTTGAGGAGAAGCAGTGAAATTGGAAAATAATGTCTAGAATTACTACATTTGCAAGAAAAGGGAAGAAGAAGGCCTGAGGTTTTTTGACTGTTTGTGCATGAGGTATATGAAGTTTCCTTGCGTAATGAGTTTTGTATTTGTGTGAATTTTCAATGTAGCAATTGAGACGGACTGGAGGACTGGGAAGCAGCAACTTTAAAATTTCATCAGGGTTATATCTAAGGCTTGACAAACTTTCAAAAGCTGATCTTATGCTAAGAATTAATTCCTGTATTCTTATTTGTGCTATTAGGAAAAGATAGTGCAGTATATAATGTGACATGAGTTCTTTAATACAATTGAAAAATAAAACAAAACCCAACCCAACAACAGACAACAAGCACAAAAGCATACCAAAGCAAAAGAAGAAACTCATGAGATTTAGTATAGTGTTGGCTCCATCAGGTTATACTGCAGTAATTTAAAGATAAGTTATCGAGCTTTTTAAAACAAAAAAAAAAAAAACACAGAAAGGTTATGAATATTTAAAGAATAACAAAATGAAGATTAAAACTGTATTTTTGTTTGTATTTGGCTGTTTGTTTTGTTTCATCAGCTGATCAGTTATATACCAAAGCTGTAAATTAATCCACTATTTTCTGCTATGTTTTCTGTGGTAGAAGATTTTCATGATTGCTAAGAAAATACTGATGGAGGTCATCAGAATAATTATTTAGAAAAAAGGGGTGTGTTTAAAAATTGGCATTATGTTTTATCAGCATTTGGGCTTCCAAACACAGACACAACTTTTTGTTCTTCTTAATAAGCCATTTCTATACAGTCTGTGTGGGATTCATTTTTCACACACAGGAGACACTAAGCGACTTTTATTGTTTCATTTAAGTCCTTATCAGATTGAGCTTATTGATGGTACTGAGGTGTATCAACCTTTAAGGGTAAAGTGTTGGCCATTCAGTTCAATGGTGTGTTGCACACGGGCTGACAACTATGGCACAGTAATTTGACTACGGTTGCAGAGATAAACCATGTGAGAGCCAGGGGTGTAGTTTAAGGCAGCATAAACAAACCAAAAGTTGATTTCTTCCCATGAGCACTACTACTGACTTTATTACATTTTAACATCTTATGCTTTAACTCCTGACTCCCTACCCCCAAATTTCTTGTGTCATGCAGTGCACGGGGTAGAGAGTAACCATGAAGTTAGCGTCTATTTGATGATTCATTTCTGTATAGCTGGTTCTGTGATCTACTACTGTTATTCAAAGCTTATCTGATAACCTCTTAAAGTTAGTAAGTCTGTTTTCCTGTAGCATCATGACCATACTTTCCAAAGTTTTTGGTCCCTGTTCCATGTGCCTGGGCCCGTCTGAAGAGTTCGTGCTTTCCAAGAAGCAATGACAGCCTCAGAACTACAAATTTCTTCCTTCCATCTACTATTCGTATCCCACACCTGGCACTGGAGCAGCCATTGCAGTCCTCATCTGTAGCATGTGTCTTTATGCAGGGACTGTGGTGCAGGGCTGTCAAAGCGTATGGGATGGAGCAGATGGACTGGTCAGCCTGAGGCACATGTTAGGGTAAAGGAACTGGCATTGATCATAAAGTAATAAGCGTAGGCTTCATCTTTGCAGTTTTAAATAAATTTCATACTGGGAACACAGGTCTGAATGTTACAACATGGCCCACATCTTGTGTTTTGCTTTTTGGTACCAAGTAAATTGGAACAGGAGTGAATTTTGTAGATTATTTCACAAAGATGTTTCTAGTGGTTTTTTGCTGTAGAAATGCAGAGGGAAAAATTCAAGCTTTCATGCGTTTCAGTTTGTCTCCTGCATATATATAACCCTTCCCTTAGTTAAAAGTGAAGGTTGTTGTATTGGGAGATAAATTTAGGACATACTTGAAGTAAATGTAACCTTTTCTGAGTTGGCCCTCAGTTAATTGAGTTTTAAAGAAACAACCAAATACACAGTTACTTCACTTTCTGTACAAGTGTTTGCACTCCAGCTCTGGTTTATGTATCCATAGAGTTACACACATTCTATGAAAACCGGTGAAGTTAGGAATCTTTTATCAATTTGAATGTAAATAATGAAAAAACAAAAATGTGAAAGCCCTCCAAATTACCTTGTTCTGTGAAGAGTGGAGATGGTGTAGATTGGTGCCCAGTCATTGGTGGCCTGTAAGAGAGCAGCTTTTCTGGCAGTAGGGGTATTTAAGAAATTCTCTCCCTTACATGGTTGCACTGGTCAGTCACTCCTCAGGAGAGAGCCTGTAGGACATCTCTGTTCTATTTGGATTCCCATTTTTATGTAGATCTGATTCTGCCATGGTATGATTGGAAGCCAGACCTTAAAAGAGGGATTGTACAGCAGCTCCTGGGTTCCCTTCAGGTTTTCATTTCTAAAAACTGTTTAGATTCTAAAAATGACCGGAGTGGCATGAAATGTGCACATGTCAAGGGAAACAGTCTGATGAGATGTAAAGATGCTTTGAAGTTTGTCTTCCAGCAATCTGTGGGTGTTGTTAGATGGTGGCAGTGTATGGGGCAGTGAGAGGAGGCAGAAGCATGATCAAAGAGCAGCAATGGCAATTGCCAGCTAATCCTAGATGATCTTTTCAGTGTGTGTGATTCAACACAGGTGAGACGTGGTGAATCCTGCAGTTATTGTTTAAGGTATCACTGCCTCTAGTTTGTACTCTTTCCCTCCTCAGAGAGGTTGGTAAAATGTCCTGTACGTTCATACCTGTATTCATTTCAGCCTGGCAGGTTAGTCTGAACTGCCCCAAAATGTTGACCCCTGAAATTAGCCTGTGAAAAAGGAGCAGAAATCCAGAAGATGAATATTGGTGTCTTTTGTAGCTTTGTATTTCTTGAATGTGAGTTGTATAGACCTCTGATAAAGAGAGGCTTTTTACAGCTGGCTCCTTATAAACCACAGCATTTGATATCTGATGTGTAAATCTAGGGGCTACAGGTAGCAATGGTAGTTTTTGCAGAAGTGAGGATTGTCAACAGACAGTTCAGAACGTAAAGATTCATTTAGCAAAATCATAAGCCAGTTAGCAAAGTTTTGCATCCTCTACTGAGAATGACAGACCATGATGGATGAAGCAGGTTGTGTGAAGCTGTACAGGAGCTAGCTATAAAGGTAGTTAATTTGTCTAGCATATGGAGGGCAAAACATTCTTTACCTCACAGATTTTATTCGTCTCGATCAGTAAGTCTTTCCACAAAGTGTTTTCCGTATTTAATTCAGTCTGCTGAGTCAGCTCAGGTCTTGTAGACTGTATGTATTTCAATAGGAAACTTTTCCTCTTTTAATTGCTTCGAGGCTTTGTTGTCTTCACATATTTAGTCTTCGGAGAAGTGGCATCTTGTTGGTTCTTCTGATCACCAGTCATGTAAGATTAGAACCTGTTCAGCTTTCCAGAGAGAAATCACTGTATTATTTAATAACATTGTAGTGAACCTTTTGAAAAGTTTGTCTCCTATCTGATATACTTGCAAAAGAAAATCTCTTGTGTTTTTCCAGAAATTTGAAGGAGGGAGATTTTTAGAAGTCTAAGCTAGAGTTTACCACTCGGATCCGTTTTGTATCTTTGAAAATCAGCCCTTAAGTGCATAGTTTGTGTGTGGTTATGCTTTTCTTATTTGAACTGACCCACCACTTTCTTTTTCAGACCCCTCTTGATAGAGCACAGGCAGCCAAGAACAAAGGAAACAAATATTTTAAAGCAGGAAAATATGAGCAAGCTATTCAGTGTTATACTGAGGCTATCAGCCTGTGCCCTCCTGAGAAAAACCTTGATCTTTCTACCTTCTATCAAAATAGAGCAGCTGCCTATGAACAACTGGTAAGAAATCAAAGATAATTATGTGTTTGTTCTAAAAGGTTGCATTGTAAATTGTGTATTTTGCCACTTGTCCACTGAAAGGTTACAGGTGGTGATACCTGCTGCCTTCACAAGAAGATGCTGGTGCTTGCAGCTGTTTTTCACTAGCTCATCATGCTTTTCCATATATAAATAAATTTATTTTCTGTTAACTATTTGCAGTCTATCTTATGTGATTCTTATGTGTCCCTTTCTAGTAAGACAAGGATTTAATTTCTTATCCTCTGGGAAATTCTCTTTTATATGAGTTAGTTTTGCTTCTCTCTAGTATAGTGTTTCTATAACGGTTAAGTGAAAGGCCCAATATTTTGGAAGGATGTAACAAAAAAGTCACAGAGATTCTACTAAAGCCCAAGACCTAAATTTTGCATGTGTGGAAGTACCATTTACTTGATAGTAGTTTTGGAAATCAGCTGGGGGTGTTTATTATGGTACGAATACATTTGCTTATGAAGTCAAGTTGGTGAGCTGTATAAGAGTGGAAAAATTGGCTTTGTACAGTGTGAAGTACCAAATGAGAGACTGTGTGATTGATAGAAATCTAGACTTGAAATTTAGAGGAGAGATAAAACAGTTCTTGTGTAATCAAATACTACTTCTAACACTAATTCATGCCATAATGAGTCCCAAATGTATGTGTTCTCTTTTTCAATTATTGAAAAAGTCTGTTTTGGTAACTGATTTTAGTGATAAATGGATTTTAAGTTCTTAATATCCGTAACCAGCTTTACTCCTACATATTCATTTATCATCCCTTTGTAGTAATATAACATAGTACATTGAAATAACATTTTCTTTTTTTAAAAAACAAGTGTTTTAGCACTTTGTCAAACTTGTTTGTTGGTTTTCATTATGTTTTCATCTTTTTTTCTTCTATTTGTTTTGTACCAGTCTTTTGGTCCCAAAGTTACCTCCTGCAAGCATCGTCCCATCAACTTATCTTCTCCCATGTGCTTTGTGCAACTGTTTGGTTTCATTTTTCTGTAGGAATTGCTTTTCTGTTTTGTGGCTCTTCTGGTGCAGGTGGCTTCCAGTGGTGCCTGGCAGTTTCTTACTGAGAAACTTGCAGCCATAGAAGCAAGCAGGTAGAACCAGAGCCCTGGGAACTGCAGCTACTGTTAGGTGGGCATGACCCTGGAGTTGGTAGTGGAAAGCTAATATGATGCAGCTGAGTAGGGCCTCTCTCATTGGGTTGTTTTTCTACCCACAGCAAAAATACACAGAAGTGGCACAAGACTGCACAAAGGCTGTTGAGCTTAATCCTAAATACGTAAAAGCTCTCTTCAGACGTGCAAAGGCTCATGAGAAGCTAGACAATAAGAAGGAATGTTTAGAAGGTGAGTGTCTCTTGATGTGTATACTTAAAAGTGGAATTAGCTTAGGCGCTTTGGAGGTGATAACTTCTGGGATTGTTTTGTTTTTACTCTGTAACTACAGTACTACAGAACTATTTATTTAAAACCATTCATAGCTACTACAAACACATTTCCTTCCCTTCTAAGAAGAAACCTTTTCCCATTTTTCAATCTGTCATCTGCTTACATCTGAAATAGCTGCTGAGAACTCGATGTTACTGTAGTCACTCAAGGTATTCTTTTTCCAGGAACCTCCCTGAACTTTATAATAGAATTCATCTCGCACGCTGAGCGAGTAACCCAGACAACAGTCATTCTACTTCCATATTCTACTTACATACAGTAAACACACTTTCTGTGCTGTTTGTTTTGGAGAAATGGTACTATGCTGGTTTTCTAGTACAATACTGCTTTTACCTGCCAAACGCATATGGCCAGTAAAATCCCAGGAACTAGGGTATGTCCATAGAATGGAGGAAAGCAAAACTAAACAAAACCAAAAAAAATGCCGCCCATGACCAGCAAGAGCTCCCTCCAAGGAGTGTAATTTGGGAAACCGTTAATTACTGCTTCACCCAAGTCCAGGCACTAGTTTACATGTGCCTGTTTTGGGCTAAGCGTGTCTGCTAAGGTCCTATAGTGTGATACCTTTCACCCTCTTTCTGGGCTTAACATGTCTTCCCAGGGCCTCCCATGTTCTTCTCGACCATGGCAGCCAGAGTTGTGGGGAGATTCTGTGTAAATGATGGCATCATAGTACCTATAGTAGTGTAGAAATACAGCAACTATTGTAAACCTCCAGGGTAAAATATTTGCTTTTCAAGTGTATTCAAACAACACACTGTTTGAATTTCACGTCTAAACTCTGTTCATCTTCACTGATGTTCAAGTGAAAATTAAACAGGAAAAATCAATGGCAGCATTGCATTAACTAGAGGACCCAGAGAAATAATGTTAGTGTACCAAAGAGCACATTTGACACTGCAAAGCATGATTCAGGGAGCAATGGGTTAACGTTTGCAGAGGCTTCTATGTTTGAATGAAACCAATGTGATATGGGCTAGCATTTTAAATAGGCCAGCAAGGTATTTCTCTTAACTTGTTCTGTTCCAAAGTCACAGAGGTGAGCAGAAAAATTTGATACATAATATGGGAAGCTCTTAAGCTGAGGAAGAAGCAAGATGTGATGAGACTGAATGTGAATTTAATTTTCAAAGTAGAAAATTAGGACCAGTCCCAGAAGAGAAGCTGTGTTAGCACTCCGAATGCAAACATAATATGAACATAATTGCTATCCTCAAAGTTTAAAAATGGTGAAAGGGCCTGCTGGAGGGTATACATTTTCACTGTTTCTTAAAGTCTGTCTTCAGATAAATATAAATGCAGTTTCTTTCATTCGGTGTCACAAAATCTTTTTATCACAAGATAATTTTGGGTACGGATTTGCATCTTGGAAACAATGGTAAATACAGCAAACTGGAAAAAAGAGGCTTTTACCCTTGAACAGGACATGCATTAGTTTGGCAGGGACTCACTGTGACAGTGACATGTGTAAGTGTACTCCAGTGACTATCAGAATTTGTCTTTAATCTCATTTTTGGGTGTTGCTTCCTAGATGTCACTGCAGTCTGCATTTTAGAAGCCTTCCAAAACCAGCAAAGTATGTTACTAGCTGATAAAGTTCTTAAACTCCTTGGAAAAGAAAAGGCCAAAGAGAAATACAAGGTAGGACTCATGATATTGCTGACAGATTCTGATTTCACCTGACGGGTTGTTGAAATGTTGGTTGTTGGCATTCTGATAATTGTTGTGAGCAAGTCACTTGTTTTCATCTGCTGAAGTGTAAGAATTGACGTGAATGGTTTTGTATGAAGCTGCTGTTGTACAGATGTTGTTTTCCTTTGAGACCTGCCAAAGTTTTGGAAACCTCCCTAAGAAGAGAGGTCTATTTCTAGTGATTGTTTTGCTTTTAATAATCAAACTTATTGTAACATTCAGGAGACACCCTGAGTTGGTGTGCTGTCCTACATGGGGCTTTTCTGGACTTGCAACATAACGGAAACAAGAGTTTGTTGGAAGAGCAGTAACCCAATATTCGGTTGAGCACCAGGTGGTTGAGTTAGGTATGTGTGTGGAGATAGCAAGATTTATAAACAATAGTTGAAAAGGCATTTCTTTCCTGTAGAAACTTACATAAAGCTGTGGTGTCGAGGTAACAAAAGATGAAGTATGCCGTAAGTGTGGTGGTGGTAGCATCATAAAACAGGTGTCTTCACGTAAGCAGGTTTGTGATATAACTTAAGAGAAATTCAGGAGGGTGCATTCAGACTTTTATTGCCGTAGACATTGAATTGTAATTCTTTTGTGCAGTGTTCACTTTGAGTCAGAAATACTTTTTGGAATTTTTACCTGATGGGTTTTATTTCTGGGACTTCAAATAAAATGTGTGGCATCTGGGCCAAGCTCCATGTACAATTAGGATATTGCCTCTTCAGTCTTTGTTGTAGCGATAGACAGCAGCTTCTCTTAGACAAGTTGGAGAAAAGGGCTAATTGCCATTCAGAATCTGTGCTAAAACTACCAGCTTGCATTTTTCACCCAATTCATGTGCACAGATAGTGCTTTAGTGCATCTACCCAATGTCTTGTGATATCCTAAGAGTCCTCATTTATGACCGCACGTGCAGAAAGATACTGTCCCTCCTCATCTGAATATCTTTATCTCTACTGGTGGTGGGCATTGTGTTGTGATCTGAAGCTTAAATAATCCCTAAGCATCACTGTCAGATCAAAAATATCAGTCTATCAAATGAGATAGTGGGAAGTCATGCATTGCTTCTTCCATGCATCAGGTTTTTTTAATAATTATATTTTTTAATCCATTTCCATATTTACCATCTGATATTTCCATTTAATGACTTGAAATTACATTTCTCTGTTTCAGAATCGTGAGCCTCTGATGCCCTCACCACAGTTCATTAAATCCTACTTCAGTTCTTTCACAGATGATATAATCTCTCAACCTTTGCTTAAGGGTGAGAAATCAGATGAAGATAAGGATAAGGAGGGAGAGGCTTCTGAAGTAAAAGAAAAGTGAGTACAGTACAGCTGGAAGTTGTTCGATATTGGGATTAAGTTTTGGATGATTTTGACAATCTGCTCAGTGTAACTGGTTGGTTTGTATAGCACCTGGCATGGGAAATCCTGTGATAATAAAGTGAGCCTAGGAAATGAGAAGAGTATTAAAAATGAAACTTTTACGAAAGCTGACTGCCTAGTTCCAAACTGGAGGTGGCTTTGATCCACTAAATAGAGGAAGGACACTAAGATTGTGATTAGAAAATCTGAATGCTTACTACAGTACAGTAGCAAAGCTTAGGAGGTGGGAGAACTGGATAGTGCCAAATGATGCTTCTGCAGAAAGGAATGTTCTATGCTGAAGGAGCATTTCCAAGAAAGCAAGCAAGTTAGCCTTTGGATTGGAAGGGAGAAGAAAGCTAGGAAGAGGGTCTTCTGTGTTAAAAAAACAATGACTTTACAACAACTGAAGTCAAAAGGTGGTTTATCTTTCTGGAACCAAATAGCACATAAATGAGAGGTTTGCACTGACAAAGAGAAGCTTGAGCTTTTTCTTCTTTTTTGAGTGGAGTTTGAGCACCACATGGAGAGTGCTTTAACTTGCTATACTGTTTCCCAGTTTATTTTTGGAAGATATCACTGCTGTCAGTATGGAAACCATTGCATACGGTGTTAGGAATTTATTTATGTTTTTTTAAAGTAAGTATGTCCTGATCTGCAAGCAGATGCACTGAATCCAGGACACACAGCAGAGCACAAAGCAGTGCTTACTCTAATTTTTGCTGTGAAATCCTTTCTTCTGCATATAAACTGCACATTGCTAGGTTTAATATTTCGCTTTTCTGACCTGGAATTCTGTCCCAGATCTCTTGTTTTAAGGATGAGGTCATCGCTGTCCCTAATGTGAAAAGAAAAATTCCAAGGGAAAAGTGAAGCTCAAGTTCTAGAACTTTAAAACAAGTTTCTTCCTGTGTCATTTGGGCATCTTTTCGTCTGACCTGTGTTCAGCCTGTGGTGGTTTCATCCAGGAATATTTGTAACTTTCCTTATAATGTTGGTGGTGTAACCAAGTAGAGTAAAAGTTAGTGTTTATTATGTTTTAATGAAAAGTCTGAATTGAAATTACAGCATTTAGTAAATGTGTGTGCATATATACAACTGTTCTTACATCATTTACAGCTCTGGCTATTTGAGAGCAAAACAGTATATGGAAGAAGAGAACTATGACAAAATTATCAGTGAAAGCACAAAAGAAATTGAAGCAAAGGGAAAATACATGGCAGAAGCTTTGCTACTACGAGCTACTTTCTACTTACTTATTGGCAATGCAAATGCTGCCAAACCGGACCTAGATCAGGTCATCGGCATGGCAGATGCAAATGTGAAGGTAAGAATCTGTCACAGCTCGATTGTAGCTTGGGTTGAGAAAGTGTAGAAGTGAAGTGATAAACTTGCAGTATAGTTCAAGAGCTTGTTTCTCCAAGTTTTCAGATACTTGATTGGGAATCTGCTGGTTTGTTTACCGTTTTGCCTTTTTATTCCTGACAGCCCTGTTTTTCAAGGGCTTCTTTATTTTTGAGACAGCTGTGCAAAGTAGTACAAACTAGAGTACAGAGGAAGTCAAATGAGTTGGAGGCTTCTCCAGGCTGAAAAATCAGCTCATAAATACAAGAGAAAACATTAATTGTGCTTGCATATTGAACTGCTTCCAAAAATGCTGATCCTACTTGTAAGCATAGGGAACCTGTCCTTTAAAAGATTTTTTTGGGGGTTGAAAATCCACTGACAAGGAAGCATAGGCTGACATATCTGAGATCAAGCAAGGTCATCGATTCATTTAGAGTCAATACATGAAATTTACCGCTGCTTACGATGAAGGAAATCTGTCAGTGGGAGAAAGCAGCCAAATGAAAAATTTACTGTAATTGAAACAAAGCCTTAAATCTGGAAGAACGTTGGAGTGGCTGATGCTTCTTTGACTTTTTTTTTTACAGCTCCGAGCTAATGCTCTGATCAAACGGGGAAGTATGTACATGCAGCAGCAGCAACCTGTGTTGTCCACTCAAGACTTTAATATGGCTGCTGATATTGACCCTCAGAATGCAGATGTTTACCACCATCGAGGACAAGTAAGAAACATTAGAGATTTTGTCCCAATGCTTGAATATTTCAGTATATACTAAAAGAAAAATAAAGATAAGTACACCATTTGAGACACTTTATGCTGTTTGTGGCAGAAAAACAGGCACTCCTAATTCGGAGCTGTTGCAGAATAAACATGCAGTCCAGTTTGCAGGTTCAGGTCAGGCAGAAGCAGTTTATTTCTGTAGCTACAGGAAAGAACGAAAAGTGACAGAGGTTCAGCCCTCTATCAGTCTGAACTGTGACGTAAAAGCACTGGGGCTTCTGTACGTTCACAGCAGATACGTGCTGCTGCTCTTTGAAGGGGCCTGTAACATCCAAATAATCCACAGGCATTAACTACAGCAAACCAAAGGGACTTGAGAAAATACAGCATAGTTTTGGAGACCAGACATAATGCTAACGCAGTAACAGCAGCGGTCTAAAATGCAAGCATTCTCAGCACATGGACATTGCCTTTTTGTGCATGAGGCCAAAGTTTCACTGATGGCTCTGTTATTGTATGGCAGTGATTTTTTTACTCATGGGTTTTGTAGGTTTCTAGGCAATTCTAAAATTGAGCTGGAGACGATATGAGTAACTGACTGAATTGTCACTTAAGTGCATGAAGCACAGATTAAATACAGAAATAGGATTTTCTTTCGTTCTGGCTAGCTGAAAATCCTGCTTGACCAAATTGAGGAGGCCGTGGAAGACTTTGATGAATGTATCCGATTGCGACCCGATTCTGCCTTGGCTCAAGCACAGAAATGTTTCGCCCTGGTAGGTAACATGCTGGTGTTTATCCGCATGCTTTTTATTTTTAAAGAGTTCTAGAAAACATACGGTGTTTCTCTGTTCCATTCCAATTTAATGGAACAGTAGGGCAACAAACATCTCAATGTCTTCTAATAATAAGATAAATAAGGCAACATTTTCTTCAGTTGGAGTAAAGGTTTGCTACTTTAATTTTGCAGTGTTCACTATTCAAACTGTAGGTCATCTTTTCTATTTGGTGGTGGAGGAACGCAAATCTTCACTCTAATTTTATGACATTAAAGACTTATTTAAATCAATTTTGTGCTGTGGAAAATTATAATCTTCAAGAAATTGGAAGCAAACTATTTCAAGCTAATACAATGCCTCAGTGTGCAGGGGTCTTCTGAGGACAGCTTTGCACTGTGCGAACAAGGAGGATATTTAAGCTTGTAATTTCTAGGCTTTTGAAACAGAGGGAGGCTATTGGGAACTATCAGGCCTTAAGGCTTCCATCTTTCACCCTTTCTCCTCTCATGGTCCACTTTACCAGAGAGTTAGACACATGGTAGGTTCCTAAAACCAGATTTGGTAGGGTGTGTGAGCACATCATACTGTGAAAGCTCTAATTGTTATGATGGATTCATCTCTTGGAGTAGTGGGTAAGGGTCTGATGAGGCTTTTTTGGCTTATTTTTTTCCTACGGTGGTGTTTCTTTTTATTTTTGTCTTGAATAGTATCGCCAAGCTTATACAGGAAATAATCCTTTGCCTGTGCAAGTAGCCATGAAAGGCTTTGAAGATGTCATAAAAAAATTTCCAAAGTGTGCTGAGGGCTATGCACTCTATGCTCAGGTACGTTTTTCTCTCTTAAAGAAAATGCTGCCTTTTCTCGTACCTTTTATCTTGGGTAGCATCTCAAATAGCAAAAAAATATATGAAGCTCTTTGAGAATGAGTTCTGAGGTAACATATGCTGTATTTAATAAGCTATGTGACTGCATGGGTGGGGGTGCTCTGGGGTAGAGGAAGTGGAGGGGAATTGGTGAATCGGAATCTAAGTGATGAGAGTCACGGGTCGTTAATAGGAGACAGAGGTCTGGCATACACTTCCCCTTGGATTCCTGAATGTGTATGTCATCTCACTTGGTGGATGTCAGGGATTCTCCAGGTAATTGGGGAGTTAAATGTGTGGAACTAGAGTTACAATTTCATTCTGTTACAAATGCCATACAGTGCTCAAGCAGAATTTAGTGCAGGAGTTCAGAGTACACTTGTAACAGAGACTGTCGCTTCCCTAAGAAAACGCGCTGCTAGGTCTAGTGTGAAGCGGGAGATGTTCTGATTTTAAGTAGGTAGGCAGGGGGGATGTGTCTCTTTGAATGAAGTACATTTGAAAAAGGAAGAAGTTGAGACTTGCAGGTACAGAGTTCCAAAATGTTACTTGCAGTACACTTACGGTGCTTGCGGATCTCCCATTCCAGATGGTACTGCGATCAGTAATTTTTGCACTTAAAGCCTTGTAGCTTTCATTGAAAAAAGCCTCAATTTTGAAACTTAACTCTGGTATCTGGCGTGCCTGGCCTACTTTATGATAAGAGGAGGTATACCCAATCTCACATCATCCATAGAGTTTTAATTAGCATTAGCTTAGCGCAGAGTACGTGTTTTGGTTGCGTATTGACGTATAGGTTTCTCCTTTGATGCAGGCACTGACTGATCAACAGCAGTTTGGCAAGGCTGATGAAATGTATGATAAATGCATTGACCTTGAGCCAGACAATGCCACTACATACGTTCATAAAGGGTATGTATTGAGTTTGCCATCTTTATGGTCAAGAGCAGTCGACACGTTCAGATGAATCGACCCTAGTTGGATGTTTGTGTTTAGAAGTTCAGTCAGGAGAGATAAGCATGTGAAAACAGCTTAGTGCTCTTAAGTGTATTTCTATGGTTACTCCTGAGTAAACTGTAAAGGTTCAGTAAAGTTTTCTTAGTGTTCGTTACTAATTGAAAGCCTCTGACCCTTACTTTGGACTCATTTAATTTAAGCTTGGTGCTGAAGTTTCCTCTTTCAGTAAAACAACGTGTAACAAGTTGTCTTGAGAGGAATTTGTCTTTAAACCAGTAACACGGCTTATTGAAAGTGACTTTCACTTAACACGTTTTTTAAAAGCAGTCAAGTTTTGGTCGACCTTGCATTAGGCATTACAAACATCTGGGATCGGTTCTTTGGCTTAGATGATCTTGGCCTATGGGAGGAGTATTGTGAAGCTTTTTCAAACTTTCTTTTTCCCTTCCAGTTTACTTCAGCTCCAGTGGAAGCAAGATTTAGACAAAGGATTAGAACTCATAAGCAAGGCCATTGAAATCGATAACAAATGTGATTTTGCATATGAAACCATGGGAACGATTGAAGTGCAAAGGTAATGTTAAACTGCAGTGTTAACAGTTCTTAGTTAGTTTTTTGAAATTACAGCAGTGCTTTAGATTTCCCCATGGATCTTAAGCTTTTTGTAAGATCTTCTCCCCAGGGCTGTGCAAGGTCAGCTCTTACCCAGAGTCCTGATCTGTGTTGCGTAACTCTTAGGGAAGGCCTGCCTTTCTGTATGGCCTCGTCTTGCTTTGTGATCGGGTAAGTTCCCATGTCCACCCATTTCATACCTAGCAGACAACATGCAGATGAGGCTGTGTACATTTAAAGAAATCCCTTCTGCACTTAGAGTGACTTCTTTAATTGTTACTAGGCTTCCTGTCTATCTAATATAGTCAGTAAACATATCTTACTGGACCTTTTATACTGAGGATCCTGAGCTATGCTCTGAAGCCTGTCCATTTGGGTTTAATTCCAACAGGACTGCAGTTTGCAAGCTCACAGGGTAACGAGGAAAGACTAATGCACTATTCTGTAACTGTACATTGTATTACAATTGGGCAAAAGTGTAGGGTATAGCTGAGAATACAATAGAGAGGGTTCTTTTGGGTTTATTTTTACGTCTAGCCCATCGAAAGGGCAGACAGTTAAACTGTTGCTATAAGAAATCTGGCAAGCATTTCCTACTTAAATAATGTCTGCTCTTATCTTTGCTAGTTCTAAGTACACAAACTCTTTCCAAGGGAGATGAGGGTCTGTTGAGTTGTCCCAGCATTATCTTTGTAGTAAACTTTGTGTCCTGTGAACGTTTTATCCCCCACTACAAACCTGTGGGGCTCTCGAGAGGAGTGCTGTTAAAACAGCTGTCCTAGTTGCTTTGGCATGGTAGCTGCTCCTCTCTGTTCATCTTCATCATCATCATCACTAGTTCTCCTGATGGTTCCTCCTGAAGTCCTTTTAAGCTGTGAGCAGTGGAGACCGTAAGTCTTGGAGGTCAAAAAAAAGGATGCCGTAGAGATGAAGAGATTGCTTTGCTTTGCCGGTCTTAATTGGCCTGCATTTTGCTTTATTTCAGAGGTAATCTGGATAAAGCCATTGAAATGTTCAACAAAGCTATCAACCTGGCCAAATCTGAAATGGAGATGGCCCACCTCTACTCACTCTGTGATGCTGCCTATGCTCAGACAGAAGTCGCAAAGAAGTACGGATTGAAACCACCAACACTGTAAAGAAATGAGGAGGAAACGACCGTCTAAAGTGAAGTTGCCCACTTCAGCCAGCCCTAAAGACGCTGTTGCAGACCATGTTGAATGGTGGAACTTAGTTTTTTCCCGTTCGTGGTGTTGTCATTTGCTACATCTGTTAAATGTTTAGGTGTTGTGGGAGTGGTTGTTCGAGGAAGCATATGCAGCGTTGCATCTTGTTCCTTCTGCAGCAAAACCCTTGAAGCGTGTTTAAGGGGAATCAAGTTGCAGTGGAAGAACAGGAAGATGTTTTGGCCATGCAAATAAAAACTTCACACTGGTTCATTTGGGGTGATTCCGTTGTGGGCGATTTTTGCTTTATCAAAGAATATTACAGCATGTGGGTTTTCTTCCTGTTGATTTTAAAGGTAATTACTAGTCAGTGCTGTAAAATAGGTTTCTTTTTTATATGCAATTAATCCTTGAGGGTTGATTTTAATTTTGCAAAAAGGAAAAAATTAGTTTTCAAACTGTTTAATAATAGAGGGGTTTTTTTAAGTCAGTAGATGTGGAGAGAATCCCTGTAAATATATGCAAGCATGCACAATCTTCCCTTAAAGCCCCTCCCACCCTCTGCATAACCTACTTAGAAATAGTCCTGTGGCAGCTATTAGGGAATTAATTTGGTAGTCCTTGTCCTCCCCCCCAGAAAGCCCCAGCGTACTCTCCAGGAGAGCTAGTACACAGGCTGGCTGGGGAGAGAGGTCGGGCAGCACTACTTGAGCGTAGGCTTTACTGGAAGAAAGGCTGTGTCCCTGTGCAGCAGTCCTTACTTGAACGTCCCAGGAAATTGTTCTGAAGGGTTCAGAGGGACTTCCAAGAACAGCAAGCACTGCTGGGAGTAGAGCTGCCAAGGTAAGGTCATGCTTGCATATAATCTTTGTCATTTCTGATGCTCTTGCTTAAGTGTTACAGCTAATAGACCGTCTAGATTCTCCTCAGTCTCTAGAGGCTGCTCTGTTCTCATCTGCTCCTTCTAATGGCCCTTTGCAGGATCAAGAGTGACAAGGAGCAAAGCATAGGCTAAAACTTCAAATAATGGATTTAGGCTCTGTACTGGTTTCCTTGTTCTTTAGCCACTGTCTTATCTGAGATTACAGATACCTGTAGGAAGGAAGCGACCGTGCTGCAAGTAGCAGATTGGCAAATTCCTAAACCCTAATGCAAACTGTCTTCTTCTAGCTAGGAACTTCCCAGAGGGTTCTCTCGCTTTAGTCAGTCCATCTTGCCTCTCCCTGGATTGATGTGGCTGGATAAACCTCATGCAAGTACTTAAATGATGTAGCTTGATTTACCATAAACTAACTTGGGCTTCTTCCCATCCCGAGATCATAGATTTGCTTGTGCTGAATTGTCTAATGGGTTTTATCTCTTAAAGAAATTCACTCTGCTGTGGTCAAACTGTCTCGTTCTCTAGTTGTGCCGCGTCTAGCAGCAGCTTGTATTTTCAACTTGACCTTCCCTTCTCCCAGCAACTACAGTTGAGAATTCAAGTGGTGGAGAGTAGACCTAGAGATCTAATCATTGTATTTTAGCCAGCTCAGTAGGTGACCGGAAATCATAGTGTTGGTGTAGAATCGAAGGCGTTGGAAGGTACTGGCAGCTTCTAAGGGCGCTGCAGACAACGAGTATCAAATGTCTTCTGGAACTTCCAATCTCTGCATCAGTTACCAGAGAACAAAACCACGCCAGACTGGCTGATGTGTCTTGTTCTCCTGAGGAGTTTTTATTCGCATGGCCTTATTTACATTGGCATTTTTCTCCTCTACCACCCTCCCTCTACCCTGCTCCTCACCCCACCCAATCAATTAAGGGAAAAAAGCATGTGCTGTTGGATACTAGCATTCCAAATCATCACAAACTTTTGCCTGTTCTTGAACTAGTTTGAAACTGCACTGAAAAGATGCATTGTCTGTAACTTTTTTTTTTTTTGTAAATGACGTATCACCTGTAAACTGAAAAAATAAATATTACCTTCAAGTATCTCTCTCTGACACGTGTAACAACAGGTTTTGATGAAAGTGTTCTCTGCAGTGGTGCTCTCTGTGCTTATTTGAGGTTGCTCTGACTCTAGGAAGAATTAGGGACTGGCTCCCTGTCGTCATCTCTCGCCTCAAGAGAAAAAAATGAGGAGATGTGGAACTACCAAGTCTTATCTCTGACGGCTTCCCTCACCCACAGAGGAGACGCTCTTGAGAGCTGAAGATCACAGGGGAAAGAAATCCAGCCAGGAAAGCTGGGCATCTGAGTAGCTGACACCCTGCTAATGTGTACGTGCAAGTGGATCCCTTTAGTGAAGGCGATTTTGTTTTTTTTAAATGGCTTCTATAAGTGTGCATGTGAACTTTGTGGAATGCTTGCTTCAGTAGGGATCAAGAGCTGAAGTGAAACGTGTATTACTGCTATTTAAAACACTAAGAAATTGTTGAAATAATGTAGGAAGCTAGTACTGAAGACTTGGATAAAACTGGTATATCCTAGGGCTTCTGGGAAGCTGCTTCTACAGGTAATTGTCTTGCATCTTATTCCTGATCATGTAATGTCCCTGTTGTTCATGTTAGAGACAAGTTTTGCTGGAATGGAGACTAGAAGTTGTAACTTGAATTACTCGGATTGACTTGCAGGTTGAAAGTGAAGAGGGGATCTAACATGCCAAGGAGCTGTACTCTCACTTATTCTGCAGCTTTAACTGCGCCCCCCAGCTTGCACTGCCCCATACACCAGGCATTACTGGGGTGGTTTTTCTTTGGAAAGAATTTCAACTGTTGCAGCCTGGAATTCTGGAGCAAGTTCAGGGCTGTTACTGGCTGGTTTTCTGTACTTGCAGAATATTGGTGCACATGTATAATATGGATACTTAAAGTGCCTGTTTTCTACCACCACAGAGCTTGAGCACTGACTGCTTGAAGTATTATCTAGCAAAGAACTGATTGTGTACTTTTTTTCATTGAAACCCCCCCCAAAATTCACAGTCCCATTTGTATCACTGAGTGGGGATCATACTGGTGGCCCCTAAATCGTCCCATGAAAGCAAAGTGGTTGCTCAGAGGTTGTCCTGACAGACAAAGCTGATGGCACCTCTTGAGCTGAGTTCACCAAAATAGGTGGCTACAGATTTTTCATCCGCTTTCTCCTGTTGGGATTCCAGGGACAGGGAGCCCAGGCCACAGAGTCCATTGGCTGTTGCAGACAGCACTCTGCTTTTTTTAACATGGTCTGCCCATGAGAATCCTGCACTACTTTAATCCTCTAAAGGTAGTATTTAATTGCTGCTCTGCTGCATGTTAAACTAGTACAGAGAGAGGAGGAAGGTGTAGACAAGTGGAATAGTTAAAAAAAAATAAAAATGTATAATAGTTCCTATGATTTAGAAGTTGGAGCCCAGTGATGGCCATCATGGACGCCAATTGTTGAGTACGTGGGAGGCATTAATCTAATGCAGGAGACTTGACTCAAATGGTAAATTGTTAATTTTTTTTTTTATATTTATTTTTCAACAAATAAATCTTCATTTCACCTTTATGCTCTGTGGCTTCTTTTCTTAAGAGTTCCAGTACAGTGTGGAAAATTACAGATTAAAAAATGCCTGCTGGAATGGATAATGCCATGGAGTGGAATAGCGTGACCTGCCTTTTGAGGGGAAAGATGGCTCAGGATTTGGTTTAATTTAACCATTCATTTTCCTCTCTAAAACACACACCGAGCTAATTCCAGAGAAGCCAAAAGAACATTTTTTTTAAAAAAAAAAAAGTCAAGAGAGCAGCTGAGGGAAGAGTAGGATAGCTGAATGTGACTAAAACGGTAAGGTGGTTTGAGGGGAAAATGGGGGTTAACTAGAGCAAGACAAAACCTCTTCCTCCTCCCATTTTATTAGTTTGAAATCTCTTTTAGTCTTACTACTCTATCATTTTTGCTGCTGGAAAACTAAAAGCCCAGTGCTGAAGGCTGGAGAGTTGCTGCTTTTTTTTCCTCCGCCTAGGGATGAAAGAGTCATCCGCAAAGTCTTACCTCTTACCATTCGGAGAAGCACCGAGGTGTCTCTCTTCTGAGCATAACCCCAAAACACTAGGCTGCTTTTAAGTATTTTAAAGGTATCTTTTAATCATCAGTTTGTTAGTCTCTTCAGCGTGACCAATGAAGTCAGGAGTGTTTCCCGTACAGCTGGTGGGAGCAATAATGCATTTAAACACTGGGCAGGTCTAGTCCCTGTCACGTGGAAGGCCGCGGGCAGAAAGACCTTAGGCGGTGCAAGGAGTTTTCTAACTCCCCTCAGCCTTCTGAGGTGAAGACAGCCTGGCAGCACAATGAAAGCCCAGTCAGACATTATATTAAGGAAGCAGCACATGGAACAGAGGTTTGGAGACGTGAATTCCTTTAAGAAAACAGTAACCCGCCTCAGCGATACACAGGAATGGTGATAAGGAGAATTTAATACATATATTTTCCACATAAGACACAAGGACCAAAACTTGTTACAGATTCTTCTATAGTAGTAGTTCTTTCCGGCAGCTTCTTGCGTTGTCCCCAAGTAGTACAGGGCAGAACGTGGCCTGTTTTGCTTAGTGTGGTAAATTTTAAGATTGCCAAGTTAATAAGTTGGGCATTCAAGGAACTTTGTTAAGCCACCTACAACTGAGAAGGACAGAGATGGAAGAATCATGTCTCTAGATTACCTGATGATTCTCTGAAAAATTTACAATACCAAAACCAACTTCAGAGGATTTCTAGTGAGAACAAGGTTCTCGTGTTTACATTCTACAACAAAGCCCCCAAAAGTTAACTGTAACACTGTGATGCATAAAAAGCAATGTTAAGTACCACTGTATTGGACTGATTTCACCTTCACCTTTACCCTAGCTGTAAAATACTGAAGTATGAGAGGAGATAGAAAAGTTGTAATGCTAAAAATTCATTCAACTACACCACCAAGCTAGATTTGTTTTGGTTGGTGGGTTTGTGTTTGTTTGGTTTGGGGTTTTTTTCTTTGAAATTAACTGGCACATTTTAGCAGTAGATTGTGGAGCAAGTAGTAAGGGAACCCTTCTGAAGATGAAAGCAACGGCCGTTGTGTCAACTCAACCTTCTTTATTCACCCAGCTTCACTTTTTCATCTCTATGCCATAGAGATCACAACGCTTCTGGCTTAAAATAGGAATTTGTTGACGTATTTCTGTGAGTTTGTTCAGATCTGCAAAGGGGCAAGAAAGAGTTTTTAGAACGGCAGTCAGAAAGGAAAGCTCCTGACTTGCTCTGGGGAGAAGAGCACTTTTCACAGTGGATGGGCCTGTAGGGCACTGTAACTGGGGAGCCAGGGCTGAATGAAGCTTCATCTTTGCTCTTTCCTAAGGTGGCAGCTTTTTCATAAGTAAGGAAACTGGAAGAGAACAGTCAAGCGCTGATTGTTCTTGCTTTAATCTACCAAAGGTGAAGAAGGGATGAGAACACTGCGTCATCTGTAATTGCATGTGCAAGCCCACAGACTTTAGCTGCCTCCTCAGCCTCGTGACCTGTACTCAAGGAAGCAAGCAGGGGGAAAAAACCCAACCTTACCTATATCTGTGTATACAACTGTTTCCTCGGCCCCAGCTTTGGCTATGACTTCACCCCTGCAAAATTAAGCACATTTGTTCACAGCATTAGCACAGAAGGTCTCAAGGCATCAGTCCAGTTGCTGCTATTTGTACAAATGGCAGTTCCTACCCTTGATGTCTACAGCTGTAAAGACAGGGCTGTCCTAAAAATAGCATCATAATGCCCAACTCCGGTATGTCAGCAATGGCTCGCAGGCTTTACATGTGGCACGCTTTATATGTGACATACACATATTTTAACATAAGGAAGATGAAGAATCGTGGTAAGAGCAACTATTAGCACCAGCGCACGTGAGCGTGCAGTGTACCTCAGTGGGGAAAAACCAGCATCACCAGGGACAGCCACGTTTGGCAAAGACTTAATACTTTCAGATCCTACTGGCTTTCAACAGGAGTACACTTTTACTCTGCATGAGCTGCTGAACATTATTTAATCACGTCTCCCAGGAGGTGTTTGGTCACTGCTTTCATCATAAAAAGTTAAAAGCTCAAGACACAGATAAAGCTTTTCTTACTTTGCAATCATCTGGAAGAGAACTACCAGTGGATTTATTTGAAAGAAAAATAACTGACAGAAGCTTTGGTCGCTTTTACCCCCTGCACACCTGTGTGACTTCTGCTTAAGTCAGAATATGTCTCTTACCTAGCTGAAGACGTTCTTGGTCTTTCTTATGTCAAAGCAGTGTTGTTCTTTAAGCAAATGAAATAGTTTTGTGTAAGCTGTTTAAAGATGGTTCAGTTCAGCACAGAGAATTACCATAATGCATAGTATATAGTATATAATGGACTAAACTCAAGGGACAAGTTGAAAGGATCAGCAGCTTAACTAATGCTGAATATTAGGACTAAGTAGCTTCTTCATTACCAGTACTGTAGAATACAAACTGTTAAACTATTTGTAGTTTCTTTCCTGTTTTTCAGTCAGACACTTTTAAAGGATGAGTTTGAGAATGTAGGCTTAAGTCGCAGATGCTTTTTACTGAGAACTTGTGACATTTTTAAGAGTAGATGGAAATGTGGGACTGTCAAGCAAGACATTTTTAACCAAGAAAAGGTGGGTTTAGGTTTGGGTTTTTTTATGAACTCACCATGGATTTACTACAGTGCTGTGTCCCCAGGCAACATAGGATGCTTTTTCATCTCTAGCAGGAGATACAGTAGCTACATAGACTTGATTATCGACAGCTCTGTGTTCAAAGAAAGACGAGGGAAGGAGGGGGGGGAAGTGAATAGAATACCACCACTTAACTGAGCAGAAGAGAAAAGAATTCACTCTGAGGGGCAAGCTGTATATCCTCCCAAGGACTAGCCAAAATTGTAAACGATATGAAGGTCAGAAAGAGCAGAGCCTGGAAAGAGAAGTCTCCAGCACCTGCTCCAGAGTTAGCGGGTAGAATGAATTACATGCTCATTCAGTAGGTCTCAAAGTTGATTGAAGCTGACCAAATGAATCAGTGACACTGCATTCCAGAACCTCAGGGACTATTTCTATCTGTAATTAAAACACTTCTCAAATCGTTATGGGCTCTTGTGTCCAGAAGTTTGCGTGTGAAGGGTGCTTACAGGGAAAAGGGTCCTTGAAAGGGTGCAGCTGCTGAGGGGCTGGCAGAAGTGAAAGATAAGTACTTCTTGCTTTTCTCCTTGGCAACAAAATCAGTTTGGTGCCCCATGCAAGGAATGGTGCAGCTCCATTACCAGAGTGGCCCTGCAGCACCATTTCTGATGCACAGTGTCATATGGAACACAGGAACAGCTCAGCTTCACATGCTAAAACTCCCTCTGGCACAGGAAGATAAGCTGTTGTTTTGTTCTTACCTTCCCCTTTGCAGCAGTTCCCAATGAGCTGGTCCTGTTGTCATGTTAAAAGCCCCTGGATATATCAGCAGCTGGCAGCCTTTGTTAAAAGAAAATTAGAACCCAAGCATCATTAAGGGGAAGGTTGTTTACCCTGGAGTGACCCTTAACATTGAGACTCAAGGTGAGGTTTTTCAGTATTTCCCAACCTCTACCCAAAATGGAACCAACTAGAGCCTGTTCCCACATGACACAGGTGATGACTTACACAGGGCTTTGCTGGTGTTTTATATTACCAAGTGTGGGGGTATACCCATCTCCATCACCCCATCAGCAAATATGTCTCGGGAAACAACTGTTACTTTACTCATTTGAACAACAAAGTCTTGGCCCCAAGATCCATTTTGTGTTACTGGGCAAGGATAGGAGTTGCCCAGTATGTACCACCCTGAAACAGCCCTGCACAGTTCAGGCCTTAGCGCTAACCATGCTCCTTTAGGTGACCCAGCCTCACCTTTCTGTCCGTAGACTTGAGCCATTTCAGCAAATCTCATATCATAGCAGATGCCCAGGCCCACTTTACAGTACGCTGTTCTCAAAACACAAGAGACAACAGTCACATGGCTACCACAAGTACACAGAAGCAATGCCAAGCCTCCCTGTAGCCATCCTGCCGGCTGTTATTTTCTATGTCTCACAGTAACAAGAGGAGCTATAATTAAACGTATACCCTTATCCGTAACAAGCATTGGCTACTTGTGGAGAAGAGTTTATGCTTCATGATGAGAGGAAGACTGTGAGAAGCAGTCTTATCTACCCTTTAAAAACAGCCATTTGCATAACATACTGTGACATCGGGTTTTTGTGTAATGTATTCATCCCTCATCTAGCCACAGGTTTTTCAGTTATTTTCAAGAAAAGCAAGCACTCGCTGATCTTCATGCACTAAAGAAACTACAGTCACCTACTTTCTTACAGCATGCACGTTGCAAGGAGAAAAAAAAGTGACCGTGGCACACAAGACTCTTTCAAGAGCTCAGTAAACAGGACGTGTTACTTTTGGAAAACTGGGGGTGGGGGGAGGGGAGCGGGAAGGGGAGGAGGTGTCTTGCTTTTTCATTTGATGGAGTTGGTTCAAGAATATCGGAATGGGATTTACAGTGATTTGTTTCCATTATTATGGAAACAGCATTATTATACTCTTTACCACATATATTTTTCAAAACCACTTTAAGAACCATTTAAAGATGTAACTGCTATAAAAAAAATACAGTAACTTCTCTTTTAACAAATCAATAAGATTGCTATTTATTAAGGCAAGTGCCATGATGTATGCTTCAACACTTTCTACCCCTCTGTCCTTTTGCAATCACATTGCATATTTAAAAGTTTCAGGAGTGACTTGGAACAAACTTAAAACTATATTTGTCAAACACCTAATAAAAATCTGGTTGATAGTCTAAAAATGCATTGCTGGGGAAGAGAAAGGGGAAGAGAACTCCAGAATGACTGTAGTATTATTGTGATAGAGCTCCTTAAAGAGATGGGTTGTCTTATACTCACGAGTATCAAACACAGAGAAACTATTCCCCGGACTCAGTGTTTCAGACTCTTTGAACTGTATCTTCCCAGGAATATTAATGTCAAACAAATGAACCTGTAATTATAGTATGAATAATAACAATTAATAACTACTTACCTTCTTGGTATTTGACTCTCCTTCTATTAGGCATGTATTTCCTAGTTACTGTTATCTAGACCACTCTTTTGTCAGGATCCAAACTAAACACTGCTTAAGATTGTGATAATTTAAAGCAGTTTTCCTCTTTACAGATATATCTATATGTCTAAAAGTTATTTCGGTTAAAAAGAATAAAAAAGAAAGAAAAAAAGACTAGCCATTTTAAACAACACATATAATTCCTGTGACCCAAGTGATGCACACATCAAATGTTTATATTGCTTACCAAACAGAACGGCCTGTCCTTCTCCCATGCAGTAATAGAAAGTAGTTAAAAATAGCTAAAAGTGTAATGACTAATTTATAGTATGGCTCTGTATCTTCCTCATGGAGGGAATCCCTGCAAAATAGCTAGATATCTTAATCTAACTAGTTAATTTCCAAAAGAAATTATATTTAATAACAATATGCTGCCATCTTACCTTCCTATGCTTTGCCAACATTGCACCATCAGGCCCAAAGACAGTACATGTATTATACAGCTTTCCACCATCCTCTTCCGGAATGGATCCTTTGTAAAGGTGAGAACAGAGATTTCCCCCGCTGTGTTACATGGATTTTTGATCCAATGGCACTAATAGACATTGCCCATTTTCCCCTCAATGAGATGGCCACTAAGAGTAAACTACCTCCAATGAGATACACGCTGCACTCCCTTGCAACTTCTGAGAGCTTTTGCGTCGACTCCCCAGGGATCTTCTCTGCATACTCCTTAAAGTATTGGGTTCCATAGGGAGAATTAAAGCATTCCTAGAATCCAGGGAAAAAAAGAAAAAAAGTTAAAATCCTCTAAAATCCACTGCAAGGGGATGTACTTGACCTTTCAAACTCCTGTCTATTAATCAATGTTCTCATACAATCTTTAATTACAGGAGTTTAGTTTACAGGAGCTCAATAAGCAAATCAGAAAATATCAAGGGACCACACAGACCTTGACAATCAGAAAATGCAGCGGGAGTGTTGGTGTGAATGCATGCTGAACAGAACACAAGCTAGGAGTATCGTGCAAGCTGCAAGTAAGAAGGCTGACACATTGACCAGTCTAGATTTCGCAAGATCACAAGGGATGTTCTCATCAGAACAATGAACCAAGTTCCACCCAGCTCATTTGCTAGACATAGATCCTCACAAAACTGTGAAGTGCTTGTGCTCATCCACAGCCTCCGATTTCTTCATTTCTAAAGAGACAATTACAAAAGCATGCATTTCTCAAAATTACTTATTCTTTTGCTAAAACAATCCTTTAAACACTACTTCCTCACAACTGAACATTGCCTTCTGTCCTAGGCTTTAGTTAAAGATTTGCTATCCCTCAGAACCAGGCATGTAATCCTTAGATGGTAAGATTAACAGAGTAGTTTATATGGCAAAACCAGGTGGCTAGTGGTATTTGAGGTGCCCAAGATACTTGGGTACTTTTACGATGCATTATATTTGCCAGCTCTGTCAGGGTGTGAGCCATCCTACCAACACTTTTTTGTCCCCTAAAGGAGTGCAGCTGAAGGCCACAGCCAGGCTATCAAAGAGTACCAGCACCTACTCTTCAGCAAGCAATTGCAAGGTGCTCAAGCATTTGCCTCGATTGTCATCTTTGCTCACTGGAAGTTGTAACAAGATCCCTCAAAGGAAAAAAAATAACAAAGAACCCCCACAAAAATCAAGCTCTGAATAGCATAATAAACATTTATGCCTTAACCACTCAAACACACCTACTGTAGTAGATTCTACTGAACTGGAATAACTGAACTAAAACTGGATAGATGCTTTTGCCCCATACGCAGACGTCGTGCCAGCAGGTGCCAGCGAACTCACAGCAGAATTCATAGATGGCAGGAAGAGAAGTCTCTGCAGGCTCTCAGATGGGCTTCCAAGGCTTTTGAAAGCTGGGCTGAACATCCAAGGAAATGAAAGTAACCTTCATCTTGCCACTTGCAGTGTCACTACAGGTGGTACTGAGACCATGGGCTCAAAAGAAGAGGCACAGCTCTGCACAAGCTTGTGGTAGCATTGCATGCAGCTGTTCCTAAGTTGACACTGGAATAGAACTGCAGCTTTTCTGCACAGATCACCTACTGCTCTGCTCTCCAAAGTGGTAAGAATACAAGTTCTTTGAATTCCTTTCTATCAAGTTTTATATTCAAATGGATTTTGTTTTTATTTTTTATCCATAAACATTACAAACTGCTTTTCTCTCACAAATTTTTCCTGGTTCAGAAATGAAAAAAAGTTTAACACATCAAGACTAACATGTCACAGGAAAACTGCCATATGCCTCTGCAGAGGTGTGGATTATATATAATCAGCGCGAGTTACTTCTGTTCTTTGTGTAGTGTGACTTTAAAAAAGAAAAAAAAAAAAATGGAGGGAAGAGAATATTTTATGCCCATGTCCTAATGCCAGTACAAAATTTACCTCTCCAAAGTCTGTGAAAAACCTTGCCCTTGTTTGACAAGTTTTACTCTAAAAGAAATTATCACTGGCAAAGTATCTCAACTAAATAGGTCTGGAAAACTCAATGTTTGTACAAATGATGAAACTAGCAAATAATAGATAATCTCTGTGTAGGAGGCCCAGACAGCATAATCAAAGGTCACATTTGCAACATAAGAGCTTTTCTTAGCACAGAGGAGCTAGGAAGGTAGCTTAATACTTCACCTGCGACAGCAGGAGGGAAAACATTCTGTGTGTAAAACGTTCATACCAAAAGTTCACCCAGAGAACTTTGCACTCCTGAGTCAGAAGCTGCACGGCACAAGGGTAACGCACATACCCCCAGGAAGAGAGGAGGGGGAAAAAAAAGCTCAAAGCTGCATTGGGAAGGTCACCTTGTTGCCAGCACACTCATCTGTATGAAAATTCAGCAAGTTAATCACGGCTGAAGTCCAACATGTAAATCAAATCAGAAATGGCCAGTAATTTTAAGTGGCTATTTATGTTGCCACACCAGGAATTCACAACAGAAGTGTGTTTTATAACATAATTCAGCAACAAATTACCTGCTGGAAATGTCTTAAGTCCATTTTGTTTCTCACGTACTATTCATCTGGACTGATTATAGGAAAGAGTATGCCCGGGTTTTTTCATGTTCACAGCAACATTCTTTAGCTGAAAATCATCTTTTCCTACGTTTCTAGCACAGAACGCTTCTGCAGTATCACCTTCGTGATTTCAGAACTCACCAGTGATGGAACTGCCTGGGATTCAAACCAGCAAAAACTTAACCAGAAACTGATACAACAGAAAAGATGTGATTCTTTTTCCTTTGTTGCTTCTTGTTTCCTCCTCTTTTAAGTGTGCTGCTAGACAAAATCCCTAAAATCCCTCCCCACACTTTTTTTTCCCCCCTATTTTAAAGCCTCGTACAGCATCTAAGCTATCCACAGAGAAACAGGAAAATCTAATGCATTAGTAACACTAGAAAGAGGTTTCCAAGGTTTTGAGGTATAGATGCTAAGTAGGCCACGACCTTTACTCACGGGTAGAGCCACTACTTTTGCTCCTTTAGCTGATGCTTCTCTCACCAGTCCACAGGCTCGTTGAAGGTTATCTGATTTAACAGCAGATACATGAAGCTGAATAAGAGCCAGGCGGAAGTCTAAATAGCAGAAAAGAGAACATTAGTCAGCAGAATAGCCTCAGGAAACACTCTTCAAAATTTGAATTCACTAAGAAGCATGTAACAAAATAAATTTGCTTATATACCAACATATACACAAACCCCTTCCAACTCATGTCATGGTCTTTGACTCTGGAACCCGTCTCTTAACACAGGGAGAATATTAAAACCTAAGCTTGCTAACAGTAACCACACACTGTAATCACTCTGCTCAGGTCACGGAGTCCACACACTAGTAACACTTGGCCTCGGCAGTAACCAGCTCAAGTTCTAATGTAATATATTGCACGACAGAAAGGGAGACCACTAATCACCTAGACCTTCTTTTTTCTCCCCAGTTTGCTATATACTTTATGAGCCTATCTTTTCGTTGCACCCATTGCCTAACGACCGCTGCATGTCCTAAAATTCCACTAGCAAACTGAAGGATTGGATAATACCAAAAGCACCAAATATAGGAAGTTTCATTTTATCCCTCAGATCACACCTGGCTTAGGAAATGGCTACAAAAACTAATAAGTGTAACAACTTTCCTGATAATTTCTTTACCACTTGATATCTAGCCAAGAGACAATTGCAAGTGTTATCACCAGTTTCCCCCATACAGTCAAAGATCGCTACAAGATAAAGAAAAAGCTGCAGGCAACACAGCCTCCGTGGTCAGGGAAACAGAACTCGCTCAAATGAAGATGAGGTTGGGTCAGGAGCAGTCAGGCCAGAATACCTTTCTTACTACTTCAGTTCTCACTTCAGTATCTAAGCAGCTAGTTTCTAGAGGTTAAGCAAATGATGAACCACTCACTTTGCCACTCTTCATGTGAGAGAGTCTTAATATTTGGTTTATTGAGTAAACAAAGCTTCACTGAGATTTTGAACAGATGCAACCATAGTTAGCTTCCAGACCCACCTAGATAACCATACTAGGAATTGGTCTAAAACTTTCCTCCATTTGTGGAATGTGTTGTAACTGAGAGAAATGTGACACTTAGAGATTTACATTTCAGCATAAAACTACTTTTGCAATAAAACCAAAAGAGCATCTACTCAGAAAAACTTTAACTAACTTCCCTCCCATAATGTTTAACTCACCAGGAAACCATCAATCTTATTTTCCATAGGCCTCAGGTTTGGAGCGTGTTTAAAGGCAAAACTAAAGCTCAGTCATATCAGAATACATGCCCTTGCACCCACAGTTTTGGTGAGAGCCACTGAGATGCAGAACTAGCTGAAATACAGAGAAATATGCAACAGTGCTGCAGAGGCCCAAGATCTCTTCTCCCAGCCTTGCTAAGCTGCCTCAAAAACTTCTTTAAAAGCAATTCTTAGGATAAGCCTATAACAATGTAAACCACACTCAGGTAAAAGCATACCAGAGTTAAATGATAGTTTGTGTTTGTATCACTGCAAAGGTTGGTGGGTTTTTTTTTTGGAAAACATCAGAAGCTAAGCCAGTCTGGTTTACTCAGCTCAATTTTCTTGACAAGCCAACCATTTGCAGCAGTAGAAGAGATGCACGGTAAACTTTCTATCAGTCAGTGGCAAAGCAGGATTTCCCAGGGCAGCTCCCTCTAGTAACTGCATTATTTCACGCTCCTCCGAAGGCTCGGAGACAGCACTCAGGATTTGGGGCCTTTCCAGTCCCGAATAGAACCGAGGAACGCCAGGGGACACTGGCGGGGCAGCAGCCAACCCACGACCCGTCCCGGCGGTCGGGTAAGAACGTAAGACCCCAGTGAGGCTGAGGTGGGGCCGGCAGCGGCGGAGGAGGAAGCGGTGACTCCGCGGAGAGCCCCGGGCGAGCGGAGAAGCTTCTCCTGAGGCCCCGGAGCGGGAGGCCGGAATACCGCTGGAGGGGCAGGTTCAATGCCGTGACCGCCCTTTTCCCCGGGGAAGGGAGAGAGGGAGGGGGTGCGAGGAGGAGGAGGAAGACGAAGACGAGGAGGGGTACGAGAGGAAGTAACCGTGCGGAGTAACCAGCGCTCCGCCCGCGCCGCCACTCACTGGCCATGGCTCCGCGCGCCGCCTGCATCCCCGCGCGACTCCGACTTCGCCCTTATAGGACCGGGGGCAGGCCGCTCGGGCGCATGCGTGCGAGCTCCGCGGCGGAGGCTGCTGGGAAATGTAGTCCCAGCCTCCGCGCTGGGCACGCGCCTGAAACCCGCGGCAGAGGCGGCGGGAACGGCCTTTCCGGCAGTGCTTGTTTAAAAGCTGCTTCAATGCTGCTCTTAACGAAGCCTGGCTGGTTCCTTCATCCGATTTCGGGATCGATTTCCCCCAGTCCACACTGCTGCTGAGCCTCTCCCCCTGCCGAAGCCCCGAGGACGGCAGGGAGCCGGGGCGCGCACCTTCACAGCGCCAATTCGGCACCCGGCCAAAAAAACCCAAATCGACATCCCTCGGTGCTCCAGAGCCGATGTACCTATAAAGGCTACCGACAGCCATCCTGTCCTCCCGGCCCCGTGGGATCCCTACAGCTGGCTTGTACTTCTTAAGGGCTCATCCCAAGAGATCTGTACCTGTTCATGGGGCAAGTCGTGCACCTGGGACATCCTCACCTTCCTTTACAGGAACAGCATGTTCTAAGGTACAAACCGATACGCTGTCATACTGGTTTTATTACCTGCTCCCCTCAACCCAGAACATCACTGCCTCAGGTGTATGTTTTACAATTGTGGGCTTTTGAAAAGCATGTTTGTAGAACTGTAGATTCACGTCCAGGAGGGCCATGAAGATGATCAGAGGGCTGGAGCACCTCTCCTAGGAGGACAGGCTGAGGGAGCTGGGGTTGCTTAGCCAGGAGAAGGCTCCGGGGAGACCTTATAGCAGCCTGCCAGTAACTTAAAGAGGGGTTATACGAAAGATAGGGACAAACATTTTAGCGGGGCCTTTTGCAATAGGACAAAGGGGAATGGCTTTAAACTAAAAAAGGGTAGATTTACACTAGATATAAAGAAGAAATTTTTTACAATAAGGGTGGTGAAACACTGGCACAGGTTGCCCAGAGAAGAGGCAAATGCCCCATCCTTGGAAACATTCAAGACCAGGTTGAATGGGGCTCTGAGCAACCTGATCTAGGCTGAAGATGTCCCTGCTCACTGGGGTGGGGGTGTGCTGGACTAGATGAACTTTAAAGGTCCCTTACAAACCAAACTATCCCATGATTCTGTGTTGTGTAGAGGCAGTATTTCTTGTGCAGGGGCATCTCAAGTACAAAGCACATGACAGCAGAAATAGCAAAGATAACACAACATAAGTATTTCAGGGTGATCAATCTCTTACGCGCGTTCACTTTCAGGAAACATGCAGAAATATGAAGGATGGGAAGTGCATAACCACCATAAAACACACAACCACAACTACTTGCAGCAGTTACAAACCTTCTTTCAAGAGAAAAACTGGTTAATCTGCCCCTTGCAGCAGTAAAGGGAACACCTCATCCTAAACTGACCAAGACAAAGGCAAAGGATGTCAGAATTATCAGCGGTGGACAACTGTAGGGAAGGGGATGAGGCAGCTCTTTGTGCAGGCCTTCCTCCCATTTACACCTGCCCATGTTGGTAGAAACAGCATATATAAACTTTTTTTCTTTCCTAGCAGCACACCTCACAGGTCTCCAGGTGCAAAGAATGGCTGTCTCCTGAGTTCACACGAGGTTTGGGGCAGAATCCAAAATAAAAAAGCAGTGAAGCAGTATCACCCCTTCAAGGCAAAATGCACAGGCTAAAAATTCAGTATCCAAACATTCAGAGAGATACGGTGTATTTCTCAAGTTTCAAAACAAACACATCTGAAAGCACCAAATATACCCAAAAGAACAAGTTACACACTATCACCTCCCCTGCTTCCCAGAAAGAGGAAACTTCTCATCCATTCCATGGACTATGCCTAAGTTGAAAAAGGTTATTTGACAGTATCAGAAGTTTTGAAACTTCAGTCGAAATGCAGTTGGAAGGAAAAGTTACAAACACTGCTGAGACACAGGTGGAAGGCCTAACAGGAACCAAACTGAAAAAAGAGCAAATAATCTTTACCTTCATCTGATGAAGGCAATGTAAGTAAAATTGCATCTCCAAAGCCAGAGTATTTTGGAGTGTAATACATGTAAAGTTCTGTACAAATTCTCATACAGATCAGAATCTAAAAGAATATGCGAGATAACTGAAGAGCCATCAGTCAATCCAGAAGCACTGACTGACCCTGGCTATGAAACACAAAGGTAAGAGCTTCCATTTGGCAGGAAAGCTTACTCTGTGAAGAACATTTCTTTCCTGCCTACGGGCCTCATTTCTATCACCAAAATGAATAAAAATAAAAACCCAGTGACATAGCAGCTGCTATCTTACATTCAACAATGCAGACAGCACTGCATACAATAAAACCCAAGAGCCTGCAATCTGGTGAATAATGAAAAAAAAAACAACACCCCAACCTTGAAGATGAAAGGGGCAGGAAGTAGCATGCTGAGTATTTTGATTTTTCTTTTCATAAACTGTCACTCCAGTACTGTAACTGGAATTCTGCTTAGCAATATAAATGTCGTAACCAACAGACTAACTACAGATATGCCTTTAAATTGTAGGTAGAGATGCACAAAACATAATTGAAATTACTCATAGTTTAGACTAGCTTTGTAAAGAGCCAGATGATAATTTGCACATTGTCTTAAAAATGACATATAATTAGCCTCTTAATGGCTTGGATTACGTATTTCTACACAGAAGAAATTTCAGAATTGACTTACTATAGTTTTACCTACTGTAGATCTAAAAGCTATTTGTTGTCCTCATAGAGAAGCATACACATTACCCACGTTCCACAATTAATACCCAAATACACCCATGTAACAACTGAGTGTACTTTTCACAATTCTCCCCACTCCAACGACTAGGACAAATGAGTTGTATAATTTTGTCAGCATTTTCATAATATAAAAATATGATGCTGAGAAATCTGGAATTTATGCAGAGATCATTTTTATACTTTCACCATTTGGTAACTCATTTTGACCTTTCTAGGAATGCTTACTATGGCTCACTCAAAAATATCTACTGACATTAGTCTAAGTCTAAATTCCAAAATACTTACATTAAGATGTCAGTGTCCTATAATCCATAATTAGCTTCTTCCACTCCAAAGATCAAAATCACTTCCTTTACAAAATACCTTTAGGAAAAACTGTTAATTGATTCAGAAAATTCACACAGTATGTAACTAAATGCTGACAGAATAAGTTATGTTCAAATTGTACTGGTTTATTTACAACTGTAGTTTATAAACGGTAACACAAACATCTTTACATGAAAAAAATCTCATTGCTGAAGTAGGCACAGAGTCAGAGACTCTATAGGATATTTTCAGAAGGGAGTAGGAAGAGGAAAATGTAATACAACAGCTGCTGGGCAAAACTAAATACATGAGTGTTGGCCCAGGTGCAATTTCATGCAAATATCTTCAACAGTTCAAGTTCTATGGGTGTTTACTCAGATACTAAGAAGACACAAAAAAAAAAAAAAAAAAAAAAAAAAAAAAGGAATTAGTTCCAGAAATAAGGATAAGGTGCCCTAGCTTGATTCCTAGTAAAATAACTTAGAATAACTGTTTTTTATAAAGGTCAGTTTATTTTACCTCCTCATGAGGTACCAATTAACAGGTTTTGATTCAAATACTCAGATTCAAATACTCACGCAGCAAAGCTAAGCCCTGTTATCTTTATTTCAGACTTTTTGGTAACTTCCACATCAGGCTACAAACATGCTGTGCCTTGGCCATAAGGACATTTCTTTACTGAGGTTTTTTAAGAAGTGAACCGTTCTTGGAACAAATGGAAAGCTGCTGATAAACAATCACATAGCTGCCATCCCTCAAACATTAGCTAATTTAGAAAATGTTAGTTAAAAGAATACAAGCAAATCCTTAAATCAATGAAGGCAACAGATAATGAATACACTTATCACAAGTATATAGCACTTAGATATCTTAAATTTATTTGTATGCATTAATTTTCTTGCTGAACACACCTTCAATCAGCACGTACTTCTGTGCTGAACTGCAGGTTTTTAAAGCTCTAATTAGTATCTTGGACATTCTGTTTTTGAGGAGCAAGTTAAGTTGTTCTCAACTATCATATCCTGTCACAAAGCATTAGCTTCAATTTCAATGCACACACTCATCTTCATAAGAGAAGCAGCCTCAACCTATGAAATGTAAAATTTTGCATAATTAAAAAAAATCACAACCCTGTAGTGAAAGCTGATTGTGCAGTTTATTTGGTTATTTTAAAATTCCCTTGCCAGCAATTCCAATTATTTAACCTAGTAGTGGATAAGACTTTTTAAAACGTTAATTTTACAAATTGCTTGCATTTTTTCCATTTATCAGCAGCCCAAGCTGGACTTAACCCTTTTTAATGGGTAGGAACCAGTATTTTTAAGATTTTAATATGTTCTGCACATAAAGCCACATTTTTAATCAGTCCTTGCTATTACCAAGTATGCAAAAATCAAATTTATAGACTGTAGGCAATGAAGACATTTTACTTTCAAGGGTCAGTAATTTGAAACCCCATTCTGTTCTCAACTGCTTCTCTGTATCTGGCAGTGCTTCATTTCTTTAATACACTTAATGTGAACCCAGATGACTCATGTTAAGGCTGCATTAAGAATGAAACAAACTGACCTACATAATAAACATTAAAAAAAAACAACAATAAAAAATTAAAAATCCTGTTCAGAAACTGATAATAATTTACCCTATCTTATGCCTGCTACTCAGGCACTCCCATCAGCAAACAGGAAAGTTTTAAGTTAGTATTCAGTTGGGAAACAGTCAGCTTGTGTCCACATACAGTATCTTGGTTGCTTCTTCTTTATAAACTGTTCTCTACAAAGTCTTTAGTTATTAACTCTCCAAGGCATCCAAAACTTTCATGATCTGTTGTTTTATGGCTTTGGTAGCATCACCTGCATTTGGAATCAAATACCTTAAAAAAAGATTAGAGAAAGCCATCATTAATTCACCATAACATTTTTGAGTATCGTTTCCATAATACTTGTTTTAATTTTTCATCTGGCACAAACTATAAGGAATAAGGGGGATATATTAAAATGGAAAACTACTGAGAAAATAACATTAATTTCCTGTTTCTACTATGAAGCACTTTCCACTTGTCAATTTAAAACTCTTGAGGAGTACTTCACTGGCCATCCTGGAAGGAAAAGCTATTCATTAATTGACAATAGTATAGATCAGACAGTTCAAGATCTCTAGACATAGCACTGTCTGACTGCAGCACAGCAGTCCTCTTTTGGGTTTTTGTCTGGGTTTTTTTGTGGGTTGTTGGTTTGTTTGGTTTTTAATTCCCACAGATAGCTCTAGATCATTTATTTATGATCCTTTCTCTTCTGGATTTGCTTCAGTCAAGGTAGTGATGAAATAATTCAACAAGCTGCAAAGTCTTCTGCAACATTTTAATTTATCTTTGTCTGACCTACTACCAAACTAATTTAATTCTAAGCAGCCAAAAGGCATAGAACAACTTCCCTATTTTGCTAGGAAACTCATCTCCCACCTTTTGCAGAAACAGGGCATCCACTGTCCACAGTTCTCCCCAAGCGAGAGGATGAGAAAACGTCCAACTGATGTCAACAACTTTATCAAAACAGTGTCAAGAAACAACGGGCTATACCAGTAGAAAAATGCCCAATACATCCATCCCTCTGACTTTCCCCCCAGTCTTAAGCATGGAAATGCTGAGCATAGGAACACCTAACTTTCAGAAACCAGGTTTCAGGGGTTCGGAGTTTTGAGGTTAGGGTTCTGGACTCCTTGTATAATGCATATGAAAAGTTAGAAGCCTCAAAAAAGGTACCACAGAAACCAGGTTTCAGGGGTTCGGAGTTTTGAGGTTAGGGTTCTGGACTCCTTGTATAATGCATATGAAAAGTTAGAAGCCTCAAAAAAGGTACCACAGAAGGAAGATCACTCTCTTAAATCCCACTCTTCACAAATCCACACTTTAGGCTGCAGGTAGCTGTCCACTCCATTTTCATTTAAGACACATTACAGACACATCCCCCCCCCAAAATACCCCAAACACTTGCATACATCCCACACCCAACAACTGTCATTGCAGACCATGAAGTTCGTCTCTGCTGACTCTCGTACATTCTCCTCATTCTGCTGGCAGATGTTTTGTCTAGTTCCCAATTATCCATACCTAAATAAAAAAGCCATTACTTTTGAACTCACTTCTTGGAAGCTCAGCATGCCCCCGATTTCCTAGCTGACAGCATTCTGTATATCAATATTACTTACAGCTCTGCTACTGAGATGCTTACCTTTCAACTGCCAAAATTTCTATGCCTGAAGTATTGCTATTTCCATATTTAAAGGTGATCAGTTCCGGGTGTTTTTTCTTGGATGTGATTTTGACTACAGAGTTGAGTGCCTGTCGAGACTGTATGTAAGCCAGTCCCTTTCGTGATGGAATCTCTCTCAAACAGTACATATGAGTTGCTGTTACCAGGAGATGACTTGAAGGAAAAGAAAAAAACAAGTTAAATTTGCTAATGAACTACATACCAGATATTTAGAAAATTAAGTTCTACAAATAGTTTACATGGAGAGAGCTAGATAAAATGGTTCCCAAATCAAAGAAACATTTTTTAATACTTTTAAAATCCTTAATTTAGAAAGGTCTACAACATACTGCAGATTTTCCTTCAGTGCCATATCACCGCCATTTCTGAAATAAAGCATGGCATCCTCAACAGTGTACAAAACCAGAGTGGGCAGTTAACATCATCACCTCAACACAACAGCCATGAGTGCTATCAACAAAGATCACAACAATCAGTAATGTGTCAGGCCATGCACAGAGCGGGGAAAATACCTCCCGCATCTCTTTTTTCGCACCCCAATCCCACCCCCTTCATCTAGAGAGCAGCAACTCTGTGTGGGGCATCAGATCTAAGTTAAAAAGGACGTGCTGGCACTCCATGATTGTCAATCAATGTACAAGCACTAACATGGAGATGCTGACCTGTTAGCTCAGACCCGCTTTTGCTTTCTTCGTGGAAGGAATGCATGCTTAACTAGTGGTGGAAACACACTAATTAAGTTCCAACTCCATTTGAGAAATCCTACTATTACAGCTTACTATTCACACACCAGATCAAAAAATCTAATGGGAAAATAAAACTAATAAGAAAAGACAAGAACAGACCACAATGCAAGAGAAAGCACATCAAAATTTCCTGTTATCCTGATTCAACAGGATTTGTACTCTTTGGGGAAGACAAAATACAGCGAGCATCATGTTCTGCTCTTGCAGGACTAACAAGCTCACTGAAACTTAGGGGCAAGATGGGTGTGTAGTACAAGGTGCAGAGACAAGTATACAAGAAAAAACAGAACCACAGGTACTTGTGTCTTCCTGGTCTTGAAAAACAGGCCTGTGAATACGGAGAATATTTTTCTTACTATCTTTGCATTGCAAAGCAAAACTTCATACAAGGTTCTGTACATAATTAACATTCTCTAACACTGCAAATAAAAGAATGTGAATATAGTAGTAACATTTGTTCTAGTTTATTATCATGAATAAATTAAATGCCCAACATTTTTTTTAAATGTGTATCAAGACAGACATTTTCATTAAGCTTAGGACTAATTCCAGTACCTGGGAAACATATGTCCGTTTTCTTTTACTTCATTACAAGGGAAGTTATACTTCACATCAGGTTTATTTATCCATGTTTGGATGTTGACAACCTCTTTTCGATCATCGTCTGACATTGAGGAGCTATCGATTTCATCTATTTTGAAGGCAGGGGGTAAAAAATTAAATTTTAACAAAATATTTTCACACAACTTCAGACAACTTTTCAACTCACTTAAACATAGAGTAGCTACACTGTTTTAAACCAAGGTCCACCTAGCCATAGACAATTGTTCAGAGAAAAGTACAAAAAAAAAAAAAATAATAAAAAGGCATGCACATTTGCTATGTCTCTTTTAATCTCTCTCAGCAGACAAGTATTTTCGGTTTAGGGGATTTATTAGGCTGATTTGTCCATTCAGTAAAATTTAAATCTTTTACATTGACTTGTCCCTTGAAGCCCTGTAAACTTTTTGCATCTACAGCACCAAAACCTTTTGGCAAGAAGCATCAAAATCATGTTAACTGCATTCCAGGAAAGCCTCCTCTTGTGGCTTCTAGTTTCTTGTGCAAGAAGAAACAAAGATCTGCTGATCTATTTCCAGGTCAGCCATTATTTTTGCAGGCCACTTTTTCTCACTTAAATTGTTTATTTCACCCAACAGAAGTTCTAATATTTGATTTGCTTTTCTGACTGCTAATGAACACTGACTTACTATAAACCCATTGCTCCTGGACACAGCCAAACCAGTCTATCATTTTGTATCTGAAACTAGAACTGTTCAGTTTCTTTCATTTCTTTCTCCCCTCGCATTAATTCATGCTGAATTTCATGTGCCATTTTATTGCCCAATCAGACTAGCAAAAAACTACTTTAATTCTTCAGTCTGTCCTTACTACCTTGAATAATCTGGGATTGTTAGCAAATAATTGTTGTCTTGGGGTTCACCTTTTTTTAAAGGACATTTAAGAACACACTCAGAAACAAAGTTTTCAGCACAGACTTCTATGAAACACCTGAAACTCTTGCAAGTGTTCTCACTTAGTTGCAAAATACTGTTTTTAGGTCTAAATACGGTGATTATTATGTTTACATTGAAAGAATATAAGTAATTTAGTTATCTAAAACAATTAACTATGTTGAATCCATAGAAATTATTCACAGAAACAACTATGAAGGACACCTCTTTTAAGCATCTTTTTCAAAGCCAGTTTTCTAAACTTTGTTAAGCTATTTATTTCAAAGCAATGCAGAATTATAGTCACACTTTTGAAAAGGTTTTAAGTGAAAAAATACATTATGAAATTTAAAGGAATGGAACAAAATCTATCCTCGTTTCAAAGAAACACAGAATGGATGAGGATAGAAGGGACCTCTGGAGGTCATCTGGTCCAATCATCCTATTCAAGAAAGGCCACCTAGAGCAGGTTGCAATTACTATAGCTGATTGCATTTATTTACTACTAAAACTTGACAAATACAACTATACAGAAAGAGGTTCACTTTTTGCATTCTTCTATACCAAAGAAAGTTGGCTTTGCTTACTCAAATCATTGCAGTGATTCTGTTTATTAACTAAGTCTAGTGGTATTTTATAAAGCAAATGTAAATGGAAATTAGCAAACACCCATTACTGAAAATCAGTTCTAGACAATTCTGTCTTTGAGGACCTGTATTTCTGCAACGACATAGACTTTGCCAAGCACTATTATGGATCCTCAAAGAACTGTCCAAACTTAATCACATACTATTTGGATAAGTGTCTTGTTAATGTTAAAGCTTCTGCCTTATGTATATTTTTTTCAGTTAAATAAAAAAATGAATGGTTTTTTTCTACAGCATTCTGCATATGTATCAAGAGATTAACCAATTACTAACAGATTCAATGCTAAAAAAGCAAAGCCCGAAACACTGGAGAGGTATGCACACATTAGCCATCTTTAACCTAGCTCCAACTAGGTTTTTAGAAATTCAGATCAGCTATACTAACCGACTGTACTGGAACTTCAACCTGAGCTCTATTAGCCAAACTAGGTCCTTTACATTTTGCTTACTGGTCTGAGTAATAGAGGTACAACTGCAAGTTTACACCTACAATACCAGTGTCAAATACCAGATCTTCACTGCAGAAATAACAAGTGAACACAAACAATCCACTGAATCCATCTATTTCCATTTCTTTTTGTTGGCTGTTTGGTGCCTACCACAAAACCCCTTTTTATTTAGTCTGCTACTTTGCATTTGAAGAGGGCATTTCTTTCTTTGTTGGTCCTAGGCACCACCATAACCAACATGACTAATGACAATAGTTAGAAAAATGACAAGCTGTAAGACAAAGATGTAAAATACGCTCATGATTTAACTAAACTTAATAATTTTGTCTAAATAAATTCATTTACTTACCAGTATCATATTCTTCTTCATCTCCAATGCTGAATACTGGTTTCACACCACGGTAGGGTTTTCCTACTCTGTCACTGCTGCTGACATGTCTGTTGACAATGCAAAGGGAAGGAGTGGACATGACATGAGAGAAGCAACTTTCAAACTGGCAGTATGACTCCTACAGTAACGTAGTAGCAAAATGCAAACACAACTGTGCAACTGAGAGGACGAGAATTTCATGAAGCTGCTTGCACAGAAGCTGCAACTGGCCCATCAAGTTATTTGGTTAGTGAAAGCATGTATTTCAGTTACTTGGCAAGGCTGACTGTTGTAACAAAGTGAAAAGAAACACTACTTTGTTTTAAAAAGAACTTTCGGTCACCTTCTCGAACCACAAAATCCATGAAGAAACCTGAAAACTGACAATGTGCTATGCAGTTTCTAGCATGATACCAAAATCTATCTGGACAGTCAGGGCAGCTTTACTGGGATGGGAGGATAAAAGTTTATAGTCTCAACTACATGTCCAGAAGCTTGTTTTTCTGGTTAATTCCTCAAAAGATAGCACAATACCTTAAATACTTCAAGTGGGATTATGAACTATCCACTGTACTGTGACCTCTGGCTTCCTGTCCATTACTTTCTCTAGCATGAGCCAAGCCCTACACTCTTTGCTCAAGCAACCCCTCATGCTAAAACTCCAGCATCACTGGGATTTCTGCACAGTTATTGACCTCAAAAATCACATTTAAATCTATTTCTACAGATTATATCAAATAGCACAAATAAACACAAGTGAGTCTTCATGTTTGAGAGCAACAGTTGCAGATCCTGAGATATTTTTAAGCTCTGTCTCACAGTACCATGATTACATGGTTGCAGGTGTCATGCTAATATTTCTGGCCCTCAACTGCTGAATACCTCAAAAATATGAGAAAACCTAAAGCTTCAGAAAGCTAAAAAATAGGCAATTGCTGAAAAAACCACCGCTCCCTGATTTTAGCCTTTAGAACTGACCACATATAGTAGTTTAGAAAAAGAAAACCAAACCACACCTGCTCCTTTCCTCCATTTCAATTTCTATAACCTCCCTCCCCATAACGTATATTCAAAATTTCTTATAAACTATAAGCCCAGGTTCTTGTTTTAAAGTGTATTCACAAACTCCAGTCTACACGCTACTGCAGAACCAAGTTGGAGAGGCAACCTCTTCAGTAATACAAAAATAAATACTAGTACTTATGTATACCTGAAAGCATATTTAGAAGTTGTCTATGGCTAAAATTTACTAATGTAAACAAACCAAGGAAATGTTTCATAGGAAAAAAAAAAACCAAACACACACCAGAAATGCATTCTACAATGAAACATAAAATAAACATACAAAACCATGCTCATTAGTGTTTAAGACAATAAGCATCAATGACACTGACAATTCAAGAGGGCAGTGCTTATGTAGGGAGGCTTTTTGTAAATATGCTTTAGTAATACATAATCATTTTAGTAAGAGGAAGGACATTTAAATAGCATCAAATTGAATAACACAGAGAGGATTTACGATCTTATGGGTCATAAATACATATATATATTTATGATCAAATATAGATCAAAGATAGTCAAGACAAGAGAAAGCAAAAAGCTACTTTATAATAACCTGGTAACGTCTTAAACTAGAAATGGATTTCCTTTGACCTGTTTGTATGGAAGGCCATCATTACATTGTTACAAATTGAATGTAATTTCCTTCAGTAGTAAAACTACAAAATGAAATATATTGGTGCGAAACACAAAGTGGATCCAGTGCATGGATGGGAAGAGAATGTCATTCCGGGCTTTTAAGAGCTGCAAGTTTAAGAGAATGGTCTAGTGATCCACTGTGTGAGCAAATTTATTACTTCATCTTCCCAGGGAAAGAAGATAAGCAATAGGAGTGAAAGGAGCAAGTAAGTAACAGAATTATAATCTAGCAAAACTTCTCACTTACAAATATAGATTCAAGTATCTCCAGTTATGAAACACAGTCACCTCCAGTTATCAAACACAGTCACCAAGTGTTTTAAGTTGGATTTTTAACTCTTCCTTACCATATCGTAAAACCTGATCAGCAAAATATGGTGAGAAATCTGCAGGATCTTTAGGATTTTTAAATTAACAAAATATACATGTGCTATTGGAATAGTCCCACTTTTTAATTATTTGTTAAAATTATTATTTTTTAAATACTGGTTAACATTACTATTGGTTTTCCTCACACACCACCATTCTGTAATGCTTACGGGTAAAACTATCTCAAATTTTCTGAAAACTACTTGAAAGAAGAACTGGTTCAAAGTCCCTAAAAACCCAAGCAGCATTCATTATTCGTTAATTCTTCCAGCACCAACCTTCATGCTTTTCAGTCTATGAGGGTCAATAGCTATAATATTGAGTTCCAAAAGTATAACCAGAGTTCCAAAGAGATTACATGAGCTGTCCTTCATTTATGACAAGCAATTTTATATAAACTTAATTCACATTTTTTTTTTTCTGAAATAATAAGGCAATAACTCCGAGATAAATGTGGAACTCCACTTCTGTGTGAAACACAGTAGTTCTGTGAAAAAAAATGAGGGAGAGGTGCAAGACATCTTTTTACTTATAACTCAGCATTTTTCTTTTCCCAGCAATAAGCACCTCTGTTCTATCAGCATGTTCCATCATGTGATGAGAACCATAAAAATTCCAAACAGAATTTGTGTATGGGTTGCCTGTTATATTTAAGCTTTTATGATGCTTTATAAGCTTTATGAACAGTTTGTAACAAGTCTTTTTCATAGGTGTAGTCTCTCCTGTTAGATCTTGAGCTGTAATTTGTTCAGTAATTGCTCCTGGTATCTTTCACTAGTACAAGTCACTAATAAAATGCATATAAGAAATGACAAGTAAAAAAAAAAAAAAATCCATAAAAAGCAATAGTAAGGAAGAGAACAGAAATAACAAAGCAGAAACTAAGAGAAGAAAGCACTGTCAATACATACTTTGTTTTTCTTCCTCTAGTCCCCTGACCAGTACTTCTAAAAATTACAGCTTTAATATAATCAGAAACCCTAAATATAAAAATATGTGAGCAATTTTGTCAGTGTAACCAATGCTTACACATACTGCAATGCCATGCTAAATACGACAAAGGTGGTTTTAGTCAGACTGCTTAAATTATCAAGCTTACCGCTCCAGGCTTGCTCTGTCTGGCCAGGGAATATTGAAAGGTATTCTACAGTACATTGGGGCAGAGGACACAATAAAATAAATGAATAAAAAAAAGTTTAAAGGAAAAATCTAGAGGATGCTTATAAATAAAAAGCAATGCTTCATGACAGCTAACCATGAGGCAGAGAAATATTTATAAAAACTCTACTGAAAGATGCATTTTTCATGCTATGTATAGCTTAAACATAAGCCTTACTCAAATTCTTCACACAATAAAAGCTACTCCCAAGTGCTATTTATTAATTGTTTACCTCTATCTGTGAAATAATGACTAAAAAAATTTCCAACACCAAAAGAAGCAACAATCTGTACCATTTGATTAGATACAAGACTACTAGAAACTGCTGTTTGTTTGACACATATTTTAAATCCTGCTATCAAACACTCACTAGCTCTGTAAGATTCTTGAATACCAATGTCTCAGCAACAGAACTCCAAAGGCTGCATTTAAAAAAAAACTCTATAACAGGCTAACCAATTAAAGCTTTGAGAGATGAAAGCTGTTATTCTTTTAACTAGTTAAGGTAAGTATTTGGAGTGATGACTTCCAACTTCCAAAGCGTCTTTTAAGATTTTTGCATATTCTTGTTCCCAGCTCTATTTGAAGACACATAAAAAGAACAAGGGTGGATTCCAGGTTTGAAAAGCAGCTTTACAAAAAATCAAGATCTTCAAAAAAGTTAACCTCAACTTGACAAGATGGGGCAATTAAAAAAATAATAATAAAAAACCCCCCAACAACAAAAAAACCCCAAACCCAACCAAACAAAATACCACGTACAGAATTCTTCTGTCATTCCAGGGAGAAACTGGAATAAAAGTGAAATAATTCTTGACTTTAGACTGAATACAGAACTGACACATTATAATAAGTCAAATGAACTACATAGTGAGAAATTCTAGATAAACATTCAAGAGAAAAGGCTGCTCACACTGGCCTTGCAACACTAAGGCAACACAGTAGGCTTACAGTGTTACAAAATCGTGAGGAGGGCAGGAGCAGGAAATCTAAAAGCTCAAACTGGAAGATAACTTTTTTTATTTAGTAACTAGCACAGTCTTCACATTTACAAAATAGCCACCTGAAATGGGAAGCCAGTTCTCACTGCTAATTCACAGTGAAATACATATGACGCACCTGTCGACTGGAGTAGATGTATTTTCAATAAAACTAATAACTTTTTCTTTCACATTCACAGATTTAGTCTTCAAAGCAACCGTCATTTTGTTCACCAGGGATTTTACTCCTTTTCCATCACTTGATCCATTAGGAGAATCACCCTGTAAAAGTAACTCTTCTCAGGATTAATCATATAAAAGTAATGCTATTTCATCTCTAGTTTGTTAAGAGAGGAAACAGACTACAAAATGGCAATCTACTTTCTGGTTCTCAGAAGAACATGAATTACAGCATCAAGTATTCCTTTAGAGTTCTATTAAATTACAGCAATGGTATGTGTCAGAGGTAAAGATGATCCAACAAAGCAAGCTTAACAAACGTTACTGAGCACTCTGCCATGCAAATCTAAAGAAGAGGGAATTGTACTAGTGATAAATTGTATCCAAACTAAAAGCCAAATTCTTTCTACAATGTATCAGCTGTAAAACAGAGGCAATTTTGAGCTTTCCCATGAAATTAGATGCCAGTTTTATAGTATTTTATTCCCAGAGTGAAGAAGTACCAGGAAAAGAATTGTCCATTACATATATTCTGGTGGAAAATGACTACAGCAAGTTCTTTTCTACGAGCTCTTGCTCAAGAGGATAAAACATTTAGGTCACCACCAACTAGACATTTAATATAGTTTGAAATGAAACACACAACTGAACACAATCATGACTTGCAGTAATGCATTTTACAGAACACGATGAGGAATATAAAAAAATTAATTCAGTACAGCCGGGGCTCCCATCCCACTGCCACTTGTGCTTAAAATTCACTTACATCAACAGAGGAGTTTATGCTACTCCTTGAGCCTGACGTACTAGCAATCCAGTGGCCATATCCATTTTCTGGTCCTTCCACATTGATATCTGCTAAGTGCTGCTGGAGGGCTGTTGAAAGGCCATTAAAAAAAAATGTTCAGAACTACACTGGAATTGGTCTGTTGATGAAAATCTGTATATCCGACACTGATCAGTAGTAATTTTTGCTCCACACAATTTAATAAAACAGAGAAATTCAAATACTTTCAGTAGTAAAAAGGCATTAGGATAATCTTTATTTTCCGAAAGAAAACTGTTAAAATACAGTAGCAATTAAAAATAAATCACTGCTTTGATCCTAAAGACAGCTATTACTATACTGTCTATATTGACTAGTGATGCCTCTATACTCATACCGCAGCAGATCTCTCTACTGTTGCAGAGCCTGATTGATTCCAGCAACACAAGCTGTCAAATTACAAACCGATGATTTAAGAAAACACAACAATTAATAGCAATTATGAAGTAACATCTTCATGTGAATCTGCAATTTACAGAGGCTAAACATCAAGAATAAGTTAGAATAAAGAGGGAATTTCCTCACTTCCTGTATTAATTTTTCACCAGTAGAAATCCAGGTAAGCCGTAACAGCTAACCACAAATGTGTAAATGCAGAGTGTTGACTTAACACAAAACAAATACCTGAAAAAATGAGACCTATTCGCTATTCATTTTGCCAATTTGTAGCCAAAGTCTAATAAAACAGTGTGAAGTTATCAAATTTTCTCAAGCCAAAGCTCATTATTAATAAGCTTACCCATAAATCCTCCTTTGGCAATGCTTACATACTCCTTATTTTTCTGAAATAAACAGAAAAGACAATTTTGGTTAACGCAAAAATGTGTGGAATTTCGTTACCATGCTTGCAAAATTAGCATGGGTTAATTCAATAAAAACTGCAAACTTCAGTAATGTAAAAAACTTAAGATTTTAAGGGGAAAATACTTTGTCGTTTAGCATCAACGACACATGCAGATACACTTTATTTCAGCTAGTAAAATCAAGAGTAATGTAGTTGTACCTGTAAGAAGTGTGCTAGCACCATGTTCATATACATATCTTCTTCTTCCCTGCCACTTCCCATGAAGCAGAGGTGTTCCCCACCAGCTACGGAGCCGGACTCAATAGATTGCTTTTGTGCTTCTAATAGGGATTTTACAGACTGTGCAAATTCTGATGGGTTTTGAAGCATCTGTGGAATGAACAAACAAAAAGTTCAATGTCAACATACTGCAATGCAACTTGCAAAAAGATACAAACTTTCAAATTTGTTATAATTTATGGAGCACAAGCAAGGCAACATCAGCAATGTGTAAAACACGCACACAAAAGACAGCCTGAACCAGATTTCATGATGTATAAAGAACGCTAAGAATGGTCCTTTTCTTCCTCACTCCACACCTTGCTCTCCCCAGGAACAAAAATACAGCTAACATTTATTGGTTTATTTTTGCAGACACCAAATAACGGGGGAAAAGGTTTTTGCAACTTTCACATTGCATTAAGTTGGCAGTATGGCAGAGGGACTGATTTCCATATTTACATACGCTTGAGCACAGCACATTCAAACTTTGCAGCTTTGAAACCCTTTAAAATACTGAGAATTTTTATGTGACAGTAAAGCGATCCTCTTGTCTACCTGCTAAGCTACTTCTCATTTACTTAGCAAGATTTGGAAAAAAAAAAATACAATCAGGAATGCAAGGAGGTACCTAGGATTCATAGTACTGTCAAAAAGTTATGGTTGTGGTCTCCTCAAGGCCTATTATGCATGCAAAACCCAGGAGCTGCTATATGAAAGAGAGAGATGGAAAAACAAACACTTTCTGAATACAGCTGAAATTTTAACCTGCTCTTGTGGGGATGGCACTAATTTCAACTAATAAGGAAATACAGATCTTACCTTGGGGGGTGGGAGGTGGGCACAGGGACAGCAGGAATTCTCATTATCTAGCTCTTATACTCGACTAAATGACTAAAAATAAAGTAATAAGTATACAAACCAGCCATCAGTAAGTCAACCCGAATTTTAACTTGTGTCTTCCTAGAGGCAAATGCTGCTGCTTTATTACATAGGTGTTAAATCTCACTACTACTTCTAAGACTCTCTATAAGTAAATGGATTCCAAGGCACTCTGCCCATTGTCTCACCTTAAAGTAAATTGTGTGTGTTTTGCACAAAGAAGCATATAAAACACGCTGAAGTTCCATTAATGGCTTTTCATCTCAAAGATTGTTTACAATGTTTTTCTGGCATTAAACTTCTAATAACAGAGATGAATCTGACGACATTCAGCCAACATGGTTCATTAAGTATCCTAACTGTATCAGCTGACACACACTGCAGAAGTTAATTCCAATATGTAATTTAAATATATTCAAACCAATGCCATCCAATTTAAGAATTGTTTTAATGTACTTCTTTTTCATATCTTACGAGGGTTTTAAACTAGTTAATGATTTATGATGCATGTTTCTACTTTATTGAAACTTTTGAGATTTGCTATATGAAAGATACTGAGACTGTAGGGAGTGGGTTGTGTACAGTTGGACTTGGTGATCTCAGAGGTCCTTTACAACCATAACGATTTTGTGATTCTGTGATTCAATACGACACTCAGTTAAGGCCAGCAGAAGGACACCCACATACAATTGTGAAAGTTTTTTCCTAAATAATTTTTGAGCTAGGTCAAAATTTAGAACATTGTATCACAGAATCATTTAGGTTGGAAAAGACCTTTGAAATGATTGAATCCAACTCTTAACCTAGCACTACGAAGTCCACCACTAAACCACGTCCCTAAGTGCCACATCTGTGAGTCTTCAAATACCTCCAGGGATGGTGACTCAACCACTTTCCCTGAGCAGCTTGTTCCAATGTTTGATAACCCTTTCAGTAAAGAAATTCTTCCTAATATCCAATCTAAATCTCCTCTGATGCAACTTGAGGCCGCTTCCTCTTGTCCTATTACTTGATACGTGGGAGAAGAGATTGACACCTAACCTCAACACAACCTCCTTTCAGTAGTTGTAGAGTGATACGGTCCCCCCCTTGGCCTCCTTTTCTTTCCTATATAAATGTACTTGTGCAAATAATACTGAATAACCCATCATTGTAATTAGAGAGGTAAAGATAACAGATGCAAGACTGCACTGCCTAAGAAAGGTAAAATAGTGGTTTTGGGGATATATACATAAAAACCATTCCACACAGCACCCATAGATTGCTTGAAGTTAACCTAGAGGTGAAGAATACACTGTAAATCAGCTGAACAATAAGCGATTTGGGCAAAAGAGGACAGAGAAAAAAAATATGATTGAATGTTCAGTTAATGAAGTAATTAGTCCATAGTACATCTCAGTCCCAAAATTAATTCACTTTTTCACTCATACTGTACTGCAAAAAACTTTAAAGGAGCAACCAAATCCTTTTCAAGTCACATGCTCTTTACAAGCAGGCTGTAGTGAAACTGGCTGGGGGAGGGAAGTTCCTTGTTAAAATTAATGACATCTTTCATTAGAAATTACAATGCTAAAAAGAGATTTTTTCCTCCAAGCAATGTCTACTGTACGAGTTTTCCAGTTCTAAGCAGAGAACAGGAAGTTTGTGATCCAAAATTCTAATGTCATTAAGAGTTAAACTTCTCCATAATATGATAGTTCCTTTAGAGAACGTAACTTTTGGAACCTCAGCACATAGCTAGACACTGCAGTCCACAGACTAGAGTCTAAACAAAGGATAAATTAGTTTTCACGACAAACATTTCTCTCTCTTGTTTCACTTAGGATTCAAAAATCAGAAACAAAAAGCATACACACCAAATCCGAATCTAAATGGAATGCTGTTGATAAATGCCCAGCATTGTATTGCTCTGCAGGACGACAATCCACTACAAAGAACCTGACTCCTTCCTGAAAGAAAAATTTGGCCTGTTAGAAGAGTATAAAAATACTGTAATTATTTATGAGCAAGTACATAATTAAATTATATTTTAATATCAATTCCAATACTAGAGTTACCCCTCAAAGGGGCTAATAGCTATCAGAAAATCTTATTTCATTTGATTAATCTGAACTTCTACAGTTACCAGACCACTAAAAGTATTCTAACAGTGATTTCCCCCTGTATACATCAGCTTGCACATCAGAAAGGATCACACAAGTGCATGCAATGTAATTATTTCACTTTTCTGAAAAGAAATACAGTGGGTATGAGGGCCCATCACCAACAAGACATCAGAAGGGACAACTGTGACGTTCCATTCCAACAGTCCATTACTACTCAGCACAGCACATCAGGATAACTTTATATCCTGTTTAAGTCAGTGGGATATAAACAGATTCTTAACTTTACTTGGACTGGTGGGGGTGGGGTGGGGGGGAAAGTATGCATGATGAACCTGGGGCATGGAAACTGCTACAAAAGGCCAGCAGTCAGTAAGAAACTCGGTAGTCTAGCTACACTATTCTCTTACATGAAATCCCTGCATCTATGTCCGAAATTAGCTACTACAGGAAGAGCTTGAATTATTTTTTCTGTTTCTTTCTTTAAACCTTTCATTAACAACAGTCAGGTATTTCATAATTGTGTTGTTCTCAAAGGTACCAAGTAGTGGGTTTTAAGTTTTCCTCTACAATAGCTACACTTGGAAAGGAAGATATTAGGTTAAACTCTCACTCCTCAGATTCAAATCAGCTGCATTAAGCTCCCCTGTGCTGTAGCTCTACTTCCTACAGCACAAATGCACTGCAGTCAGCAGCTCACTTACAAGGGCAAAAACATCAAGACAAGAACACTTCTTCCTGAAACAGAAAATTCATCTGTGCTGTTAGCACTTAAAAACATTCATCACACACAAAGTAAGTGATCCTTTTCCTTTTCCATAAAACTGGGGGAAGAGGGGAAAAGAATAATTCAGTATACTGACTCCTTGTTGCTGATTTGCTTGAAGAATCTCAGACACAGAAACTGCTAGACAGAGAGCCTGGCTCAAGTCCGAGTCATCATCTTTGAGGCCCAGCAAGCTGCTGCCAAAAAGACTGTGGTTGTCCTAGTAAGGCAAAAGAGAACAAAAAAGTTAACTGAAGCCATTGTCTTGAGATGTAAAAGTTTAAAGTAAAACTATATTTACCACATCACAAATATTAAGCCCGATACACAAGGATCTTGTTCACATAGTCATCCAATTTTTGATCAACTGAATTTTTTATGAAAATCATGGCAAGATCTTAAGTTCCATTACAAGCACACTTGTTCACCACACTCACCACGCCAACATGATGAAATACCTCTGGGTTTTGTTTTTCAGCTCAGTTTTGTTTGTTTGCTTTTTCCCCAAAACCCTCACATATCTGTCTGCACGCGTCAGCAGAAGTACATACAAGCCAAAGGCAATGACTATTAATTACTTTTATTTCATTAATTCACTGAAATCAGATATTCTGAGTAAGGAAGAACTACAAGAACAGTGCAGGTGATGACAGCTCTATCTCTAGTGAGTGACGTTTTCCTGTTTGCTGTTGGAAGTACAGCTAGGACTGCTGTGCAGTTTGCTACAATGCAATTATGTCAGTATGGCATTTTTACTTCATCAGTTCTTACAAGAACTTGGTTTGCGAAACAAGGTTATAACTCACAAAGTGAGGACATTGCAAGGAATATGGGATATTCCCTGCAATATATATGGGATATATTCTCTGCAGGGAATCTTATCTCTGAACGAGGAGCTCCTGGACAAGCTCAAACAGAAAAGGAATCCTGCAGAGGGTGGAAGCAAGGACAAGTAGCCTGGGAGGCATATAAAGAAATTGTCTGAGCAGCCAGGGATCAGGCTAGGAAAGGTAAAGCACATATAGAGTTAAGTCTGGCAGGGACATCAAGGGCAAAAAGAGCTTCCATAAGTATGTTGGGGGCAAAAAGAAGACTATGGAAAATATCTGGAAGGAAATGGGAAACCTGATCACCTGGGACACAGACAAGGCTGAAGTACTCAATGACTTTTTTGCCTTGGTCTTCTGCTGTAGCCATACCACCACCCAAGTCACAGAAGTGAAAGGGACTGGAAGAATGACAAACCGTCCACTGCAGGAAACAAACAAGTTCAAGACCACCTACGGAACCTGAAGGTGCACAAGTCAGATCAGATTCATCCACAGGTCCTGAGGGAACCAGTGGATGAAGTTGCTAAGCCACTTCCTGTCATATTTCAGAAGAGTGACAGTTTGGCGATATCTGGTGGAAGGAGATACTAGAACAGGTTGCCCAAAGAAGTTGTGGATGCCCCATCCCTGGAAGTGTTCAGGGCCAGGTTGGATGGGACTTTGAGCAACCTGGTCAAGTGGGAAGTGCCCCTGCCTGCAGCAAGGGGGTGGAACGAGGTGATCCTTAGGATTCCTTCCAACTCTAACCATTCTATAATTCCATGACCTTTCACTTAACCTTATCTTTCAAAGATCCTAATAGTAAATACCACCAGAGTAACAAGATTAAAAAATTGTTTAAAAAAATCATCACAATGAAATATTCAAAGTTACTATCAGCAGGACCTTAAACAGTCACCAAAAAGAAGAGAATTTCAAAATTACTTTGTTATTACCTTCCTGAAAGAAGCTGGAGTTTTGCTACAGTAATATTGAGCCAAAGAGAAAAGATCTTCTATATCCTCTAAATCGAGATTCGCTGGTGAAGTTTCTAAGAATTCTGAGATATATAAACAATATAAGTGCATCATTATTTCAGACGTAAAAAAGAAGCACCACACATATTTTCACATCATAAAAGAATAAATTATTTTTTGTAAGGCCTAACACAATTAAGTTTATTGATTAAACATGAACGTTGATCCACCCTCCAGGTGGAAAGAGAAGATACAGGAAATACTCCTTATCCATAAGAAATCTATGCTACTTGCTAGGAATTCAAACATTCTATGCAAATTATTTTTTACCTCTGTACAATTTTAGCTTTCAGTTGTAATACTGTCAGCTGCCTCTTCTAAAGAGGGCTGAACAATAGAATCATCTAAAACAGAGCACTTAATCAGTAGTACTATTATACGTCCAAGACATTACAAGGGTGTAGTTGCGCTATATGGCAAAGACACAAAATTCTAAGTGCCTTAATTTTTAATTACTAGGGGATTATTAATTCTAGTATATTATTTAATGTAAAAAAAAAAAAAAACACACACACACACACAAAAAACCCCATTAAAAGGCTCACAAGAAGTTTAGTGCAATTTCTATAAAGCCAGAAGAGGGTAAAACAAGAACAAGGAATTAGGATCAAATCAATTGCATACAAACAGTAATCTGGAAGTGGCAAAAAGTGCAGTAGATTTACGGAAGGATTTTAAAGTTGCTGCTTTGGGCTTAGAAACACGGCAATTGTTTCAAGTGCTCCAAATTAAAGTATAAAACAAACCGTGGGAGCACTAAAAGGAAACACAAGAAAACATGAAGGACAGGGCACAGTAAGACAGGAATTACTGCGTGAGGGGGTTCATTATGAGAAAGTCACAGGAAAATACTTAAATATTTCACTTATTTGGTAGTTAAAAATAATAATCAATGAGTATAATACTATGTGGTAAATATTTCACTATCAGCTATAAGAAATGTACTTACTTATCATTTCTTCTTTATCCAATTGTTGTGCTAAGATAACGTCTCTGAAAAGAGTAAAGTGATGGGCATAGATTAAGTCAGTAAAGTCAAAATGAAACAGCAGTGGATTAAAACTGCCAGCAAGAATCATCCCAAAGAATTAGCTACACACTTACTTTGCATTGACAAGGATGATTAACATTAAGAAATAAATAAAGAATGGATCTGCTTGTTGTAGATATCCATCCCATATTGCCTGAGTGACTTCAGCTGAACAGTAATATGAGAAGAGGCTTCCAAGCTAGAAATTTGGAAAATAGTGCAAGAAAAGGCAATGATCAGGAACAATCTTATCAGGACAACATTTTTAACAGAAACACAAGATACCCAAAAGAAAACAAAACCAATAAAATTAAGTTAAAACATACATTTGCAGCATGTACTGAAGGATGGTTCTATCCTGAGAAACAATTTTTCTGGAAACAGTGCAGGAATGCTATATATTATCTGTGAATGAATATGCCTAGTGTGAAAGCAAACTCAGCTGTGTGTTGTCAGCCTTGCAAATTCAACCAGAGAAAACACAATGAGCCTGGAATCCTCTTTAGGTCATAGGCACAGCCGAAATACCAATTATACCAACAAGACAATAATAAGAGAATGTGTTTACTGATCTAGCTTAGCAAACAGGAGTTTGAAAGGATCCTGTAAACAACATTCTTTCTATTTTTCATAGTAGTACCAAGCTAATTGAAAACGGTTGCACGTTACTTTGACAGCATCACTTACTTAACATCACATTACGATGCTTTATGGCTAATTAAATATTTGCGAGCAACAGAAAATTTTCATTACCATTTAACAAACTGTTTGCCTGTTTCCCATTTAAAAATAAATCCTCTCTGATGTGCAAAGTTCAGGAGTGGATAAAAGAAAAGGTAGGAACTTCTTTTCACACATGCCAGATAATATTTGCAATCACACCTAACTCAAATGCATACCAGCTGGCTTCACTGGGGTGAAAGCTACAGCTTTCAAAAGCCCAGTATCTGTTTTTAAACATGATCATGGAATATTTCAACACTTCCTAGTATACTTTTGTAACAAAAGGTAAGAAGATCTATCTCATTCTGAGTCAAATGCGACTGAAGACAAAATGTCCCTGAACAACAAGGCAATGAAGGTCTCTGAATGTTGATTATATATTTGTACGTGTTAGAAACACCTATGTATAGACAGAGCTTTTTGACAGATGAAGCAAAGGATTTTGATGTAATCTCATATTAAAAAATTAGGTTTAAGATTTTTTTTCTTAAGACTGTACAGCAGAAAACGTGATAATAAAACTGGCAGCTACACTAGCTTATTTCCCTACCTCCTTTCAAAAGGAAGATTTTTATCCTAGTGAATCACTAAACTTTTAACAACTAACTACAAAGAAGTTCCTATTTACTAAGGAAAAGACCCAATTCCTCTTTTGAAGGCTGGTAACTGGCAAAAGGTAGATTTTCAGAATATGTGAATTCTTCCTGGACACATTTTTAATATTAAAATTGGTAGCAGCCTAAGAAAAATCACTTTAAAAAAACCCCACAAATACAGATCTCACAGTTTAATAATTAATTTCAGTCTTATTTCTTTAACTGAAAGTAATGGAGTTATGAAAAAATTTACAAAGCCAAGGGATATGAAAGAAGACCCTAGAAGAGATCAAGGTAAACGTCCTTGCTACTATTCCCAACTTGAGGCAGTTTTGAAGTTAAGTTGAAGAGGAAATGACCAATTCTTGCAGAGCTGTAAAATATATGTGCCTAAATTATAAAATGCTTAGCATCATATGAGGCAGTCAAATATATCTATTAGCATGAAGATTTTTAAAACAATTAGTAATTTGATTTTAAAAGACATGTTAGGCTGATGTTTATCCATATCTACAATAATACAGCTGCCCACTACAAAAACTAACATCACGGTTTCTTACTTTTTGAGTATGTCAGTTGCTCTCATTATTACTTATTCTAAGTAGTTCTGAACAACAGCAGCTCAATTAACATACGGTACAATAAAATAGTGATGTTAACAAGATCTCGTATCTTATTTTAAATGACCAAAACCAGAAAGCCCACACTACATTAAAACATGCAATTTACTTCAACATAAACAATTCTAATCCCTTGTACTACTCTTCCATAAACTAGTAACACATACTTATATTCTAAGAGAAATTTATTTTTCATTATGTTTCCCTACTTTCACTTTATTACCCAGTTGAGTGCATATGAGTCTGGAGTCATCTTCTTAGTATCAAGAAAGGAGCAGAGTTCAGGCTCATGGTACTGAAGAAGCAGTCTAAATAGATGAAATGGTCTTCCTTTCATGAAGCAATCCCTAAAAAGTAGCAGTGAAAATAAACATAAACACCACATAATATTCCAGTTTTCAGACTTATAGTAACAATTCTTTATTTGTTGTGGTTATGCAATTTCCTATACTGTTCTTTTAATTCACAGGTGAATTACAGATGATCATGAAGTCAGCTTGCCTCAAGAGTTAAAAAACCAAACCGAAACAACAAAACATCCACAAACACTGAAAACCCCACTACCTTAACACAGGAGAAAGAATGAAATACTGCCAATACTTGATAGATTACATAATACAGAAGTATTTAAAGCAGATTGAAATATCAAAAGAAAGCTAGCATGATATCAATGTTGTTAACTAAAAACGGAGTTAAAAAAATATAAAACATTAGAATGTGGCAGTGAAAGCAAGAGATGCTGACTTCATACATGAATTACAATTAAATGTCAATTCATCAAGCAGGAAATACAGGAGCATTTAAAATGAAGAAATAGTTGTTTAAAGACATTAGGAACAAATCTTAAGTGTTTGAAAGGTTAAGTAAACTTATATGAAACTTGACACAGATCTCCAAACACAATTATCACCCTTTCTCAAAGAAGGGTATGTCTATGGTGGTGAAATGGAACCATTCACAGCAAATTAATTTCAAAAAAGAATCTCCTTGTGTAATCACAAGAATTCTGACTTCCCATTAAATTAACAGGACAAGAACGTGAAAAGAAGATACTCTATTAATGAATTCAGCATAGAAATCTAGACTTGTAAATTACTTTCTTTGAATGGTTAATACAGTCAATTATTCTAGTCAGTCATTCTTCACCACCTTTTAACATTAGGAATGATTACATACACAGAAGTAACTTTGAAAAGAATCTTCCCACATTGCTACTGACAGTGAAACAACCTTGCTTAGCCATTTTTCTCAACTGTTTTGCTCAGCAATTTTTTACTTCTGGTACCTAATGTAGTAATCCCTTAATAAATAGTGAGTGAAAAAAAAACAACCAAAACCACCAACAACAAAACCCCAAACCCAAAAAAAACCAACCAAAACCACCCCCCAAAAAGCCCAACAAAAAACCCTCTTATCAAGAATTGTGAATTCCTGTACCTATCCATTACTTCCTAGGCTAGAAGCCGCACAGAAGCAGCAGGCTCAGCCATTGGAAAGAGTGATAAAAACAAAAGCAAAGCAAAAACAATTAAAAAAAAAAAAGGGTTGAGCTAAAAAGAAATAAATGAAGCGCTCTGGAAACTAACCTACACTTTACTTCAGGAGAGAGTCGTTTGTTGTTGGTTTTGGGGTCTTTTGGAAGGTTTTGGGTTTTTTAAAGGAAAAAAAGGAAACCATTTTCCACCCTCCATTAGAGGTAATGTTGATACAATGTAAACAGATGTAATTCACTTTCCTCACGTGGTCCATGGAATGGGAGGCACTTCCATTACCCACCTGCAGCTTTTTTTATTAGTTCACTACCTTACAAACTCTCACTTAAATCATTGTCTACTCAGTTGCATAAAAAAGATGATGCACTTACGGCCCAAAGAATACTAATGACCTAGTACTTCCATATTAACTATTTGTTAATTTTTAACAGTTCAGGAGGCTCATCAGTCTAGAGGAATGGCAAGAGGAAAAGAAAGATAGGTATCCATAGAATACTATATACCAAAAGCCTTGAGAATAACAGTGTTTCCAAAGACAAAATAGCAAAACCTCCCTCATCTTAAACAACCTATTATGTTTCCCCACCTCCTGCCCCTCCCATTCTACCTTTGACCTGTTAGAGATGCTCTTTCAAAAACAAAAATAATCCAAGATATAACATGGTCCAACAGATTATGCACTACATTTTCCTCACCTGTTGTCAATATTTGGTTAGAATAAATTCCTAATAAATTTTTCACGAGTCACAAAACATTATCAAATAGTAGTGATGGTTTAGCAGTCAAAAGTCAAATCAAGACCAAATTGCCAATAAATGCTTCCTGCCACAACACCAAACATGCACTTTTCATAACAATTCTATGACACAATATTATGGGCACACATCCAGCAGCTGAGCCAGAATCACCTCTCCAGGGAAACAGAATAAGATCTTTAATTACAGACTATCCATATATAATTTCATAAGGTCTTAATCCAGAGACCCTGTAGCCTCACTGGAGTATCACGGTGCTACTCCAAAATAAATAAAAAAATACTTTAGTAAGAGCGCCCACATAGCAGCATAAAGATCTCCTATTTTCAATTTTTATTAAAAAAATAAAACCTATCAGCTTTAGAAAAAATAACGTCATTTCCAACTCAGTAGAATACAGGGTAAATATCAACTACTCCGAAGGAGATTTTGGGACTTAATTAGTGCTTATGAAGTACATTGAACTGACAGGGATAAAGGCATTTTAGATATTAAAAATGCTATGAGAGAAAATCAAAATCATCCTTTCACAGAATGAGTTCTTGAAGAAATATGTTTGATATTGCGTGAAGTGACAGTTGTTAAGACACGTTGAGCCAACATCAGTGACATGCTAATTATTTACATCTTAAACCAACTCACTCATCTCCTGTACTTCAAACCAGCAGGTACTGAAAGATGGTTCAATTTATTACCATATGAAGGAATTTGACAACTTCGCTACAAACAGTGCTACTCTAGCCAAAAACCAACATGCACGTCCTTTCAGAAAATACTTTTAATGCCAATAAAAATAGTACACAGGCAANAAGAGAGCTTTACCTTGGAATGAATTTATTCATGATAGCATAAAAGCAGTTGTACAAATCACTGCGTGGCAAATGAAGGTGCACCAGAGGTTTGAGTAGATGTATCCAGCCAAGGCAAGAACTGTATTTAACATTGCGTGATTTACAATAAAAAGTAATAACAGACTCAATATCCACAAGTAATACTGACTTCTCTTCTGGCACTGACAACTGGTCTGAAATAGGCACAGAAATATAGACCGTATTAATGGCCTTTCAAACAAATTGAAAGAGATTATTTTATAGCACAATTGCAATGATAAGCACTGCTTGGGAAAAAGAAAAGCAATAAAAAAGGTAAACAAAAAACTAGCAGCTTTGATTAAATGCTTATAGAAAGGCATCCAAATGCAAGTGGTTTTATAACACCACTAGGAAAAGGCATTTAAATATAATTTGAATATCACAACAATAGGATTAAAGAAGCTTTTTATATGAATCCTGAAAAACCCAGATGTAAATTTTTAATGCACAGAATGCCCTCTTCTATTCCTATTTGATGTGCTCAGCACATAACTTATGCTCAACTCTAAACCAAATTCATTTGAATCTCAACACTGATCAACCCACAATGCATACCTCCCATTCCTCAAAACCCACTAACATGCATATTTATGAAAATCAGTAGTTTGAAATCAACTCAGCTTACAGACTTAAATTTTAGTATTCACATATAAATCACATTCTTAATCTTTACTCCAAAGTAATTTGCAACAACAGTTTAAATTTGGTGCTGTTAAGGTAACTACAAACAGAGATGTGATTTGAGTATTTACAACTACACCTGGCTTTTAAGTTCAATTTGGTACTGTAGCTAATCAGAAGATACACTAACCAAGAACATATTATCTTTTATATAAGTGTAGTACATTGTTTCAAACTCTTACAAATGTTGTAAGGTCCTGAAAAGTAAACACATCTGCTATTTAATGACAGACTGATTTATATGGCTGCATGTGGATGAAAATTGTCACAAAACCAGGTCTGTAATTAAGGTAACAAGCTAAACACTTCTTAAATACTGTCATTATTGAGGTTGATACATAGACAAAGCTTAGGTTTTCATTAGGTCCAAAGCATCATTTTACACACTCTTACTTAAAAGGTTGACAACACTTCAGAAAAAATACTGGCATCCACTTGACTGGAGGCAATGATTTAAGATGTCAGAAATACGTCAACACCATAGCCCAAATTATTACCTCCCCCATGTGATGAAATAACTACTCAGTTTGCTTGCAGTTAGTTATACTGGTATTTATTATACAGATGGAGTGAAACATGACTTTGTGGTAAATTCATACAATTTTCAGCTTAATATTAAACACCTATTTAGATATTTTATGACAAATCTAACATTACACTTATGAATTATATATTTCAGAGACAAATTTGTTTTAGGCTACTTAGATTATGTCAATTTTACTACAGCTAAACTGACTTTCAGTAAGAGAAGGAATAACCATGTTATGTCCCAAATGGAGAGAAGAGATGCCTACACACTATATTAATGCAGTGGCATTAAATTTCTAGCCAAGATTTTTTCCCCCTCAATTACAAGGCCACGAGTCTCATTACTCTTGAGGAAAGTTTTTATTGCTTAAGTCTTTAATACTTTCTTGTCAAAGACAGTCAATATTTGGCATTTTCTTCCTCTACCTCTCAGGAGAACACAATTGTACATAAAACTCAAATGCAATATGAAGATTTACTTTAAATTTGGAGACTATTTACTATGCTAAAACACTGAAATAGAGATATTTAATCACATCCAAAACTTAAATCTCTGTGTAACCTTAATTCTGAACTAACTTCAAGTTTATTAATTTAACCAGTGTAATATTGCTACATATTACAAAATATTTGCAATAAAGACAAATGGAGACAACAACAGACATTAAAGTGCTTAATTTTGTGTGTTATGAATGCTAACTGGGAGGTCTTGCTATCTTCCAGAAAAGACACTGTGAGTAAATAACACAGTGGATTTTTTTCCCCCCTTTCCTTTACAGGACAGAGAGAAAAAGTAAATAAACCCTACTAGATTCTCAGCTAGAAAATGTAGAATTGTGTTTTAAAAGTAGTAGGTATGTGTGTATGCATACAACACCTCCATTTTCTGTTTTAACTTTCAATTGTGCAAGAAGTGTGACAGGTAATAAAATAGAAGATTCTCTTATTGATGCCGTCAGAAGATGACACATCCTAATTTACAAGTCAGCATTGACTCCATCACCTGATGACTAAAGCAGTTGCATGGTGTCAGGAATTTGGCCATTTTTGTGATGAGTTGCCAACCAGATCTCGTGGCAGCTCCATACAGACATAATGGAATATTACTTCCAACATCCTGGCAGCACCTTGCTTTCACAAATATAACCTTTCATTTTTACTGAAAACACTGTTAAAAAATACCTTTGAAAAAATAGTCTTTAAAGTTCAAAATGTTTAATATAGTTCTTCCCTTAGATGTCATATGCATTGTGGTGCTACAGCAGATTTTTCAATATTATTTACCATTCATTAAACAAATGAAAACTTGAATGACACTAAAGAAAAGAGTATCTGGTGTAAAAGACAGAGCTCGAGGGAAAAAAAAAACCCAACCACCCAATTTTATTTTTTTTTCAACCCCTGGAACTTTCTTTCCATTTGGCTTTGAGCATGCAAACTATCACTTAAAAGCTACTCCTTCAAAATTCCATGACATCACCCATCTCAGAGTCAGACTATAGGTCTGTATATACTACTGTTTTCTTACAAGTTCTTACTGATTTTCTCTGTCCTCTCATCTTTCCCATCAAAGCCTCCTTCAAAATGTAAACATCATTCAGATTATTTAATTCAAATACCAACACTCTAAGACAACTGAGAGTACAGAAGTTTTCACAGAGGCGATCTAAGCGTAGCTGAACTTACCAATTAGCTCTTGGCAATCCTTATGAATTATACTCTGTTCTGGTAGGTCTAAAGAGCCATCCCAGGATGCTAGGCTGTCCCCCTTTCCTGCAACATTAAGTGCAATCTGAAAACAAAAATAGAAACCCCTTTAAATATTTTAGTACCCTTTTGTAGTTACCAAATTACCAAACTCAATGAAAAGGAAAATCCTAAAACTGAATCAACATACATACATATTCAAATTCCAGTTTTACATCTCTTCTGTATAGATGCCTGGTAACTAAATCATCAACAAACACAATTTTAAATATTTGCTGCTTCTTGATTTAAGCTCATATTCACCTTCCAGACTTTGGCCCTCAGATCAGCAGGCAACTGCCTTCCTTGAATGATGTTTCTCACAGTTTCAAGATCACAGCCTCCTTCTTCTAGAGCGTCTGCAAGCTCTTTTTCCCTATGAGAATGATACATAATGTGTTTATTAAAAATTAATTACAGAACATTATTTAATATATACTAAATACTAAATATATATTGATTGGAGGCCACTATCAGGCAAAACTCACACATATGTAAGCATATACTAAAGACAGTTTGTCACTTAAATAAATAACATTTTTCAGTCTTTGGTTTTTTAAGGCTGCTTGGTTCAACTTCTAATTCCACTCAATTTACATATGATAAATACTAAGTTCAGAACATTTTTTGTTTGCCTTCATGAAGTGGCAATGTTGCAAAATGTGTCATAAGAATGCAGATTTAGTTGTTGTTTACAGCTTAAGAAATACACAGCAAATTTTCACCCACACACAATGCATTCAAAGCAAATACTACACCTAAATTAGATGGCAGAATTCTTAAAAACAAAATACTACATGACCTAGAAAACAGAAAATTTATTTCAAAGGTTTAGAGCAGCCAGCTTTTAACCCCATCTTCCCCTGCAATAGGAAAGGACCTTTTAGTTAAACTGAGATTTGCTTAATTATAAACTTCTAGTACCGTAAGCATATATTTGTGCACAAAACTGAATTAAAACGTGTTAATAATAGTGTAGAAACTAGCAAAATACACAAAATCACAGTCATAAATACTTTAAGCTGCCACAGTAAGACAGCACAAGTTCAAAAGCATTATAGGTATGGAGTTACACATTCAGAAATTATTACATTACAAGCACTCTGATAACTTCTGCAGACTGTTTGAACAGTTCCATGCCTTCAATAATGAGAGAATCACATCTGATGACTTCAGGAATTTCAATATTATGCAGCACACCAGTGGCAAAACACCAGGTTCACTGGAAAAATAGCAATGGCAGTGATACATAGGTCCTTATGAAAAACTTCACCCTTACTGTATCCTCTTAACTGTTACCTCCTAGCTCTGACATGTTCCTTAAGGAAGCCTTTGCCTCATATACACGAGGAGTTAAACACACAGCTGGGAGGTTTTTAGCCAGAGCAAAACACAGAATGCAATTGTTCATTCAGGACAGATACTAGAATGTTAGATGCATTGTGAACAACACACCTATTTTAACATCTGTTATTATGCATGTATAAGTGTTATCAGCACAATTCTCAAATAATTCATGTTACATACTGTATAGTCAACTTCAAAATCCGTGGAAAAAGAATGTCAGTTGTTGAGCTCTGTTTCTTTAATTTGCATGTATCCACAACTAACTCCTTGGTATCAAACTTCCCAAGTTTGGTCTTCTGAAAGCTAAACACAGATTTCTCATTTTCTAAATACTGCCCTTTTTGACAAATAGAGCAATCCTTTAAGAATGCATGCGTATACTTAACAATAAGCAATGAGCTAGCCTTAAGACTTTAAGTATTTACAAGTTTGCAGAATAAGCATTTTCCTTGCATTGTATCAGCCAATTTCTTTGCCAGCAATTTTTGGTAGCACTTGAAATCATATTTCAAGAGTATACTGACGCAAAACTAGTAGTCTGCTTTCTTCAAGTAATTTTTCAAATCTGGATGAAAGAAAGTACAGTTCACAAAGAGATTGGCTTGCATTGTTTTCCTATAATTTTAGCATTAAAAGATAATAATAATCCCAATGCCCAGGTCAACATCCCTTTCCTGTCACAAAAAAGAGGGTGGAAAAAATACACAAGCACACTTGCATGTCAGTCACCTATCCCGTTGTCCAATTGTGCACATAATCAATGCTGGAAGAATTAAATGACGAAATCAATTCAACCCGAATGAAAATCGAGTATTTCCAGGACATTTACACAAAGAGACCTAGTAATCAGCAGAACTCTGGGATAACCCAGCTTGAACAGAAGCCAACATCAAACACCAGCTGAAGAGAGCTACAGGGTCTTAGTGTGTGCAGAAAGCGGCAGGATATCTATGCATGCCACACAGACTAGAGAGAAACATTTAAGCTTTGAAGTACAGCAACAAAATTAAATCAGTTGCTACAAATCCTTCCCAAGTTTTAAAAAGGCATGTAGAAATGAACGCAACAGCTGCATGCACATTGTATTTCACGTGAAAAGCTCAAATTGCGATACTTAATTTTATTTGGCGGACATAGAAATCAAATTAATTTGGAAAAAAAGTAATCTAATGTATGTGAAACAACACTTAAAAATACATCTACATAAGTTACAAAAACACATCTGTCAAAGAATGTTTCATGGACCCATGAGTTAACATTCTACCAGTTACTTGTGCCTAATATTCACAGCTTAATAAGCTGTGCAGGGGTTAACATCAAGATCAACTTCAACATGTTATCTGAATATATTTATTTCCACTGTTTCTTTGATAATATATTACTATTTGCAAACTCTTCTTCCAAAGTACTGTCATCCACATTTTATACGCTGTGAAGATGACAGGCAAATGCTAGCTTTACTACTTTACTTTGAAAAGAATCTGATATGCCCATCTCTCATATGAAGAGATATGATGCATTACCAAATTGAGTTAAATGAAATAATGTGGGGGGGGGGGGGGGGGGGGGGTTGAAATTGTGTTATTCCACTTATGACTCAGTTTGCTATTCTTTTCCTCCATCAGCTCCCAGGATTACTCACAGGCTAGAAGTGACAACTTCTCAAAGCATAAGAAAAAATATTTTCTAATAAGTATTCTATTTGCGCTAACCTGCAAAGTACCACAGAAGTGATTTTGATACTTTAACGTGTCCACTGGCTGTGTTTTACCTTATTTCAGTCTGTGCCAGAAATGTTCCAGCAAACTTCTAGCAATTTGGATCATCGTCTTTCATGAGTGAAGATCAGCTAGGAGGTTTTCTGTTCATTTGGTCAAAACCTATTACACTTACTTTGGAAAGAATGCAGCGCTTCTCTCTACAGGCAAACTCCTCCAGACCTGCACATCCTTCTTCCTGCTCTACCGTGGCTCCTCTGCCTTACTTCAGGCGCTATTCTAAATCTTGGTTAGATGTGTACAATTCCAGCCTGTATCTATTAGTGCATCTGGAGGAAGTTTCCATACTTAAAGAAGGGTCCCTGAAATTCATGCCAGCCTTGAGGCATACTATAATCAATACCTTTGCAGATATGCAATGCGACTTTTTAAAGCCAAAACAATTAATATGTGAGAGTGAGCTGCAGACAATAACAAATAAAATTGTTGGGACTTCAGCTTCACTTTTTCGTTTGTTTGTTTTAAAGTACTATTTATTTTATTTATAGATGACTCTGAGGTAGTTGGTAATATTCACTTATAAATACTAATGAAGAGATTAAAAAATCATGGGAATGCCAAGAGCAAGGAAAAGACATTAGGAAGTGTTTCGATAAACTACAAATACATAGGAAAAGATGAACAAAGCAAACTATAATCAATCTGTAGTTTACAATGCCTGGAATGTATCTGCTAAAGTCATCATGTCTGCTCATTTGTTATAAGGAAGACAGATCCCTTTGAACTGCTTCTTCCAAGTCAAAGTGCATTTTGAAGCTTTTATTTATGATGGGCACACTTCTAATACTAATTTATTACTTTAAAAGCCCAATAGATATCTTCTATATGTACCAAATTAATTACTGAAATGCACATATCCATCTAAAACAAGATGATTGCTCTTTTCCAATATACACTGAATCTACTACTACACAACTGCCTGTTAAAGATATTATCCAGTGCCCTGTGAGACAGTTGAAACACATACTCCCACTTAGATTATACCGCTTACCAAACTGCTTCCCGTATGCTGACCAGTGATCTGAAGTTGGAAAAGCTTCTTTGATTATTTTCTCCCACACTCTCCAAGTGACACACTCATCACAGCTGCTCGTGATATGCTCTAGCAGGCCACCACTACTTTCACTGTAAGAAGCAGTATTTCTTAAACATCACACATCATTCCTCTTTTCCCTAAATCAGAAGCAGGCTGCTCCCAACTGAACCCTTGCCAAGAGTATCATAAGTTTTAGTTTCTACAACTATCTTTTAGTTTTTGCCATTGCCTCCTAGGACATCAAAACCATCCAGTCTGCAAGGTTTTGTGCATTTAGGCTAATTGTAGAATGCAAAAAGACAGACACATGTATCACAATACCGCCATCAGAATTACGAGGGCCACCTGTACATATCCATGTTAGTGCCAGATTGGACTATGTTATTCTAATATATTTTTATTAGTTTTCTTACTAAGAAGGTAGTTTTAAGCAAAGTACTTTACTTGAAAAAGCTCACAATAGCATGCAGGTTTATAATATGCAGTAATCACAAACAAGTTTTGCTTCAAAGAAAGCTGGGCAAGTGAATAGCGTTGATGAATATTTCCAAAGTCAAAGGATAACATAAATTTATTTTTATAGCCATTATTCTACCTTCGAACAGCAAAGAACTCACCACAGAGTTCTTGCCACAGAAAAACTTCCCCTCCCCGCCCTGAAATATGCTTTTATATAATCCAGTTACCGTGGTTCCTACTTTCAATTTAGTATTCTCCTGATTCTGGAAAAATGCCTCAAGAAGAGCTATATTAAATCAAAAGTAATGAAAAGTCTTTGTTCTCTCTTGAAATCAAACAAACAAAAAAAATCAATCCCTTGTATTTACTTCAAAATACCTACTGTATTCAGAACACCATTGAATATTTTGTTTTTCCAAACGATTTTTGGAGAAAAACATTGATTCCCTGACATTTTTATCTCCATTTTTTCGTCAAGTGTGTTAGTTTCACATTTAACTGCAAAGAATATCTTGTTTGTATGCTCTCACAAGAAATATGGCTCCGAGCACTAATAAGCCAGATTCCAAGCAGAGAAAAGAAAAATACACATACTAGCTTTATCAACCTGTTGTCTGAAACAGCTGGAGTGTATTTTGGGACCCATAAGATGAATTATTCCAATGCAAAGTTAAAACATATGGGAACAATTCCATGTGTGGTTAGATTCAGTTGCTTAGTTATATTTAGTTAGTTAGTTATATTTAGTTTAGGTCTTAACTTGCAAAGCATAGATCCTAAACCAAAAATACAACTTGATCAAGTTCCCTAAAGCTTGAGTATTAAATAAACTGCTACAAAAAAGGTTTTAGAAATTAATTCACAATGTTTCATATCTTTATCTGTTTGAGAACATGAACAAGAAGCTCGAAGTCCAAATAATGTATTTCCTTGATAAATAAGGACAGACAAAACTGTAACTTCCAATTAAAAACATTTTAACTATGAACAGTCCAGCTTGTTTGTGTCTATATATTCTATTCACTAGAAGTATTGTACTGACTAAAATTATGGTTAAGATAATCATATAAGTAGACATAAGAAAACAAATCAAGATTTTACAGCACAGCTTGAAAGCAGTCTGCCTCCTTTGTATTTCACAGCATTCTTAGCTTTGGATGCTGCTATGTTTTCCAGCATGAAATATAATATAGCCATCAAATTCTTAAATGAATTTTTGAGAATACATCCAAATAGCTAAAAAGAAATATTTAATAAACAAGGTCTGACAGATTTATCTAATTTTTAAATCAAATCTGTTGATGAAATGCCTGTATTTACTGAATCTCATCTTTTGACAATCTCATCTCTTAATAAGTTTGTACAAGAAGTTTGGAGGTGGTAGGTGGGTGTTAAGGTTTTGTTGTTGTTTTTAGAACTGTATTGTACAGTGACAAGTCCCCCTGGATTCTGTTAAACAAAAGACCTAGCACTCTGTATTGATGTTGAGGGTTTTAACTCATCGTTAGTTTGAGTCCTCTCAAATCACTTACACCCACGCTGCGCGTTAACTTGACACAAGAAAATTAAGAAGGGTGGTTTATGCTAATAAACATGTCCAGATTCTACATACTCCAGGTACTGTCACAGTCTCTGAACAAAAAATTACATCTGCCTTTGAAGCCCCCTAAAGAACTGAAAAGAGGACAAGAAATAAACACTGCCAGTTTTGTTCCTAACACAGTTCAGGTGTTCAGGTGCATCATTTTATGTTTCCCCTGTGATTTTTTTGAAGTATGAAATGTTATTGTACAATCTTACGTATCTCAAAACTATGATGATGTAGTAATTTACACCAAAAAGCTCATTCAAAAGATACAGGATACACTTAGTAAAACAACATCATTCATATATATATACAAAACAACAGTTTAAATCAATAAAAGAAAAAGAAAATATTTCACTGAAACTCACTTAAAAAACCCCAGAAAACAACATACAACAAAACAAAAAAGCCACCTGAAATTTCTAAACAAGCAACAAGGAATACTGCTTTATGTTGTTCACAGGGTACAGCTCCAGTAACAGAATGTATTCTGGCATGTTAATGTAGCGCTTAAGCATAAACCTCCTGAACTACTCTCATACAGACTTGCAAAATCCCTTCTAGTGTATGCCTTCAACTTTGCTTTTTCTAGTAGTACCAGCATATCAAATTTACTATAGTTACATTTTGAAGCTGTCAGCCAGAATGGCAACAATGCAGGCTGTGTCTTGAAATATGTCAGGAAACTGCATTTGTGCCTCAAATCGTAACCAGGAATTTTTGCAGTTCATTGTGATCTGGGAGACTGTAATATTCTTTCAACATTAGTAAAAAAAGAGGACTGAAGTATTTTTTCAGAGATATTACAACATGGTTCTTATTCAATGTCCAGAGTGTCAAAGAGTCTAGACCACACCATCAATGAGTCTTTGTAACTCTATTTACCAACAGTCAGGTCTGTATTTGGAAATAATGTTTATGTGACACTGTACCTATAGAAAGTGTTTTAGACAAAGAACAGATACCAGCTACGCCTGCGTGTGTCAATTCCAGCTTCTTTCAGTGAGATAACCAAGTGCAGAGAAGGCTGAGCATAGTTTGCAAGCAACTTTGAACCCACCACATAAAATAGAGTCTAGAAGCAAAAAATACCAGATTTGAAATGATCATAAAAAGTAAGTCTGTAAGGAAATTGTTTGAAAAGCACATACATGGAAAGGACAAAGAGCAACATTGTGGCACAGAACCACAGAAAGGAAAGAAATCATATGCAATGCAAAAGCGCAAATAGAAAAACAAAGTGAAGATGCATAGGAATGGAGATGTGGGGTGCAGTAAGAATAGCTTCAGTGTTTAAACACAATGTTTATTTATGCCTTGGCAATCTTAAGTGAATACACATGCACAAACACTAAAATCACATCACTGTTACGATCAAAATGATCCTATACACGCTCCAGAAATAGTCTCTATTCTTGTCCTAGAGGTTCAATGTAAAATCCATTATAAGTAACAGCTGCTCTAGAGGACGGTAGCGAGTAAAATCATTCAGAAAACAAGCCAGGACGTATTGTTGTTACCTGTGTTTGAGCAGGTACGCAGAGTAAGGGAAAGACGAACTGAACAAAGCAACCCCGCTCCAAGCAGCCAGACACACACATCGAACAGCTTCTACCGCGCATTAAAGCTGTCGTTTCAAACTGGAGCAGCCCTCGCTCCAGGCTGGGCTGGGCAGGGCCAGAGGACGCCCCGTCTCGCCCTGGCTTCCTCTTTCGGGACCTGGCAGCTGCCAAGCTCCCGGCGGCGTTTGCCCCACGGCTCGTCCCAGCCTCCCACAGCACTGGGGCCTAACCGTCCGCCGGTCCGGAGCGGGGCGGGGTGGGGGGGTACACAGGGAGTCCGCCCCCGCCCTGGGGCAGCTCCCCCACACACCCTGCCCCCGCCCAGTGCTCCGCGGCCGGGCTACGGCCGCCCCTACACGCTCCTCACAAGCGACGAGCGGTTTCGGCCCTAAACCCCGAGAGCGGCGGGGCCCGGGGGAGTGGGCGAGGGAGAGGAGGCGACGTACGGGAGGGGGTTCAACGCTTCTCACCCAACGACCCCTCCCCTCTCCCTTTCCTCCCCTTCGGCCCCACCGCGGAGGTGAGGGCAGGGAAGCAGGAGAGAGGGTACCGGCACCCCCATAACTCACCAGCTGCTCGACGGCGGCGGCGGAGCCTCTTCCCCTTCCGCCATAGTTGTTGGCGTGCCTCCTCGCTCGGTCGTAAAGCGCGGTCGGCTAGTGGTTTGGAGGTATGGGGTTTTTTTTTTGCTTTCCCGACACCACGCCTCCCCACACACCGGCCGCCCGTCCCCCGCGCTGTCGCGAAGTGAGAGCCCCTGCCGCAAAGCGCGGACGCCTGACAGAAGAGACGGGCGGTGCCTGCATGAGGAGAAGAGGCGGACACGGGTGACGGGTCGGGTCGGCGTGGCCCGGCGGGGTTTGCCTGAGGTAGTTCAGGTCAGCAGCAGCTGCCGATGCTTTCCTGTAGAAGACTTAGGGATCGTTGTCCACGGCAGGGAAGCCGTTCTGTAAAAAAAACCCAAACGCTGCCATGGGCAGCGACACCTCCCACTAGACCAGGTTGTTCAAAGCCCCATCCAGCCTGGCCTAGAACGCTTCCAGGGATGGGGCATCCACAACTTCCCCGAGCAACCTGTTCCAGTGTCTCACCACCCTCACAGTGAAGAATTGCTTCCTGGTATCTAATCTAAATCTCCCCTGGTTGTATCCCATCTGGTCATACTTAATAGCAACCCTGGGCAGGGCAACCACTGAAGCTCTCGGTCGTGCATGTTCCTTATTCTCAAACGAAAAAAAAAAAAAGTGAAGAGAAAAAGCC
>VXBJ01000196.1:962671-976692 GCA_013400055.1 Nycticryphes semicollaris | reverse complement strand
TCCGCCCACCCACCCCAGCGGCCCTGCCTTCCTGCCGGGAGGGCGATGGCAGTGCGCAGGCGCGGGCCCGAGGGGGGCGGGGCCGGCCGAGGGCAGTGCGCGCCTGGCCACGCCCTCCCCGCGTGGCGGCAGCGGCGGGGTCGGGAGCAGCATCATGGGGGACACGCTAGAGGAGCCGTGGTGGGAGGCTCCGTCCGGGGCAGGCAGCAGTCCAGGTACTCCTCTTCTGAGGCTCCCTCAAGCTGGGCTTGAAATAGTCTCAGTAAGGGACCAGCCCCCTCTTACTCGGCCCTCCTCCTTCCTTTTCGATTTTTTTTCCTACTGCCGCCCCCTTCCTTTCTCCCCCCGCCTCTCCCTTCTCCGCTTTGACTTTACTTCTTCTGTTTTTCCTTCTCACACGTTTTTTTTTTTTTTCTTCCTGTGCTTGCTTTTCCCTGCTGGCTACCGATGACGGTTTTGGTTGTAAACAAAATCTCTGCAGCCAGGTGAGGGCTCATCGCTCACCTTTGAGACCCGGGATAGCTAGAAGATGAAGCCGGTAACGAAAATATCAGTACTTAGGTATTAACAGGAGTCCACTCAACAAAAACATATTTCAGCGATTTTTAAAAAGGGGGCCGGAGGGGAAAGAGGAAGAAAACGTCTCGCTTTGGGGTTCAGAGCTCAGCTGTCCTCTGCATTCATTTAGCTTCTGTGTTTTCTTCGAAACCGAGTTTCTTTGATGAAGGGATGTTGCATGATGTGTGTTGACAGCCGTAACCGGCGTGAAGTTACTTACATTTCTGGAAGGCCTTGGAAACAGTAGATCTATAGCAGCGCCTTTGGAGGGAAAAGTATCTGGTACTTGAGAAGCATCACCCATGTGCTCACTAGGGTGTCTCACATCAGCCCTGCCATGTGTTATTGTAGAAGGGCAGGAGTTAAACACCTTTTCTTGCTCTTTGGATTGTCGTACTGTGGCTGATTTGTCTCTTTTCCTGATGATTATAGTATCTGGTTCCTATACTTGGCTTTTCCCAATGTGTTTTAAGGCACTTAACAGCCTGTGATTACATCTGTAATGTTGAGATTTAATGTTGAAATTTTGGTAGATCTAAGCAACTAAAATTACTCTAGGACTTTATAGTGCTGTATTCTATGGATATTTTAAATTGATTTTTAAATTAATTTTTTTTTAGTATAATACTGGTAACAGTTATCTGCACCTCTGTGAAGACTTCACATCTTCTAGTGTCTTGACAGTGGTTGCTTATTGCCTGTGAAAAGGTACTTGGAGAATAGTTTGAGAGGGAGCAATGTAAAAATCATATGTTTGTACTAAAGAGGGGTCACAAACCCTAATAAGGCTCCTGAGCATTCCATTTTCATTTTTAGTCTCATGTAGGCTCCTCAAGCAGTTCCAGTATCTGCAGTAAATCCTCTTCCTTAGGAATTCAGGAGTACTAAATAAGATATTCCTAAGGAAGAGCCTCCCTGCACATTCTGACAACCAGAGGTTTCATTTGAGGTGGGTGGTAAGCTGATTTTTACAATGTTGACAGCTTTCTTTCAGAAACTGAATCCAAGCAGGACTTGGATGGTAAACTTTTGACATGATGGATAAACCATCTGACTGTGAGATGAGACTGTGAATCACAACTCTTCTTTCAAGTTACGTAAAACTGGTTGGGATTTTTGTAATAGCATTGTTGAGCTACTAAAATAATTCAGGTGGGAAGGAACCTATGGAAGTGTCTAATCCAACCCTGTGCTAAAAGCACTGTATGCATTTTACTCCAAGAGCATTCTTTGAATGTGTTATGAGTAATGGTTACAGGGGAGTATTGTGCAAACCATGTGCTCTGCTGTCTGTATCCCACCTTTGTAAACTTGTTGGCAGGTTCTTTATGTGGAGCCTGTTGTTGTATTAAGTTGATACAAGCCATCAGTAACATAAGAAGAGCATCCATTACTTTTATTTTATGTAGCCATTTTTCGTGTACAACAGATGTAAAATCAAAGATTAAATTGTACCACATCTTATGGGTACTTTAAAATCAGTTGGCATGAAATAGGAAATCAGGGTTTACAGTGTACAATATAAGCAGCAATACAAGAAAATAATTGCGCCTTAGCGAGTGCTTTTGACAGACTTGATCAAGTTTATTTCTGTGAAACATCAAGTTTCATTAACAAAAATGTTTACTATCCAACTTTGTCAGCAGACCTATTTTAAAAAAGCATCTCTGCCACAACTGTAGGAGCAAATCAGAAGAATTTGAAATGTACTTTTAAAATACTGATCATTTGCCAACTCCTTTAAGACTAGCCTTAGAACAAGTCCTGACCAATGGAATATTCTTCCTAATAACTCAGCCCCCCAAAAGTGTCTTAGATTTTAGCAACTTGTAGTTAGAAGAGGCTACTTTTAAGATCAACTGTATGAAAGATTTTCAGACTCACTTAAAGAGTATGAAAACACAAAATATATATCCTAGTATACAGATATATAAGTAATTCTTAATTTGCTTTTGACCACATCATTGGAAGTCATTGTTTTAAAATTCATATTAAAGGTAGTTACTCTCACTTTGAGACATAAATGTTTATCCTGCTGCAGGTGGTTTATAGATATAAAAAAATCTACTCAAAACCCTGAAGGGATTAGCCTTCTATTTACCTTGTCACATGACACAAACTAAAGTATCTTTCCCAATAACTTCTTCAGCAAACCTTTAACTTTGAGACATTTGTGGAGAGAGTAGTTAGAAATTGTCGTCTACTTAGCAGTGTTGTGTAGTGTTCCTTCCTTCCCTTATTCCAGTTCATGTCACAGCTATGTCCGTTCTTGAATGTGATTTTTATATTGCATTCAGAACTATAAGGGAGAGGATAAGGAATGCTAAGGAGTTTGTTTAGTAGTGGTGAAAGACAGCAACTTTTTCCTCTTCTCTCCGTGAACAGAAAGAGCGCTTTTGACAGCACTATACACGTCCATTTCTTGCCTGTAGCCAGCATGCCACATCTCCCAAGCAGTTTGAGGGAATGGGATGAATCTCTGTTTCTCATAAATTCTTCCAGTTTCCTCCTTTTATGTTACCACTCCTCATCTTTCATTCTCCGTGCTTTCTTTGTCTCCCTTAATCCCGTAAGAGTGTAGTATCCCCATTTGTCAGTTTGTTTAGATCCTTAAGTAAGAGCTTATGTGGGCCACATCCCTCATAGGAAGAAATTAATGGTGTCATCCCAAGAAACAAACAAAAGACAGGGAAACTCTTCTATGTCAACAATACAAATAGGTGAGAAGAATAATAGGGTACCACGGAGGATGATTTGATAGTTCTTGTGGGCTCCTTTCTGGACTCTGAAGTGAGGGATGCTATTGCAGGAATTGTTTTCTTTTGCCAGAGGGTTTCGTTTCTGTCTGTAGACTGGCAATAAAGGGTGCCAAATAGCATCAATTTGTAATATGTGATTTGCAACTACTGAGAAGCGATGACTGTTCATTGTAGCACATTCAGTGGGAGTTCTGTTGCTTGATTGGAGCTGAGATCTGTTGGTGGACCTGTATGTGGAGAAGTTTGTTGGTTTTTTTGGCTCATTCAGGAGTTGCTGTCCCTTCTGATGAAACTTGCTTGTGTACTGAAGATCTCTCTGATAAGCATGACAAGTTGTCAGCTTTTTGAAATCTGTGTTTCTTTGCATCTACATGCACTCATTGTGCAAGTTGCATTGTGCACGTATAATGGGGTGCTTCTGTGAACTTTATTTGGATCTGAACGTACATGACATGGATCCTCAGAACTTTTTAGTTACCGGCAGATTTAGTGAATAAAATTTGAAACCCTTTGTTTTCAATATGGAACAGTCATTCTTTAATTTTTTTCATTTTGACACAAGTGCATCTTGCTGGACATAAGGTGAAATAGTTTTTCAGTAGACCGATCTTTTTAAACTTCATATTTTAAAGTACTCCTAGAGAATTTCTTGTGGAGCTGTTGAGGATTCTGTTGTGGGTTTGCAAAAATAGTCACGCAGCTGTGCTAATTTGTTGTACTGTCTCAGGGGTTAAGTTAAACTTTTAGCTGTGAAACAAAAAGGAAAAAATCGGGTAACTGAAAGCATAAAAATTCTCCTTGCTTCAGCAAAAGAAACGCGATTCTGGTTATGGCACTGTGATCACCACCAGCTTTTGCTTTATTTAGGAATTAGAATTTGGCAGTTCTTAAAGAAAGACCTATGTGAAAGGAGTTTTCCCACAAATTATCAGTTGAGTCATTTAGACTGTTGGAATGCACTCTGTTAGGGGAAGAAGAATGAGGGACACATTAATACCAGGGAAATAAATTAATTTTTATATTCTAAAACAGTAACTTGTGTTAGTTGATATTACAGGATTCCTGTGGGGGCTTCCTTGCAGTAATAGTATCTTGTTAGTTTTAACTTTTTAAAGTGAAATAGTGAGAAATTTTCTTGTCAGTGCAACAGTTGCTATTTTACAGAAAATTGAAAACCACAAACCTAGAGTCTCTTCTAATGTTTTAACTTTTTATTTGTGCGTTGGTTGAAAGGAAACTTTGAGTTAATTTGAGTGAATGTCTTTTAAAGAAGGTATGCTTTAAGAAAAGCAAAAAGGCAAATTCTCTCATGGATGAATTAGAACCACTTATGCTAATAGGTTAAAAAAAACCCAACTTCACTAAGAGTTATGAATGCAGTTACCTATTTTACTGGATTGTGAGCAGTTGAAATGAAGGACAAAATTGTGGAGGAACGCAAGAACAAGATTGGACTTCTGTGTAAGTCATAACTTTTAAGCTTGTCACAAATTTTGATCAGTTCCAAAATACTGTTTAAGTGAACTGAAATCTAAATACTACAGTCCAAATCAAATGGTGAAAGTTTCTACAGCTAATATAAACAATAGTCATCTCAATTCTTGCATCTGTTTTTCCTAAGATAACATCTGCACGAATTTGAGTGGGGATAATCACAGTGATTAACTCATTGAGGGGAGAATTGTTCATCTTCAAATGATGTTTTTAAAGTGATGCTTGGCACGGCAAGGAATTCTGCATTTCTTTAAGTGCTATGCATTATAAAAGAGCAGATTTCTGCACACCTCTCTTCATTCTGTCTTTACTACTGAACGTAAGATATCCAGATTGAAATACTTATTGACTAGACCAACTTTGAAAACAGTGGCACCTCCTTCAAGCCATCTTCATTTGACTGACCATATGTTTTTATAAATCTACTGAGACAACATTAGTATTGTTATATGTGGAACATGTTGAAGCTGAACTTAAAACGGAAACTTATTTGTGTCTTGTGCTTCTCTACTGTGAGGGCCAAATTCTGGAATTACACTGTAAAAATGAGAGCAGAGCTTGGTCCCTGCACACATGCTCCTAAGAATTTGTCTGTCTCTTGATGTGTTGTGATTAGTGACCATTGATGTGCTGAACATGTGGATGGTTTCAGACTTTTCCCCAATGGAAACAACAACTGTTGAGATTCAGATCATGTAAATCCATTCTAATGTCATAAATCATAGAAAATTATTTACCTTCTCCCTCCACTTTGAAGGCAGGTTTTAGACACAGTCCTTACAATGCGTAGCTTTCCTGAACTGCTGTCTTGGAGTGATTTGTTGAGATGTCCAGCAGAAATTTTGATGGGTACTTTGGTTGTGCTTGTAGTCTTTGGTTTGGGGATCCGGGTTGGAACTGAATGACGGAGAGCATCAGTAATCTTGAAATAAATCAAGAGAATAAGTCATGCATTAGGGAGGGGAAACGAATTGTATATTTCTCTCGTCAGTGTCTTTTCCACATCATAAAACTAAACACATTGCTCTGAGAACTGCTTGTCTGACCATCCTTTCTTCTTTTGGTAATGAGAGTGTGGCTTATGTATTTAACTTATCTACTTGACTGGTGAATATAAAATAATCTGAATTTATTGAAATCCAGAGTATAAATGTGATGAGTTTTCTGTCAGCCCTCAGGCTATAGCCCTAGGTGCTGAGTGAGTGATGCAGTGCAAAGGCTGTGAACTGCATGACTTTCTGGGTGAATAATCAGGTAACTTCCACATGCAGAAATGAGTCTTGATTCAGTCATGAGTAGCAGGCACTGCCTAGCTCCCGCTTTAGTGTGAGAGATTGTTTTCTGAAGGTGACCACAGTGTACACAAATTGAATGTATTTGAAAGAGAGAACTCTCTGTCCACAGTCCATCACAGTCATATTTAATTGCAAAGAAATAAGTAGATTAAAAAAAAAAAAAAGTTAAAAATGACCTGTAAAGGCAAGGAGAAAACTAGAGTTAAACATGCACTACCTATCAGAAAGGCTTTTTACATCACAAGCCTTTTTATATACCTTTTATAGTTGAGCAACAGAGTAAAAGAAGTTCACTGTTGGGTGTTTTGTTAAAAAAAACATGAAGTGGAAACTGTGTTCAATTGAGGACAATAGGAAAAAGCATAGAAACTCTGGTGAATTAAGTATAAATAAGGATGAGCTGGATCAAAACAAGTTTTGAGAAACGACTTCGTAGTAGCCATAAAAGCCTGCTTGGAATAAGCATTTCTTTTAAAAAAATGTATTGGAATTCATAAGCCTGCCATTTGGCTGTACGTAATTGTATGACAGGAGTTCTCAAAAAGATAAAGCTGAGCTAATGTCATATCATTGTTCGTGCTCAGTATGGAAGAATTTGGGGAAAGTTTGCACATCACAGGTATGTGATCATGAGATCATGAGTAAGGGAAAAAAGCAAGCCAGGCTAATTGAAGTTAGAGAACAAAGAGATAGAAGATTAATGTTTTCCCGGAGCAATGTGGTGCTTTTCCAAGAGTTCTGAAGGAGATGACTTTTAAAACTGTTGAATCCTAACTAATGATGTGCAATCTGCCACTGAAATTGCTGGTGATGCGAGAGTGATGTAATGCCACTTTTAGAGTAAAGCTTCACAAAAAAACCCATTCATAAGTATAACTGTTGAACTGATCAAACTGTAGAAATTACAATAAGCAATAGTGTGTTCGCCCACATAGTTACTAATTTTGCAATTGGAAAACATCCACGCTTCTTGTCAAGGATAGTACTCACCTATGTGTTAGCAAATATTATTATATGGGTATATGGTATCAGTTTGTCTGGGCAGTGAATGGGACAGTGTCTGTGAAGGCTTCCAGACACTGGAACTGTTGAATTATCAATAGTGTTGTTTGAATGGTCTGGATCTAACTGGAACAGTTCTGTGGCACAGCTTTGGAGTAAGGCCAGAGGAGGGATCGTTTTGAATAGGTTGGTTGTATTTGGTTAGGCTGTTTTGGAGGTTCAGGATGTTTCTTGTAGTTTGGGTTGACCTGTGTCTTAGTGTCTGAGGGTCAGACATAGGTGCCTTTAAGTTACTGTTATAGAAGTGACCATGTTATATTATGATTTATCAAAAAAATGTGATAGTGGGCTCTAACCAAAGAATCTTGGGAGAGCAAAGTTTCTGTAGGAAAAGAAGGAAAATTTTCATGGGTATAAGTGGCAAGTGGATAGGAAGCAGAGCATGAAGCCAGTTTGCATGGTATAGCAGAGATGTCATGTGAGCCTCAGACACCTTTGATATTCACTATATATTTATAACCTGCATGCGAAGAGACTTAGTACTGAAATGATGACATTTGCATATGGTATAAAAGGGAGGGTATTAAAAGAAAGAGCTGACAGTAATTCATGGCATTGAGTAATAAGGTAATAAAAATGTATGTCAGTTCAGTGTTAACAAATGACTAGTAATATATGTAGGGAAAATTAGTTTGCATATGGTAGTAAATATGACGTTTCTTGCCACTCAGAACACAGATCCTGTAAATAATCCTCATTGCTCAGCAGCTGGCAATTGCCAAACAGGTAACAGGCAGGTTAGGAATTACTTGGAAAAGAAAAGAAAACAAAACCCACCATTTTTTTAGTGTATAAGTCTAAACCGTGTGTACATGATGAATGTTTTGCTGAGTTTTGTCCAAGTAGCTCAGAAAAGGGTATGGCAAAATGCCGAAAAAAATGTGGCAAAGACGATCAGTTATGGAATGGCTTCTGCATGAAGATTAACAGCACACACTAAACCTTTTCAAGTTTGGAACAGATTGTGAAGAGAGAACAACAACAAAGGAATCAAACATTATGGTGACGAGGGGAATTCTCTCTAATACCATGCTTGAGAGGTGGTATCCATTGAAGGTGGGTTAAAGATTAAAAAGTAGCTTCAATTGTCAGTGAGCTATGGAACTGATTGAGACAGGCAGTTTCTGAGGTGATGATATAAACTGGTTTGGAGAGAGTTTAGACTCGTACATTACATCCATCAAGAAGTGCTACAGAGAAAGGCATGATATATATTTCATATATGGATAGCTGTAAGTTGTAGACTGCTAGAGGCTGTCTTTATTGCTCTATTTGCCTAGTACTTAATGGTTCATCATAAACATTTACTGCTGGTCTCTACCAAAGATGAAATATATCGATCCTCGGTCCGAATGTAACTACTTTCATATTTTTATTTTCAAAATCGGAAAGTTTCAATTTTTAGATTTATTTTTTTTTTAATAGTAGATGGAGAAAGGAAAGAGTTTGGCTTTGAAAGTGAGAAGGAAAAAGGAAATGCGCTTTTCTTTGCTCTGTATTCTTTGAAGATTTTAACTCTAGGTGGCAGCAAAGTTGTTGTGAGGGTTTTTTTGCACTGCATCCGAGTATTTTCACTAAAATCGGACTAAAACTTCACAAAGTCACAGAATCTTCATGGTTGGAAAGGACCTCTGAGATCATCGAGACCAACCATACAACCAAACTTGTTGTTAAACGCTGGATAAAAAAAAAAAATCAACATGCATTACCATGGTACTCTTGAATTGTAGCACTCATATTGTTAGTATGCAAGGGGAAGAAAAAACAACCAAAAACTGACTCCCAAATCACTACACATTTTGCTTCAGTTACGAAAGGCACCGTGTTAAGAAAGAAGGGGTTGATGTTGGAGGGGATAATTGTGCTACTGCTGTGTGACTCGGTACTTCTGAGTACTGAGTTGGAACAGTTTGCCTACTATGTGCCATGGCTTGGTAGATGAGGCACAGTATTGAGAATACTTTTTTGTTTGGGTGGGCTATTCCCAGCAGTGCTACTCTCTGATGTAAATTTAGAGAGGATATAACGTGTCTCAGTTTCCTAACTAAAAAGAATTAGATTAACCATCATTTGCTAAGCATATTGAGATGAATAGATCAAAATAATTATGTGAAGTCTTGCATGCTAAAGTGTGATTATATCTCTAAGGAAGAGTTGTGAGGTTTTGAGTTGTTATTTTGGTTGGTTGGGTTTTAGGTGGGTGATTTGGGGTCTTTGTTTGTTGGCTTTTTTTTTTTTTTTTTTTTTTGAGAAATATTCCGGTTCAGGGATTCCATAGGGTACAAAGTGATTGCAGGGTTCTATCTGTAGTTGATGGAACAGCAGTGTTAGTATTTCAAGAAGGTATTTGTAGGCATAGATTTTTACAGGTTTTGTGCATCTAACTGGTATTCAGGCTTTATGGTCTTTTAAATCAGTGGAATTTTTCCTGTGCTCTGGCCTGTAGTTTGTGCTGACTTCCAGTTCAATAAAACTATTTAGAATATGGCCTTCTGAGCCATCAGATTTCATTTCAAGCAAAGAATTTTTGGTGATTCAAGGTGATGTTCTATTTTGCAGTTCCTAATGACAGTATTGAATACATCTAAATTATTATTAGAGTTCTGAGAGTTGCATTATAACTGATGACTTTGTCAAGGTTTGGTTTGATTACAGTGTTTATATTGCTCTCTCTTGTGTGTCTTATGTTTGCTTATAGCCACAATAACTGAATTGATGCAACTCCTCGCATATGCTTAAACTTGAGGACAACAGCTGTATTGTAAGGCTTCTTTCCTATGGGAGTAAACTATACCGGAGTTAAGTTTCTGTGCCAGGACAACTAAATTTGCACTTCAGTGATTGTACCAGTCTAACTGTTGTAGGCAGGGATTTTACAAATTGCCCATCTAGTTCTCTTCCTCCTCTTTCAGGACTTAAAAATTGGTTTATTTTTCATTGTTCCTAATAAAAATTCTGGAGAGAAAAGGCTGAATAACTTAAATTTAAGGAAAAGACTTGGTGACACTTAACTCTTTGAGTTTAATTACAGATGTAGCTAGATCACTAAACCTTGTTTATTTTTTGAGCTTGGTACTTGACAAAATACAAATCTTGGATATGTGTTGTAGAAAGAATTTTGGGTCAATTGACTAAATCAATGCATAAGCTGTTCCTGTAAAGAAGGAATAGCATTATGTACGAATAGTCTGGAAAGCACCTGAAAGTGATTGTGTATCAAGTTCTGCAGTGATTTAGGTGTAAGTGTACTGAAAATTCTTGTACAATCCTCTTAGTTCCTTTTCGGCTATTTAGTGTAGAGACATAAAAGCAGATATGTTGGCTATGGCATGCATCTGTGTTGGGATGTTAATTTTGTTTTTTGTGCAGACTAAATGACTAAAACAAGTGCTGCTATATAGATTTTGCTGGCCTTTTTCAGCTTGGTTTTCAACTCTTATCTATGTATAGAAAGTCTCTGTGCACATGAAGAATCTCTTCAAATATGTCCACCTTTTCTACCAATTTGTTTCCTCCTTCAAGGTGAATGGTTTTCAGTCTTCCCCATTCTTCCCCCTTCTTTTTTGACACTTGTATTCTGAATTTGCTGGCTCTGTGTTCATCATTGCTGTCATTGACTTCCCATCTGTAGGCCACTTTTTATATTTGTTACCTTTCTAAGTGATAGAAGAGGACATAAGTTTATCTTTCAAAAACCAAGCTGAGCTGCCTTTCACATTCTGGAGAGGCCTTCTGAGTTCCCACCAGTGCTCTCAGAACACCCATGGAAATGAAATGTTTCGCTGGATCTACCTATCTAAGTAGTTTTGTGGTTTTCCTTTACTTAATTTGTCTAAACACAGTTAAACAAATATCGGCAAATAATTACAAAGACAACCAACCCCAAACACATTAAACTGGCCACATTTTTGAATCGAGTGGATTATGTGGTATGTCTGTCATAATAGTTGTATTAGCATCATATTAGTTTAAAGTGTTGGACTCAGAAAACACTGAAGTATTTTGCCAGTAGTGCTAAGAGTTGTAGAAATAAGCAGTTAAAGCTCATTTTCAAGGTAAGCAATGATCTATGAATCAAGAAAGCTGCAGTTTCATAGGAATCTTCTAACTTCTTAGTTTTCAATTAACTTCTGAAGAAGATGTTGATCGCCTATAATTGGAAGAGTGTTAGAGTGAGAACTCCTATGCAGTTGTGTTTGGTATTTCATAGTGAATGACAACAGGTACTTCAGGGATGGATACAAACACTCCTTGGGTGACAACTGGGGAATTTTCATGCGTGACTGTGAAAATGGCCTTTCTTAATTTCAGAAAGTCAACTGTGAAAGCATGCTCTAAAATAAATGGATATGTATTTCATACGCACTTTGTTTTGTTTTGTGGTTGGTTTGGGGTTTTTTTGTTTGTTTGTTTTTTGTTTGTTTTGGTTTGGTTTGGTTTCTTACAGACACAGTTGGTTTTTCTGTAACTTATATGGGTCTTCAGGTATTTTACCAAAATACAGTTCTGGCCTTCTGGGGAGTGGGCTAAGGCAAGTCTGCAGGGGAAGGGTAGTGTCAAGGAGAGAAAATATGTCTGTTTCTGTGCGGTTCCAGTAGTTTCACTGTCTTTGGTTCTAATTTTTTTTTCCCCTCTGTAAGTATGATGTATGCTTGGGTTCCTGTTCTAGCTGTATTAATTTAAATAGGGGGAAGCAGATGTAGTAGCATTGAAGAAGAAGAAAACTTTTCTGCTGTAAAAGTTTTCTTATTTACCTTTTTTTTACCTTTCTACGGTCATTTGTAGAATTTTATCTAGGAGAAGTAACTTTAGATAAGGTTCTTTCTCACTGTTCAAGTTTTTAGTTTAAGAAATTTGAGCAACAGTGAGTATAATTTTCAACCTGAGTGAAAGTGGCCAGGGAATGGTGCTGAAGATCCTTTTCACAGAAGTCCATGTATCTGTACCTGCCTCTTGCCAGACTTAAGGTTGTTCCTGGATGATTGAATGCAGTCAGAATGTAAGGCAGGTCTGCAAGTGAGAATAAATTAAGATTAAGCGATAAAACTGAGTATTCTCTTTAGTCTCCCAACAAGATGGCTTTGGCTGAAATTTCCAGTTAAACCTCCTCAACTAAATAGGGCATTTGGGTATTTGCTTTTCTTTCACTTGGGTCTTCTAGGAATCCAGAGGGACAGTTCTCAGTTGCTCTCCATTTCCTGTTGTGCAACCCACTTGTGTGCAGGACTACATTGAGGAGTAGTATAAATCATCCTCATACTTGCAAACATTGGTAAGACTTTAGCTAGATCATTGTCTAGCTTGGATCACTGCATCGTCACACCATTATGAACTGCTTTGCAGAGGGAAAATGATTAGTACGGTTGCAGTACTTGAGCTATTAGGTGGGGAAGCAACTGGCTTTGTTTAATCTCAAGAAAACAAAACTGAGGAAAGACATGATCATTGTCTTCTAATATGTGGAAGTCCATTGTGGAGAAAATGTTTTTTGAAGTCTGGTGGAGGGATAGGAATGCAAATACTGGATTACAATTTCATCAAAGGAAATTTAATTTAGAAATTAGCAAGATTCTTAATGGCAAGGGTGTTTCAGCCCTGTTATAGATTCCTGGGGTAACTGAAATTTTCACTGCAGAAGTTTTTTAGAACTGGATGAACCAGACATGTTTTTTGTAAGGGTTTAAATCAAGGTTTAGTATGGGAATAAGCTCGAAAATGTCCTGAGGTCCCTTCTACTCTTCTCTTGATATTTGAACTATTGATTTCAATAATATGACCTATTTAACAGAAAAATCTATATTAATACTAGAAATAATTTTGGTATGTGACACATACCCAAATGTGTCACAGTGGTCTTATTTCCTAAACACCAAGTTTAAATCTACTTTCTGGTGGTACGGAAAAGAGGCACAGTTGGACAGAGTTGGAGGCAGATGTTATCTTCCTAGTTACTAAAATTCTGTGATGTGCTTTGCTTTTCCTGGGACATGTTGTCACTGGTAAATGTGATAATCTTTTAAACAGAAGGTGCTTTAAAGATTCATTTTTAATAGAGAATTGACAAGATGAAGAGAAAGGTAAGGCAGTGTTGTGGGTCAGCTCCCTTAGGACAAGAATTTACCTGGCACTGATTAATCAATATTTCCGTGCAGCTGGTTGGGCTCTGAAATGAACAGTTGCTTGTTGTTTGTTCACTTCCCTTTGCCTCGTGAAAAAAAGGAGGGATCTCAAGCACCTTGTTAGGGCACCTGGGGTCCTTGAGATGAGGGGATGAAGAATACTAAATGCACTGCAATCTTAATTCTGTCCAGGAGAGGGTAGTGCCGGCATTTATAAGTTTCTACTGGTGCTTAACTGTTAGTGTTTTTATAGAATGCTTTATTTTACAAACCTTTGTGAGATCATCAATTTATTTGCTTTAAACCTGTGCTGCCACTTGGTGAGTAAGATTCTTGGCAACGGTTCTTATTCTATACAGGTTGTGGGCAGGTAGGGATATATGTGTTTGGGTATTTCTAAATAGTTTTAAAAAATGTGTGGAACTGTGCTCATACCTACGCACACCTTTTAACATGAAAACATTTTCAATACCCATAATGTCTGTTCAAAAACTTTGACTATGTTTTTCCCATATTAGTTTATATATAAGTTGAAGAAGCACACAGGCGTAAGCAGGTTGGCCCCAAATATGTTCTACAGGGAGAAGGGAAAAAACCCACTCTGCATTTACCATCATGGCTTTTTTTCTGTTTGGGAGAGGGTTGTTTTCTTCTGTGAAAGCCACATTTAAAGGTATGTTAACCAGAGTCCTAGTTAAAAAAAAAAAAAATAAAATATATATATGTATCTAGAG
>VXBJ01000196.1:945796-962652 GCA_013400055.1 Nycticryphes semicollaris | reverse complement strand
AGTTTTATACACGTTAAAAAAAAAAAAAAAGTTTAAAAACAAAACCTCTGCCTTTTGTCCAGCCAAGATTGATTTTTCTACTGGATCAAACATAATCTATAATGGCTTGAGTATGAGACAATAAAAGATAAGAGATTCTAATGACGATAGAAGCTGCCTTGCTGTGATTTTGCACAAGTCAATTAACTTCTCTTCTAAAAGAAGAGTAATTTCTTCTTACTACCCCGGAAGTATTTTAACAGGACTGGTGAATGTTGTATATTTTGAGTGGTTTGTAAAGAACTTGCATACTACAATACAAACAATTTGCAATGTTCTCTTCAGACAAAAGTGGTAGCATCTAAGGTGATGAGACCTAGGCTTTAACAGCGGTTCCAGTATAAAGTGCACATCATTTTTGCTTACCCCTACAATCATGCTGATATATCTCACTTGTATAGCAGTGCTGTTAAGTGGATTCTGCTTTTTTAATAAAGAATTGTGGAGTACAGTGGGGGTTTTGTCTTGTTTGTTGGCTGTGGTTTTGTGGTTTTTTGTTTTTTTGTTTTGTTTTGTTTTAAATCCAGGTTAGTTTCTTGACCTGGGTCAGTGTGCCGGCATCCTGAACAGTGATGAGAACATAATTGGAAGGGACGTATTTTGTGATATGAGATGTAGTATGGGTAAGAGGCGGAGGGAGCTACTTTTGCCTATCCCTATATGAAGACTTTGTGATGTTAGGCCACTGCCTTGCGAGTGAAGAGTCATTGATTAAAACAGGTCTTTCCTCCTGCACTGAAAATCTGTTTCCCAAGAGTACTTTGCTTAGTGAGAGAAGAACCATGTTCAGTTGACAGCTCTGATATTTGAGGCTGTCTGGGTGCTCACAGTATGGTAGGTCATTGGGTGGTGTGCTAAAAGAGAGAATTCAGTGACGTCTTTGGGCCACTGACTGCAGATTTGTGAAAACATTTCATGCTTTTTAAATTTGCAAGGTTGCTCTTTCTTTTGAGCAATTTCCACTTACAGTAGTTGGTGTTAATTTTAAAATGTCTTTATGCACACACTCGTGCTCTATTTGAACCACGAGTTCTTTTTTTCTTCTGTCTCTTGGTAACATAATGTTTTGGTAGTCTTTGCTTAAGCCTGGAGATTAGGTAGTTGTCAGTTTTTTGTTTTGCCTGTCTCAATATAGTTTCCTAGGGACAAAGTCATCCTGCAGATGGTTACTCCATCACCTAACCCTGAAGCATCCATTCAATCTTAATCAGAAAAAGTGCTGTACAACCCTGTTTCTGATATTTTTTCCCCTAAACAGGGGAGCATGCCTTCTTAAGCCTTGCATGAGATGTTTACATACAGATCTTTTTTTCTTATTACAACCTTATGTTCTGTCCCCAGACACCATATTATCTACTGTGCTTTGGTTCGGGAAAATTAGCTAGCTGCTGCTGTAATTTTTGTCAATTCTGCTTCTTAATTAGCTAGTTGAGGGAGGTTTTTAAATAACTTGAAATACTACTTCTCAGTTGATGGATGGGAACTTTGCTCCCAGAATACCATTATTTCTTCGTATTCGCTTTTTTCTTTTCCTCCTTTTCCCTCCCTCCCCTCATCCATCCTCCCTGTAAGGACAAAAATTAAAAATATGTCATCTGAAATATTTAATGGCATAAAAAGAATTGCTTAAAAGCGCTGAGTACCAAACTGTTTGTGCTGCCCTTGCTTGTGTTCCTATGTTCACTCGCTGAAATAGAATTGAAAAGATGAAGGAAAGTAGGCTGATAACTTGTGCCATTTTTTATCAGTTAATTCCCCTTTTCTTTTCTTAGGCTTAACTCATTGTCTAGGGGAAAGGGTAGATTTCTAGAGTTCAGAGGAGGTGGCTGCTAAGAATTTTGGAAAAGAGTAGCGTTGATACTATGATCTGCTGAAACCTGCTTTTAAGCTGTATTTCACAGTGTAATCTCTCTGATATATGCTACTTACTTTGTGCCTGTATTTTCCTTTAACATTTAATTAAATCATTATGTGCCTGTCAGATTTTAGTTTTTTGGACAAATGCTGAAAACAAGTGTCTCAGCCTCAAAATTAACAGCGATACTTACCATTTATGGCATGCTTGGAATTCCTGGAAAAGCTGCCTTACTATGGTTGAATTTTAATATGATTATGCTTCATTATAATTCTTTTTCAGAGTGTTTAAATCAATTCGCAGACAACTCATTTAATTTTCTCTTTGCTTTGCTGTTTTCTCTTTGTCTGCCAAGGAAGTAGGTGAATATTCCCACTCAACAAAATGGAAATAATCTGAAGTGGAGTGCTGATCTGAACAACTTGAGGTTAATTTGTAAACAGATAATTTGCTGTTTATTATCAAACTATGCTTCCTATTTGTTATTTCGTCGTAAAGCTACAGCTAACTTATATGTGTTCAAACAATTAAATAAGGTTCAGGTCTTGACAAATACATCCAGGTGTTTATTTTCTCTGCTGTCTGCTTGGAAATGGATCGTGGGAATTTGAACAGGATGAGCAGGTTTTCTGCTACAAACCTCATTTTTAGTCAAAATAATGGTTTGATTTTTCATCTCTTGAAATGAATGACAGAAATTCCACTGTGAAGTCAGTTAAGATCTACTCATAGATTGTTTCCTCAGCAGGGGTATGTAAACATCCCTTAATCAAGGTGTCTTTTTAGGAAAATGTAGCAAGTTCATTTACAGGCAATGATGCTGCCGCTTCTTTAGGAGTTAATGGTCATGAGTGGCTCCTTTCTTTGTCTTTTGTTAATTGGACAGTTACTAGTAAACCATCACCAGTATAAGGATTAAGACAGGAACATAACTACTGTCCTGTTTAATAATTAAACCATAAATGGTGTGAACTCTTAGGTTTTGTATTCATAATAACTTGGGAATTGTCCAAAGGACTAAGTGTGCTTATTGCTATGTCCCGATTTGTGCTTTTCTTTTACAAGACATTGTAATAGATTGCCGGGTGGTTAATAATCAACACATTTCTGTGTATTTTGGAACCCAGGTATGAAATGAAACTTTTTTTCTACAGGATTTTTAAGTCCAGCTGAAGAAAATATTAGTGCTTCTGGAGGACAACTGTTAATGCTTTAGTTTTTGGAAATCGTGGTGTCTGTTAGTACACTGGCAAGGGTGTACTTCAGACACAGTTATTCAGTACTGTGGTTGTAATGTGTCCCTGCAGAGATCTTGGGTATAGATTAACAAGATACGCAGTAGAAATGCAGAGAACTTGTTTTGAATGGGCTGCTTTTTCATTTTGAACGAACCCTTCAGTTAAGAACATGTAACCTGAATGTAGTTAAGTAACTTGTTCATGTAATTAGCACACTCTAAAATTATTATAACCTTGACATGCCTGACTGCAGGCTGCTGTCTTGATCAGTAACTTTTGCTGAAGCTGGTGGAAGCCAAAGTTTGTTTTGCAGGAAAATACTGTGTACTTACTCTGAACCAGATCTTAGTTTGATCTCACTTTTGCAGTCAGTGGAGATTAAACTGGCACAAAACAAGACCTCTTATGAAGTCCAGTAACTTCAAGAGATGTTTTATCAGCATGACATTAAGCTAGGCTTGTGCATGTCCACGTTCTACCTTTTAAAAATTGCCACTGCTCAACTCTAATACATTTGTTATATCTATTTCTATCACGTATCTTATATGTTAATATTTTTTCTTCCCATTGTTAATTTTACTGAGAAAAGCAGGTAGGGTGGTCGGCTTTGCTTCTGTTCCTTCCAAAATCAGTTATTACCTACAGTTGTAGTAATTTAGATTCCTGTCCATCAAAAGGACTTAAAATGATAAAAGTTCCCTTGTTATGTGAAAGCATGTGCCACAGTCCTTTGCTGACTCAGTTGCTAAATTATACTGCAGAAATGTTGGGTTTTTTTCTCTAGATAATGGAAACAGAATAAAGATGTGGGTTTAGTGAATAGGGACTTTCTGCTTAGCTTACTTGCAAACTTCCTTGTTGATAAGCAGGTTGATTGGGGTTTTTTGAATAATTTCCCTCCTCCAAGAACATAAGATACACAGCATTTAACTTTTGAGAATAAGAAGCAGCTGTTCCAACATACACTTGCGGTTAACAGCTTTTGAAAAAGAAGTGTTTGGAAGTGCATTTCAGATCTTTCAAGCTTATTTACATTCTGTGTGAAGCTGGTCCACTACTAAGAATGTTTTCTGGGAGATTACGATTGACTGTTTGGCACAAGTTAAAAGCAATTGCTTATGTTTCTGTCCTTTCCTTAGACACCAATACTGCATCCATCATTGAAATACCTTAACCTGGTTTGTCCATTCTATCTGGTACTCCTATTTCTCGTAATCCTAGAGGCGTACTTGAAGAGTAAGTTCTTAATGCTTCTGTCAAGTCTATTATATGAAAAGCATGAAGGTGTGCCATAGTATGCTAATCTTGTTTCTTCTCCTGTGTACCTTTGTACTGTATGTTATATGTTGAACTGATGGCTAAGAGAATATTACGTGTGAATGCATTCTTCTGAGTTATCCTTTAGGAAAGTAAGTGTTCTATATATTGTGTCACAGTGTACCTAAACGATAGCAGACTTTCTATTGTATGTCTTGTCTGGGGAGAATAATTTCTTGAAGTAAGCTTCTGAACGCAGTTCACTTAGACAAAAGGTTTCAAAAGAGTTTTAGCCAAGCAGTTTTAAAAAATAATAAAAAAAATGGAGAGGAAAAGTGATGGCTGTGCTGCAACATATCAAGTATGTATCATAAATTTGTAATGAGATACAATACATGGTATTTTGAGTGTTTGTGTGTGATATACTGATAATTACCCAAAATGAGAGGGCTAGGAGGAATTGGGAAATAGCAGGGAAGATAATGAATCAAGTCTTATCTGAAGATAGCAGGCAATATTATGGCTTAATTCAAATTCTACCATACATGCAAAAAAAAATACAAACCACACATAACAAACAAAAATATTCGGCAAGCAACGATAAAAATAATCAATTATTTACTGATTTTGTAATGTTAAAATATTTTACCAAGGCAAGTTGCAGTCAAAAGTAATGTGAGTTATTTTGAAAATGGAAATACATAAAGATGCATTTATACAAGTGCAAGACTAAATATTTTACATAACTGTATTTCAATGAGAAGATATACAGTAAGTGCACACTTGATAACACTAAGCAGGCAATTAGTTCCATATACTGTTGTATAGTTCATGCACAGATCTCTCCCAAAGTAAAGGGGCTGTTCCAAATCATTCTTGCTGGGATGAAAAACAGGATGGGTTGCTGGTAAGGGTGTCAGCATGGATTGGGGGTCAGTTATAGACATTACTTACTGTAATTTGTGATTGCCGTGGGAGAGGAGTGGCTGTTGGTGTGATAGTAATACTGCTGGTGATTTTATTGGTGGGCTTACTGGGCAGGCCATTAACTAGTGCTGGAGTTCTGTTGTCTTGCACCGGATTACAAGGAGTGATGGGCTTGGAATTGGTGAGAGCTTGGATGTAAGGACTTCCTAAATGGATGTGGATTTTGTTATCCTCAGTAGTTATTACACTTGACCCCGTACTGTTAGATCTCTGAAACTGCCATGATGACTGCCTGTCTGGGGATACTCTAAAAACCGCATGCTTGGCTCCCATTTCCAAAGGCTCAGAGGAGATTATTTGTTCCTGAGAACTTGAGCCTGGTAAAGCCAAAGGGGACATTGTTCTTTCAGGAGTTAAAGAGCCACATGATTCAGGAGTCTGAGATCTTGCAAAAGTAGCCATAGTAATAGGAGAAATTACTTGCTCTGGGCTCATGTAACCTTCTGCTGCTTTTGATTTTACAGGTGTTAAAGAGGCATTTTGAATAATAGTTATTCTTTGTTTTGGAGTGCCACAGTTGGGTATAACTGCTGTGCTTGTGTAGGAGTGAGGACTTTCAGTGGTAGGACTAGTTATTTCAAGTGTTGCTGTGTTCTGTCCGTGGTCTGGAGTTACTTTGATGTGAAGAGGTTGGCCTGGTGTATGGCTTAGCACTAGGTCTCCAGCCTGTGCACAGTTTCCATTTTGCTTTGTATGAATCTTTCCATTCTGAGGATGGTTCTCTTTGGACTTCATCCAAGGAATCCATAATTTTTTGTTCACAGCATTTGCAATGGATGAGTTGCTTTTGAAAGACACAGTTTGTTCCTCCTCATTGTTATCTTTGTCCTCATTATCACTGTCTTCGTACAGCTGCCCATTAATGACTGTTCGCTCCAAAGGCATGAGGGTTTTATAATCGGGTGGTTCGGTGTCTGCTGGATCTGTCTGGACTTCTTTAGAAAAGACTTGCAAATCAGAAATCCTTTTTCCATTAAGCCCAGGCCTGAAGTTCTTGCTGAAGTGTCGGTACCTCTCCAATTCTTTCGTGAGGCTTTCCATTTCTCTTGCTAACTCCCTGTTCTTGTTTTCTTGCTGGAGGAGTTTCTTTTGTAAGACTGTGTGGTCACCTCGGAGGTGACAGAGAAGGTCTTCTGTTGCCATGTATTCATGAATTTTCTCTTTCAGTGCATCAACTTCTCTGGAAAGATGACTTGATTTAGCTTCCTCTTCTTTGAGCTTCTTAAAAAGACGCTGCTCTTGATTGGACTCTGCCTTTTCTGTTAATTTATATCTAGCTACTTCCATTTTCACAGCCTCCAGCTCTTCTGATAGGAGCTTGGCTCTGTCCCTTTCATTGATGTATCTTCGTTCTAGAGACTCAAATTCATCCTCAGTTTTCATAAGATCATCTTCTATAGCCTTCATTTCTTTCAGCTTCTGCTTAAGTCTCTCAACTTCTTGAGAAAGCTCTTTGATTTTGTTGTTCTCCTGCTGCAAGGAGGTACAGGACTTAGTACTCTCCTTAAGTTTACTTTTAAGAAACTCTTTTTCAACAGCTTCCAGTGACTGAAGTCTTTTTCTTAGAATATTCACTTTGGAAACAAGATCACTTCCTTTCTCCTCTTCTGCTTTGAGTTTATTTTTCAGTTCATCTCTTTCTTTTGTGACACTTGACACTTTTTCCTCTGCATCCGATTTTGATTTCAGTGCCTTTTTACTTTCCTCAATTAGTTTCTCTGTAACAGACATCACTTTATTTTGTTCCACCTGAAGCTGAGAAGTTGCAGCTAGCAGCTTTTCTTCCGTTTGCTTTATTTTTTCACCCATAGTTTTTCTTTCATCCACAAGCATCACTGTTAGACTCTTCAGCTTTGTTAAATCTTCTTTAAGTGTAAACTCAGTTTTCTCTAACTTACTTTCAATTGCTTCAAGCTCACCAATTCTAGCTTTTAAGCTATCCAGCTCATGGGACAACTGCTTTGTTAACATTTTTTCTCTTTCTAGGTTGCATTTTAGGGAGTAGCATTCCTGTTTGCTCTTGCCAAAAGCATCTTCTAATTTCTCCAACTCCATAATTCTTTTGTTGAGTTTGTCAACTTCCCCTTTAAGGTTCTTGCTCTGTGATGCTTCTTTTTCTAACTTTCTATTAAGTTCTCTGCACTGATCTTCCATTTTTATGAGCTCTTCATCTTTACCTTCCATCTCCAACAGTCGTTTCTGTAGTTCTTCTACTTCAGTCATAAGTGTGGAGTTCCCACATTCTCCCTTATTTATTTTATCCCTTAGGTCTTGCAGTTCTTCTTCTGCTTTTCGTAAAGATTTATTGGTCTCTTCCAGCTCATCGATTTGCCGGCTAAGAGCAGTTAATTTTAACCGGAGCTGACGATTCTGACTGTCTTCATTGGTTAGTTTGGCCATCATTGCTTCTTGGTCTTGAGAAATCTTACTGCTTTGGGCTTGAAGTTCAGCCTCCAGCCTGCTGGCTCTCTGTTCCTCTTCTTGAACTTTTCCTTCAGCAAAAGCCAGCTTCTCATGTGCTTGTTCTGCAGAAGTGGTTAATTCTTGAATTTTTTGGCTTTGTTGATTCAACTGCTCAGTGAGTCTTTGCTGTTCATCTACCACCATTAAAGCAAAGGATTTCAGTTTAGTCAATTCTTCTTTCAGTTTAGCTATTTTCTTGTTGCTTTCCTTCTCTTTCTTTGCTTGGTATGCTGTTTCTTGTTCAAGAAGCTTTTTCAGCCTGTGGAAGGAAATAATACTGTATTTTGTAGCTGTTCTAACAGGCATTTAAAAACATACCTGAAATATGACATCTCTGCCATTTGTAACTACAAGCAGACCTCTCCTTGTAGTGTCGTGGGGTCCACGGGCCTTACTTGCTACTCAGAAGTTCTTTTGCAGTGGACATTTCACTATGATCATTTAGACTGAACCACTTATTTAATTATGCATCTTTGGTTACATTTCCAGCTTTTGGCAGGTATCAGTGCAAAACAACTTTCTGCTATTCTGCACTGGAACAACACTGATCTCAGCTGTTTGCTGAGGCTATGTGCATGCAGGTTTTCTTATAAGAAATGTGATTATCATAAGGGTTGAAAAATTAAATCAGTGCAGCTCTCAAGGGTAGGTATAATTTACAACATCATAAACCCCCTAATACCTTTAAGTTACTTATAAACCATCCTGATGTTTTATGATTAGACGTTATGGATGTTAAAGTACATTAAGGAAATGTAGCCACACTAGGCTGCCTAATTGACATTAGTCAATTAGTCAGGTTGCCTAATGTCAATTTCTAAGCAGCATATCAGAGCAAAACGACATTGTAGGTAAAGCACTCTGCGGTGAAAATACAGACCTTATGACCTTGTATCATACACAGCCAAAAAAATGCAGTCAGCAGATAAGAAGTTAAGTTTGTTACTTTTAAACTTAAGAAAACCCTAATGTCTTGCTGTCTGTGAGGCTTAGATTTGGTCTTATATCCAAAACTTGCAGATATACCTAAATGCAACCCTCCTTTTATGTGATTTTTGGAGGTTTTCGTAATGGTTTTCCAAAATTAGTTTTACAAGTTTATGTTAGTACTCAGTCTTTACAGAGATGCAACATACTTAATTTGTTAGACTTGGCATAAGGTTGTTCATTTGTTTATGTAAGATCCTAAGAAACCTCCTTATACCTCAAATAATTAGATTTTTTGTAGCCTTTTCTCTGTCAGGGAGTTGTTTGTGGAGTTGGTCTGAGATACGATTGGTTTGGCCAGCACATTTGCCTTCTTTCAATTAGATTTTTCCTACAGACAACCTGTAACTATATTCTTATATTAAAGGAAAGTCTGAAAAGCCTAGATTAAAGTGTGTTAGAATTTTTATGTTCATATGTGTGCTAGGTATCCAGTTGTGTAGATTATGCAAGGGAAATGAATTACGTATCAGAACTGTACTTGCACAAAATGACTGCTTCAGCACTCATTAGCTGAGGCCTCTTGCTTTTTTTACACCCTCACCCCCTCAAAATATGACAGTGACTCTCTAGAAGGTGCTGATGCTGAAATGTAAGATTCCTGTTCCACATTTCTCTCTGGTCACTATTGTGATGCCCTTGACCATGTGGTGAGTCTTTATAGCTTCCCAGTGACAAGTTCCTGTTGCAGCCTTCCTTTTAGATCAGGAAGAGCTTAGATAACAGCCTCCTTTGCACAGCTCTTTATTAGCTGTTGATAGACTGGAGGCATATATTTCTGGGCATATTTAACAGGCTGCCTCAGCAACATCCCCTTTTGGCAGCACTGTAGTTTTCCTGTGGAGAGACAGGAAGTCACTGGCATTCTACAACTGTCCATCATACTTGTCTGAATTAATGGTAAAATTGTGTAGAAGTCTACGACTGTGAATTTTCTTACACATTCGCCATCCCCCCTGTTTTTAGTCTGCTGAATAAGTTGCACTACATTGAATGTAATGAAATGCTTTATGTGAAGATTTGACAGAATGGGAAGTAGAGATGAACCCTGTTGATATCAAAGACTTAAAGCAGCTCCAAATTCTTTACAACAGTAAATTAATGTAATGGGGAAAACAGACATGAAAAGGTATAAATGGAGAGGGAGAGGTTTGTGAAAGGAGCTTGAAGGAATGGTGCTGCTTGACAGAACAAATAAATGGGGAGAAGACTGCACCATCCTCAAAGGCAGCTTTTACTGTGTTGTTGGCGTATAAACTTTTGTCTGCGCTTCAGTGCTACTTTTTGAGTTCTTTTTTTGCGTAAAAATCTCCCTTCCCTCCCCACCCTTGTCTCTAAATGCCTTAGGAGTGAAGTTCAATTGATGATTTACCGTTGCCATAGATATAAAACCATAACAGAAGCATAACTAACAATTTCATTTGGAATGAACTCAGTTTTTGCGTGTGCATGAAGTTAGGACATCTCATACTAATACTTTTAGAATAGACTTGGGCTTATTAGCACTTGACTTATTTTAGCTTGCTTCACTATAATTTATTTTTGAAAGGCAAATTTAGCTGAGATGATTAATACCTAAATTAGTCAGTGTTTTACCCAAAAATTCCATATTAACTAGTTGATATCTCTCTGGTCAAATGAAACTGTAGTGCTCCAGTGACTGATGCCCCTTGAATTACTTTAGAAAGAAAACTCTTAAAACAAATAGTAACCAACAACTGTAGTTTTCATGGGGATGCCAATTTTTAAGGAAGTGAAGAAGTGATTTTATTATTTATGCAGTTATCTTTACAGATGTTTGAGTGAGTAATCCCAGCAGTCCTTCCAGTGACCATCGGTCTATGTAAAATTTGTGGTTTTTTCTTCTATAACTTCATTTCTAAAGCTATCTGGAATGCTTAAGATTTGCTTCAGCAAAGCACTTGAGGTTCCACCTGGAAATGAGTGCTTGAGTGAGACAGTCTAACCCAACCTCTGATTAAGTCTGTTTTGCAAGGGTTATGTCAATGAAAGTGCCTAAATGATTCGTCTCTGAACTGGATCATTGTATAAACTGAGAAGGATTTTCAAGAGATTCTGTTTCTTTGATCATGCCAAAAGACTTCTAGGGTATTTAAAAGTGTTTCCTTCATTCAAAAGATAAAATGCAGTTTTAAGAGTAAAATAGAAATTCAAGCAAATATTTCTAACCCCTGAGTCTATTTCTTTTGGAAAAAATACTTCTATAAAATCTCTCAATTGAAGTTAAGTTACAGAGCATAGCACAGAAGCTGCGAGTTAAAGGTTTTTAATGTGTTTCTACAAAGAAAAAAAAAGATGCATTAAGCATGGTTTGTGTATTTTTTTTGATACTGTGTAGTTAAGTTTTTTGCACTTGTTTTTGATAACTGTATGCTTATTCACGTATTCCTATACAGAAAATGCCCTTAACAGTGCTGAATAGATAATGCTTTCTTGTACAGAGTTGAGATTGATATTGTACGAAGTCAGCTGGGAGTCCATTAATATTTGCTGAAGAATTCTTCCTTGGCTGCTGAATTCCCATTTCATGGTTCAGTAGGTCACAGCAACTTAGTCTGCACACATGCACTTCAGAATGGAAGAGGACCCTAAAATGTTTGAGGGTTTTGTGTTGGTATTTTTTTTTGGTTGTTTGGGTTTGCTTTCTTTTTTTATAAATGCATTGGTTGGTTTTGGTCAGCTCTTTTGGGGAACCTGACTTCTTCAGGTCAGGGCTTGATTTATGTATGTCATTTGAATTATGCCAAATCGCATGTTTAATTGAAGGAATGTTGTAACCGATAATAGCACTTCGTGATATTTTGCATACTTTTGTGACAGAATACTTTGTGCTAACTTCATCCAAAATACTCTCTTCCTGAAGAAGAGCATCAAGGCATTTGCAAGAACAGTTTTACCAAAAATATGCAAAGGTCAAAAGAGGTTGGCTTAAAAAAATAATTAAAAAAGAACAGGCACTCCCCTACCCAATAAAATACTTTTATAATTTTCTTTTCCATGAATTTCATGATCATGTAATTTCATATTAGGCAAAGGTAGGTATATCATTTAGGCAAAGCTTTCATAGATAATTCCAAGCAGTTGACTTCATAGGACTACAAGAACCCTTTCTGAATGCAGGCCAGCAAAAACAGGCATTGGAAATTGGTTTTATGAACATGAATGTTAGGTAGTTAAACAGAGACAGGGCAGTGTCTTACTACTTTTTCTTCAGAGCTTCTATTATAAATGACTGCTTTATTTTGAGTTACTATCGAACTTGTTTGCAATAACAGTTACCTGCTTTTTTATGTCCTTAAATATATGGATTTGTCAGCTCCCCTCTGTTCATTGTAATTGCTTTCCTCAGTATGCAAGCTGTAGCTTCTTGGTGTTAATACTATGCATTCAACTGTGTTGTCTTGTTTTCCAGTTGTTAGTTTGGTTTTTTTCAAGTGCATTTAACTTCAGCTGAACTACAGTATATTTAGTGATGTAATGACTATGTGTTCTCTATAAGACATGGGGACTCCCAAAACAGTCATCTTGGTGTCATGTGATATAATTTTGATTTTAAGTGAGGTTTTCCATTGTCACAGGGGGACCTATATTATATTGATGTTGTTTAATTTATGCTATTACAGGATTCTAAGGGGGCTCCTTTTCAGGGAAATTAAAGAAAGTATGGAATATTAAGATTCCAAGACCCTATTTTTAAAATATTTTTAGGTTCTTCTAGAATGAAGCATTATTCTTAGAATTATTCTAAAAATAAAAATAAGAATGATGAATTTCTTCTATAAGCAATCTTGCAGTTATAACATTAGAAGAGGCTGTGTTCTTTAAGGATGCAAGTAAAATAGATGTTGATTTGAAAAGCTGTCTTTCTATCATTCCTTCCACCAAAGCATTGAGGAGATTTTAATAAAACTCAAGATACTGATAAAGTATATATCAGATCACTCTGCAGAAATGACTGATGTTTTGAATGTCAGTGACTCTTTTTTGTAAATCATAAAGATATTTTTTTTTTTTTCTTATCTAGCTTATGTGCTTTTCACCCTTCCCCAGGAAAAAGACATATCTTACTAGAGGTTTTAAAGGTTATAAGATGAGAGTGACTTGCTGCTAAAGTTTTTGGACATGTGCTTGAATTTCCCTCTCTACAATGCAAGTAAGAACACTGAGCTGAAAGCTTTTAAATGTGGATGAGGTCATGCCTCTTCCGCTGAGGCTTTCATCCCAGTTAGCAATGAGCCATGGTCTGGCCTTTAATAAGAGAAGAAACATGCTTCATCATTTCTGGTAAATCTTACAAGTTGTTGTAATTTTTGACACCAATGCAGCTAAGTATTTATTTTTGGAAGAAAGCTTGTCTGTCTGTGCCTTCCACAGCTTCTGGCAACAAAATCTGGATTTGTTAAAATGTCTTTCTGGTCTTGGGGTGGCTATGCGTGCTTTATTTTTCCTTTGCCTACAATGATACTTATTGAAGCATAGCTTTTATAAAGACATAGTTATAACTACTTTTATGGCTCTCTTTATTATCTTTATTGATGCTTCTTTTTTCCCCCGTCATAAAGAAAGTCAAAAGCCTTTGAAATTACAGCAGCAACAACATACCATAGCTGTTGTGTAATCTGTTGGCTTTATCTGAATCAGTCAGCACTTCCCAACAGAATGCGAACACGTATTTTAATTTTTTTTTTCAGTGTAACATTTACATATGTAAATTTTGAATCGTTAGTTTATACTAGGATGCAAACCTCCACAAAGGGTGTCTCAACTGCAAAAGACTGTGTATAAGGCAAATTTCCTGATAGGGAAATTTATTTTATAAAATGAGGACTTTTAATAAGGAGGGTGTGAGTTCTGCTTATTACTCCACAAACTACAACAGCGTAATCATTGTTTTATCCGATGCTTAATATGCTGACTTGCTTAACAAGTCTTAATAAAAGTCATATATGATGAATGGTGTTTCCAGTTCTGGGTTAACTTGGGCAAAATTTCAAATGGATAACCAGATTTATTTAGCTGTGATGCTGAGCAAACATATGCAGATAATATATTATTTTAAAAATTAATTAATCTGGAACAGTAACATTATGACCATGGTTTCACAATTGCTAAGCTGCTAAAATTCTTCCTGATGATATAGGGATATTGGCACTCATAAATGTTATGAAATCCTGTGTAAATTTAGTGACAGTAAATGGCGTGAAACTTTTTTAACAAATTCATGTTTCTTAATTTAAGATTTAAGACTGGATTAACATTCACTTCTAGTTGGAGTAATTTTAATTCGGCACTAAAATTCAGTTTTGTTATGAAACCTCAGTTTAAGAAAATAATTTTCTATCTCGAATTATATGCTTTCCATATCTAGATGTTCTTGAAAATCATTAAGCAAAACATCAGTCTTGTGTAAAAAGTATTAATGCTTTCTGTGGCAGTAAATGTTTGAATGCTCAAGGTGATAGTTATTAATTCTGCATGTTCATTTCTAATCTTGTAACAGTAGCCATCTACAGTGTCTTGAATTATGATAGGAAGGTGCAGGACTTTTAGGTGATAGTGAGGAATCTGATACCTTATTAAAATGTTGGCAGATTTTGGGGTTTTTTTGGTTTTTCATTATTTTTTGTTGTTTTTGTTTTTGTGAAATGACTGCATATCCTGAATAACAATTATAAATGACTACTGACCTGACAGAACCATAATAATAAGCCTTACTTGAAGTTAGCCTTGAAAACTCCATGTCCCAGAGTTCAGCTACTAGAAAACATGGCACAATGAATTGGGAGCAGGGTTCTGATGTGTCGCCACTTTTGAGATACATTCTTCCTTCTTGTTCCCTCTTTCTAGATTTAACAGCTATTTCAGTTATTCTTTGAAGTCAGTACCTATTACTGTTGGCATTTCAATGGCGTATAATTGTGCACGTAGCATGACTGTTAATCCTCTTCTGTTCTGAATCTGATTGCATCAATAACTTAACTGGCTTATGGGAATATTGCTTGAGTTTTGTTGGTTAGTAGTTTGGGATTTTTTAATATTACTACAGTGCGTATTCATTCCTCCTCTCTCTTTCTCTCTGCCTCTCATCCCCTCTCTCCACACTGCCTGTAAAGTCGGAAATAAAGCAAGTAATTTCAGATGCAATACCAGAATTTGGAACTCTTCATATTTACGTCAGCCAGGAAATTATAGTTTTGCAGATGGAAAGCTTTCAGAGGGAAATGGAGGGATGAACCACAAGAGATGTGGTATAGGGGTCAAAGCAACAAGACTGAGGCAGAACGTCTCCGTTACTAATCCAAGTCCTGCTTTTGTCTTTTCTTCATCTTTAACTAGTAAAATTTTGTGCCTGAACTTCAGATTTATTAAAATGGAACAGCAGTGTTGACTTACTGTAACAGATTATTTTGAGAATTAATATTAACCCAAAGAGGTTTTAATAGTATGGTAACTGTGCAAAACAAACCAAGACAACTACTGCTTTTTAAAAATTGTGAGTTTTAAATGATAGTGTCAGTGAAATTACTGCATTTGATGTTTTGATATTTAATATTGCATGATAAATTAAATTCATGGGAAAGATCCTGTGTCTATATGAAACTGAGTTTTGTTTTAAATGTATACTTTAAGCATTACTGCTAGAACATTATTGCTTCACCACAGTTATAGAGCTGTTTTTAAAATCACCAGTGTTATAAACCACTCAGAACTACAAACAGGACAGTGTCTTTCCATTGTTTTGTTGGTTGGTTTATGGGTTGTTTTTTTTTTTCTTCCAATCCACCGGCAGGTGGATGCGTTTGCATTGTCTGTTCTGAGTATCAATACCAGTAACTGTTACCATTGCAGCCTAGAGCTAGGATTTAGCAAGTGAAAAATTGTAGCTGGAGTTAATTGAGCTCCAAAAAACAGTCTTTTAGAGCTTTGCCTACCTGTCCGCCCGTTCTCCATCGGAAGATTAGGTAGAGACCAACGGAGTGCAATTTGCCCAACTTGTGAAAATTTCTGGTCAGGCTGCTACTAGCACTGATTACCCCAGCCATGTGTGTTTAGTTTGTATGAGACAAATGCTACTTAATTTTTACTGCCATGGTGTGTTTACTGTTAATAGAAGTCTAATGGTTGGAGTGTTGATTTTTTGTCTTGGCTATTTAATCTGTATCCTTCAGATGACTGAGGAGTTTGCAGAAGTTCTGATTCCCTGAATGAGTCGGTTGCTTCAGCTCTGTATAAGTTTGTAACCCTTAAGTCATCTTTCTACACTTTTTAGTTTAATAATTATACCTGGTTTAGATTAAGGAAACAATCTGAGTTTTTTTTTTTTTTTTCTTTAAGCAATTTAAATAAATAAATCCTGTCTATAATTTGATTGTGTATATAACATCACACTGTGTAGGTTCAAGGTGGACCTTGGTCTTATGGATGCTTTTTCTGGGGGGCAGTTGGGAAAAGAGGTGTTTTTCTGGTGTCTGATTCACCTGGTGCAGTGCTAGTGCTGCTGTCATGACCAGAACTAGGCATAATTGTGCAAGGGTCCAACTCCTACAAACTTTTTTAAACTTCAATTAGTTAATATTTTTGGTATGACAGAAAATGGCACTCACCCAACAATAACACATCATGTTACTCAGAGGAGACTGGTTAGTCGTAAATGTCATTTTCCCATAACATTTACAGGAACTGGATGTTCTCTAAAACAATTTTAACAGACATTTTATATAGAAATAAATGTCTGGGGCCACATTTTAATCCATGGGCAGAATAGGCACTGTGCCTATCTCTTATGCTAACCATGGCCTTATCTGTATATTCTACGTCATCAGCAGTGGCAAAATTTAGAACTTTCCATACTGCCACACACACTTCCTCTGTTGAACTGAAGGCATCCTAAGGCAAAAGTAAGCCCTTTTTTTTTTGGTGTGCTTGCTTCCTGGAGTAGTTCTGTTTATATATATAATAAACTGAGCATTTGAAGACAGGGCTTGGGTGGCACTCCATTCTTTTTTTTT
>VXBJ01000196.1:845563-945780 GCA_013400055.1 Nycticryphes semicollaris | reverse complement strand
TTTTTTTTTTTTTGGTAGAAAACACGAACCTTAAATGTTACTGCAAATTTAGCTTGAGATATTTACATTTTCTTTGATGCAAGGTTGTATGAAACAGTGTAATTGAGGATTTCCAAATAGGCAAAAGACTTTAATCAGTTTTGCTGATACGGTTGCAACTTTTTTTCTGGTAGCCAAGACTGGAAGTAGTAACAGCAGTAGGAACACTAACATCTAACAGAAATACTGCACTTCGAAGCTAAATATGCATCTTTTTCCCATAGACCTGATAATGTGAGGGTGTCCATTTTTGCTAAGACAGACTTGGCCAGATCTTCCTCTTGAAGGACACAGGTGAACAGAAATTTATAGCAATGTATTGCAGCATTGATATCTAGCTAAAGGTGGCTTTGAAGCTACAAGTGATGAAGAATGCCGTTAATTTCCTGTTTTGGAGTATGTGATCTTCAGAAATTGATTGAAAACCATTTCTGATGGATTACAAATTGCTTGTGGGTACTGTTCTAGATATTGAAGCTCTGTAGTTCTGGGGACTTTGCTACCTGGGAGACAAATCATTTTCTTGCTATCTCTCCTAATCCTGCTAACCATCTTGCTGTATGCCTCCTATATCTGAATGTGTTGGGACTTGAAATGTGGGATGTTTGGAAGTTGTATTTGCTCTTGTCTCAGTAGAACCTCAGGCCACATTGGCCTGGGAGCACTTGGTGAATCATCTAAAGGTGAAAAGTCAATGCATGTTTCTTTGAAGTATGTTAACCCTTAGCATAAGTGCTCTTGATCAAATTTACATGGTTTCTGCAAAGTGATCCTCTTCAAAGAGGACTAACACATTGGTTTAGACTACAGAGTAGGAAGCTACAGTGCAGAGCTACAGGTGATAGTCTGAGAATTTTTTTAATGCTTATAGGTCTAACCAAGGTTTACTTCATAATTGACTACTGTCATAATTGACATGTTTAAATAATTTAAATAGCAGATGATAATCCAAATAGCCTTTTCACCTGTGTATAATAACTTTTCTGTTGATTATGATATGTTGAAGTAAGATTTTCTATCCTTCTGCAGCTTTGATAGTTCACTGTTAAAAACTAAATACCCTGCTTAAGCATAAGAGAAATATGGGTCCTTCAGTCATATGTCCACTCAAAGTGCTAGTAACAGTTTGTATCTAGAATCAGCTTTTTGTTTTTGTTTGGGGTTTTTTGTTTGTTTGTTTGTTTGTAGCTACTTGCATATGTGTCCAGCAGCTGGAGAAACTGTTGTATGTTTTGGAAAATAAAGTTTCTCTATTTCTTAGGAAAAAAAACCCTAAATTGTTAGGATGAAAAAATGGATTTAACTATTCTAGCTATTCTGACCAATGGCTTCTCAAACTCTTTTAAAACTGATCTGAACAGTTGTCCTAAAGCCAAGAAGAGATGCTTAGTTTTTCCATCTTTAGTTGCTTTCCAGTTTTCTTTCTCTGCCTTTCAAAAACTGTACTTTCTATGACGGTTTTTTTTAGGAAATACAAATTAATTTTTTTTAGGAAAAAAGTCTTTTTTAGGAAAGAGGAAGGTCACATGCACGTATGCCTCCCTTGCCTCTTCATATTAAAACTTTTAGACGCCAAGTGTTGCCTGTTCTTCAGACAGCTGTTAATTCAGTTGAACATTCTCTGCCTCGTTATTGTACCCCAAATTGATTTATAACTCTATATCATTATAAAATGTTACCTTGTCAAAATCCGATTCCCCCACCCAGTTAATCCTGATTGAAATAGGACAATTTTGCTATTCACAAAGATGGCGGTAATCATCTAGAGTTTCAAGCAGAGGATGGGAATAAAGCAAGGGCAAGCAGACACTTTCCAAAGTGGTTGCTCCTTCATGTATCATATGACATTTTCAGCCTCCCTCCTTTATAGAGGTTAGCAAAATATGTAAGCTCAAAGATTCCTGTCTGCTGTTGTCTGCTGCTTTCCTAAAAGGGAACTAATGTGTGCACCTCCTAGCACAAGCCTAAACGTTCTCCACTGGTTGATGTTGTTCCTGCACCACTCGGAAACAGTCTTTTTTCATCTATCTTGAATTGACCTATATTGAGGCTGTACTTCATGACTCTCCTTCAAAGGCTTTTTATCCCCCTGCTCTGCTTACACATATGCAAGTAAATGCACATACCCATTTATATATTAGATATGTTTTTAGTAACATGTATCTTAGGAGAAGTTTTAAGCCTGCCAAGGTTCACTGTGGCCTGTTCACTGGAGCCAATTAAGTATTTAATTTGGAAATTACACGGGCTGCTAGTGAAAAAACTTTCCTCTTTGCATGAAAGAGTATATGCTACTATTTTGCAGGTTAAGAAAATGTTTCAGCTTTGAGCATTAAGAAATGCCATTTTTTCCCCCTACCTTTCTACATCCAAGCTATTATGTTCAGCATTGGATTGCAGTTTTTTAGTTCAGGGATTGGCTGCCCCAAATGTGGAGCCGTTGTACCCCCATATTCAAGGGACCAAAATTTGAAAAATAAATTAGGCTCATGTGATTCACTTTCCTCTTTTCTAGGCAGGGATCTGAAACAGAATGGCTTTACTGAGGTTGAGAATGTGCTTGACTGGAGGGGGAACATTTTGAAGTTGAAAACTAAAACAACTGCAGCATTTATCAGGCTTCTGAGAAACCTCTGTGTAGCTAAGTAGAATAGAATCATGTTTGGGAATGTGGTGGGTGACATTATTTTGGGGCAAGGCAAGGTTAATGGAGATAAACTTTCCTAATTTTGTTAATAATTGGACTGAGACTTAAGGACTGAAAGTTATACAAGTTTCACCAGAATATTGATTAAATCCATAAAAAGTTGATGGAATTCAGTCAGGTTATACTTTTTCTAGGATGGTTTTGTCCATGTGCTGAAATCCAGTACGTAATTAAAATATCAGTTTTATGAGTGCCTTACTTTCCATTTTTAAAGAGCTAGTCTTGTGTGTTTTTTCTCATGGTAGTAACAATATGCTGCTTCATTTCAGTTTCTAAAGTTTTTCCTCTTTCTCTTATCCTTCCATTGTAGTAGTTGCAATGCAAACACTAGATAAGCTTTGTGTCTCAGATAAAAAAGGATAAAGTTTTACATCCACTTTGTGCAATTGATTTGAAAGAAATTACTTTGATTGTTAGATTTAAGGAAGACCTTCAAGAACTCTAATTTATCAGTTCTTTTAAGTGCAATTGTGTTCCTTCCCAGGTCTTTGGAAATGTGTAAAGGACAATGAAATCTGCTTGTTGTGTTACTTCACATCCCTGCGGTGTTTGCAAGATTAATATTTTTCTTGTCAGAAGTATTTCATTTTTTCTATCCCTACTTTCAGTGACGTACACCAGAGCTTTGTGTACCCTACCTGAAGTATGTCTGTAAATGTTTGGTGAAGCCTGAGCACCACTAGATAGGTGGTTGTGTGTTCTGATTGCTCAGCTTTTATGACCATGAAGTGTGAAGCAAAATGACTCTAGTTCTGCTTATTTACCTCAGCAGCCACTCGCTGGTGGTCATCCATAGATTCCCTGCCCAACTCAAGGTTGAAGTCAAGCGGTTGTGTTAAATCAATGTGATATGTAAGATGAGCTGCAGCAGAAAGGGCGACTTCTGCAGCAGGCAGGAAGTATATGCGTTTATCAACTTGTATGGCCAAGGTTATAGGACTTTGAGTTGTGCTGAAATGTCGTCTAGCAAGGTTGGTTTGAACTTTCACCCCCAAGCTTTCCATTTGATTATTAAAGAGGGTTATACAATAATGCTGCTGAGTGTTTGCTCAGCTAGCATTCATTTATTCCATGAACACTCGTCTCCTCACTGTGACCTCAGTTCTGTTGTTCTAGTGAGGAGGCAGTGATTTGGGAGGTGGTGTTTCTGTACTGTTTTTAGCTGGCGGCCACAGACTGCCACAGAAAATCTTCAAATATATTTTCCTTGAAGTTGGGAACATTTGAGGAAAGTGAGCTGTGAATGCCTGAGTGTGCTCCATTGGTCCATCAGCGTGAATGCTGTTCCTGACCTTCCAGAAACAACACGGTGCCCTGGACATGCAATCAAAGTGATTTTTGTCTCGCTGACAGAAAACACAGCAAACCTCAAAATCAGCGTAACATACTGAGACGTGTTAAGACTCAAAATGTCCATTACTTCACTTAAATCACAAGACTGGGCACTATATTTAGAATTTTTCAGCAATGCCCCTTACCCTCTTGGAGCTGAGTAATGCAGTTTAGTGAATGGCTGAACTAACCAAGCTTTCAGCCACTTCAAAAAAGCTCAACATAAACCTCAAAGATGCCATAGCAGAATCCATTCAATATGAGAAAAACAAGCCTAGGCAATTAAAAATAATTTATTTTTATTGGTAAAGCATAGTTTCTAAGCTCAAATCAACTTGATGACAGGCTTAAGTATTAAGGGGAACTATTAATGAGTCAGATCTAAAATGTTACGGGATGTTTTTTAAAGATACATCTTCCTAGCTTGCAAACTCCTTAGGATTCTCTGACTTAGATATTTTAATTGCTTCTCTGATTTAGATATTTTAATTGCTGCTTTAATGAAGGTAATGAAGGTACTCAGGTAATACCACACCCAGAATTTGAGAGAAGCTGTTTGCAGGAGAGATCCAAAGGATCACTGGCTGCTCACTTGCCCATGCTAAACTATACCCAGTAAAGAGTTTTTCCTGAAGAAAAGTTCCAGCCTTTGAAGAACTGCCACAGAGGCAAAACTCACTGGAAGTCAAAACAGACTGTTTTTTACCCCATGACAATAACAAATGTGATAATTCATCACAGTATTAGGTAAATAATATCAAAGTGCTGTTACTCAGCAAAATCAAGGAATATCTTGATATTAGTAGTACTGATGGGAAAAATAAAATATGTGTAAGTTATATCTTTTGGTCTACTGGGTCAAATATCTAAAAAATCTTCTGTTAGCAGTTACACTGTGTTTGTCGTTAGTGTGAATGGAAGTGACAGCAAAGGAACAAAGGGTCAAAGCACTTCGGCAGGAAGCTAACTTTCATTTCTGGAGCATATACTTGCTTTTAAAATGCTTTCTCTTTACATTAGGTGTTGTAAAAAGTTAGTATAAAAAGAAACATAAGTGAAAAATTACAACTGTTGAAGACCGAATCATGTGATAATTCTTTACTGTCTTCTTTTGTTAAGTGATGCAAGCTAACGTTTTAATTGCTTAAAATCAAACAATCTCAATACTTATTAAGAAATCTGATAAACAAAGGAGTGTAATGCGGAGGAGGGGGAAACAACAGTGAGACATTTTCATCATTATACCTCAGTGTAGTTATTTTGGACTTTATAAATGTATAATTGAGAGCAAAATTGGTCCTGTAATTATTAAGTGAAGAATGTTTTCCCTTTTGATCTGAGGAAGGCAGGCTATGGGAAATAGAGTTCTGGCTTTTGATAGATGTTATGATTCGTATTAGGCTAGAAGCATTCACAGTACAGATGGTACTTTGAGTATTGCTAAAGCAGTAATTAATGACAAATATTACCCTCCTCTGTTGGGTTTGGAGGAGATGAAATAGTCTCTTACCTATGGATAGGCTTTTTTTTTTTCTAGTGACTGTCTTTATCAACTATATATATTTATTCTATGTGTAGCATTTCTATGAATACTTTTTCTTCATCATATTGTAGTCCCTTGACTACAGCTTATACTTTTGACTCAGACACATTTTGTGAGGTCTTTTACTTAAGTTTGGTTCGTAACGTATCTTTTCATAACATTGCTAACTTTTCCACTTTATAACTTTCCAATGTATTTATCATTAAATCCACTGGATATAGGATACATAGGGAAACAATTAAGCATTTATCAGGAAAGAGATCTAAAAATGCTAGGACATGGGTTTCAAGTCTGCAGATACGACAGAATATCAAGCAGAAAACATTGTAAGGGACTTAGGATACTGATATGGGGTATTGGTTTTCTACCATAAACTTACATTTGTTCTGGTTGCTAGGATTCTTTTAATTCTATATATATGATACAGTGCTCTCTTCCCTGATTCTATAGTCAGGCAGACTCAAAGCATCAACAGAGGTGTAAACTTTGCTCTTTACAGGAAAGATTTTCGTGGAAACATGAATGTGACCTTCACCTAAATGCCAAGGTTAATAATACACAAGTACCCGGATTATCTTTGAAATTAAATGTCTTTCTGTATATTTACGTTTTTAGAAGCATGTGGAAAATAACTAAATATCTTCTAGTTGTTTAAAAAAAATAAGTCACAAAAATGTTCGCATGTGATGTTTTTACTCAGTCTCTAACTCTATATATGCTTGACAGTACAGCAATGCATATGATTGTATCAGCTTTGATTTTTCTCAGATATATACCTGAACAAGGGTTTTGCAGGATTTAAAACATAAAATGCAGGGAAAAACCCCTTTCTGCTGTCCTAACATTTCATGCCACTTTAATTTTGTCTTAAGGAAAATGAAAACATACAACAACAACAACATGTTTTACTTTTAAGAAGAGTTTAAAAGTTTTCAGAAGTCTAACTTTTCTAACATTTTGCATTACACATAGGACTCTGGAGAGCAATGCTTTGTAGTCTGAATTTTCAAGTAGGACAGTACCATTGACTTAACTGCAGTCGTTCCTATAAACAGTGATTTGACAGTTTGGCCCTTAATCAAGGGAGAGGACAGTGTAAGTTTTTTTATACTATGCATCTGTGAATTATAAACACACTAAGGTGTAATGCTTCAAGGTACTTAATGCCTCATCAGAATTGCTTTCCATTCTCTGTTTTTTGGAGTTATTGACTGCAATACTGTTCAGCATCTTGCAGAATAAGCTTCAGAGATCCACGAGTTTTCTGAATTTCAAGGCATCATCATTTGTTTGATGGCCAGGATTTAAAGTTTTTGCATCAAAATCTGACAGTTCTGTCCTCTTGTGATTTGACACTTGCACGCAAGACACAGAAGAGGGAAGCAGTGTGTAGCAGTTGAAAAGTTTGTTAGTAATTAAACTAGTTACGGTTGTTTCTTTCAGACGTAGCATAATCTTATCACAAAGTAATATTTCTGACAATTTATACATCCCTCTGTAAACTACAGTAAAAGTTGTTCAAAAATAGAGTAAATGCTTAGAGACATATACGCGTACATGACTGCTAATATATAGCATATGTATACAAATGCAGCATAAAGAGAGGCAGTAGCTCTACCTCATATATTACAATGCAGTTGGACTCTTTCCACAGCTTTAAATGCAGTCATGATTTTATCCGACCATTTGGAAAGTGTGTGCAATTCATAACTACCTCCTTCTTTAGCATTAAATTAATTCCTCTTCTGTTGGCTCCTAGGACCTGTTTGAAATGTAGATTTTAACGCTTGAAACATCCTACTTCCGAGTCACCGGACATCTTCTAGATCTCCTGGTGCTGTTTGAGGGGTATTTCACTGTTCTAAAAAGTATCTCACTAGGAAAAAGCAAGAAGTGCCGGTGCGTGCCAGCAGCAGTTTGCTTCCCACCCTCTCCCTTACCTTGCGCTCCTCGACTATAGAAATCCCGGGTCAGCTATTGCTCCATGGTGTGAGGCATTCAGCTGTAGCATCAGAGATGTGAGCATTCCAGCAGTCCCACTAAACAATGAGAGATAGGCTCTTTGCATGCCCCAAGCCTATGGAGCATTACGTCATTGCCTTGCCATATAAGGCACTCTGTGTTGTGCAGACTCGTCGTGTCTGACTGGTGTACTTTAGTGATAGCCAGAACTTAGAAAGCTTATTAATGTGTTCTGGCTCCAGCTGACGCTCAGGACTGTGTGAAATATTTCAGTTGTCTACTAGTTCATGGCCAAGAAGAATGTGCGGAAGGTTTGGGTTAGGGCAGTTCCTTTCTATTACCGATAATAAAGTCGTTAGAAGTTGTTAGCCGATTAGTTACAATGTTTTCCACTCAGTCTCGCAGCCTAGAATTTGAGAAGGGAAAAATTAGATTCAAGGTCATCTTCTCTAATTAGTCGTCCTAAGGAAGCTTTTTCTTTTTCTTACTTCTTTTTTTAATATGACCAAAAAATGTGAGTTTAGCTGAACTCCTCAGAGGGTGATATGAACTTCGAGCCTTCCTTTTTTTTTTTTTCCTTCTGTAAAGAGTCGGGGTCCTCAGAGGATAGTATTTTATTTCCTGATGATGTAACTACAAAACAATTCTCTAAGTGATGATGGGAAGGCCAGATGAAATCTGATTTTATTTTTTTTTTCTTCTATGTTTTTCCTACAAAACCCTTTCCTTTTCATATGTTTGTGTTTCAGCTAACACAATTAAGCAGTCCAACGAACTATTTTTAGTAAGAAGGTCTTAAAGAGATGAATCGTTTGTTTTAATGCTTAGGAAAGAGGCAGGAAGCCAAAAAGCAGGATTTAGATTGAAGAGCTTAACATGTATCTCTTGTATTCCCTGTCCGTCAGTGTACACCCTGAATAAACATTGAGAACACGAGAAAGATAGACTTGAAAGAGGCGTAAAACTCATTGTTGAAATTCCACTAAGGGTTAACAGGAGTTAATGAAATAAACTCCTTTTGTATTGATGGCTAAATTAGACCTTTGAAAGGCACTCTACACTATTTTGTGCAGCTCTGTTAAAGTAGGTACATCTACAACTCTTTTTTTTTTTTTTTTGTTTTTCAGTGTTTGAATGTTAGCCTTCAGATAAAACTCAGTGTAACTTCAGCTGTCCTACTGCCTGCTTTTTACGTGTTTTATCATACACGAACATAATGCTGACATAAGGCAATTTACTTGTTTGAGGCTGTTGTCTGTAGGTATGAAAACAAATGATGATTAATAAAATGGTTGCATTTCATTAAAAGGACAGACCTCTCTTAGCTACCTTGCACATATTTACTCTCAGTGTAGCCTGAAAAAGATACCTTCTTAAATTGGAAAATTTCAGCCAGCCCTTTGCACTGTGACTTGGTGAAGACTTACTTGGAAGTGGGCTACTTGTATGTGTGTGTATATCCTACTATGCCCTCTTTCTAAGTTTCTGAGGAAGATCCGATTTGAGTCCTTGGTCAGAAAAATTTCATATCTTTTCAATAGTGCAATACCTGTGTACTGACCCAGCCAAAATGGTTTCAGAGATAATGAAATGTCTTGTTTGAATATACCAATAGACAGACTAGGATAATATTATATTTCTTATTCTAGGGAGACTTAATAACCAAATCCAAACAGAAAAATAACTTTTCCTTTAGCTAAAATTGGACCATTCAGTTGCTTGGCTAATGTTTTTGGGAACTAACGTTTTGTATAGCTTTTCTCAAAAATATTGTGCCAATGTGGGTCATTTGAATTACTTATAAGCTCATCCAGGCGACCTTGGTATGGAGAACATAAAGTTGACTTAATCTTCCGCTATAAACTCACCCTTTCTGCTGGGATTCTGTTTAAAAAGACAGGACAACTGCAAGTGCAAGGTACTGTCTTAGAGCAGGCTGTGGAGGATGCTGTATCCAGTTAAGATTTGCAGAGGGAATCAGGTAAGTAGAGCTTTGAAAAGTAACTAGGAGTTAAATGTGCATGCATTCTTTTTTACAAATATATGTGTGTATGCAAGCATACAAATGCTTAAAGTGAGAAATACTGATCTGTATTTTACTTGGTAAATTTTTTTATTTCCTTTCCTTTGCAATTGGGTTTTGGTTTTTTTTCCTGTATCATACCCTTCACCTGCACACCCCCTGTCTCTCTAGTCTACCTCTATATGAAAATTGCCTGCATTTTTATCTTTGCACATGAAACAGTTGCCGTAAACCACAAACAGTTTTGAAGAACGGGATTTCTCAAAAGCTGGTAATCAAAATTCCATCCTTACAGTCCAGTTCTGTTCTGGAGTTGCTAGGATCACAGCTCAGATACCGCTGGTGATAACTTTATTGGCAGTCTGGGGGCAGGCTAGAGCAGGGAATAGGGAATGCAAATCCTCCTGTTTATAAGTTTGTGTTTACATCTAGAGATGGCTAAAGTATGAACTCCTAGTTTCTTAACTATCCTCTGTGATACAAAAGTGCACATTTATGACCTTCTGCAAAACAACTTTATCAAAGAGCATCAGCTGAGTGTGTAATGACCTGACTTCCTTCTCTTGTATTGTCACAACTTAATAAAGGACAGAGTACAGTACTATTCCAAGCCCTGTTAAGGATCTCTAACAGTAAAAATTGCACGTTTTGGATTCTTATAACATGACAAGCTTATTTCTATCAGAGGCAGTTAACAGAGTTGGTAAGAAGCCTTCTTTTATTGCTTTTTTACTGTCTTCCAGTATCTGTAGGTGGAATTTAACTTCACTGAAGCTGGGGGAAAAAAGGCTTTGGGCAGGCAGATATGCCCATCTCATTCTCCATTGCTCCCTGAACATGAATTCAGTTTCCTTAGTTACTAGACAGAGTGATTCAGATTAGATGCATTTGCAAGTATTGTGACAGAAAAGAAATTGCGGATCTGTGGAAACTAGACACCAAATGAAAACCTTATTAAAGCATTTGGTGCATCGCCTAACAGTGTGGGGCTGCTCTCTGCAGCCTGTTTGCAATGGCTTTCACCTAATCTCTCTGCTTATTGTTCCATATTATTATTATTTGTGCCTACATTCTTTCTGGATTTTCCTTGAAAAACATCGAAGCTGGAAAGATGGACGATTGTAGCAGGCAGGGAAAAAATAGGACAAATAAGCTAAAAAACTTTGACTGTTGTTTAGACTTTATCTTAAACTATCAGAATTCCTCCCATTACTTCCATCATTAAACTACTTCTCTTTCCTTTTTCTTCCCATGGCAATACATAGCAGCAGTTCCAGTGTCCTTAAACCCATAACCTATCTATTGCAGCATTTGACCCCTTCCTTTAGCCATTTTGTATCTAAGATAAATAAAGGAAATTAGAACTTGGGCCTCAGTTCAACAAAGCACTTAAAACACAGTCCTGTGTATTTTTGTTGAAAAAGGAAAGGACTTCAGCATAAGCCTGATTTTAAAGATATATTGAAACACTTGGCTGAATCGGGCTCTTGGTCTCATTTACTTCATGTAGGTATTGTTCAAGCTTCGTCTTTTGAAATTCTCCACAAGGGCTAATATCTTTAGGTTACTTTCATATTCCAAAAAATAGACATCTACAGAAGTACAAATACTTTCAAAGCTTTTATTAGTATTTTACATTAATTAAAACTGTTTGATTTTTTGGAGGTGGTCTGCTTATGCTTTGTAAAGAATACTGGAGAACTGAAACACATGCAAGATTGACAAGTTGAATTTTGGTGACATGCATAAATGGGATCTGGTGTTTAATGTTTTAATATCTTATGTGACTTCAAGGATTTTTCTCCAATGCATGCTCAGCCTTCTCTCTGAAGTCAGTGGGAGTTTTGACATTAACTCAGTGGAAGATGGCTCACTCTTTAATTATATCTTGGAATGACAGCACTCTTGAAAAATTTTCTATCTAATTTATCTTTATTACTTCTCCTAGCATTCTGATTGCCACTCTCTTAGATTTCATCAGTAAGGAGTGTTTCAGTGTTTTATATCCTAATGCATGTGTCAATTTCTGAATATTTCAAAGAGAAGCACAGAGGCTATTATGGCTAAGTGACAGTCTGAAATGCACTGACAACTGATAAATTGCATGTGGAAGGCAAGGGGGAGAAGCAGGGGAAAGTTCTAAAGATAACATTCTTTAGATTCATGTGTCTTTTACTATGGACCATGGACGGAAAGAGATTCATATCTTCATTACTGTGTGTTTTTAATTTTTTTTGGCAGCAGGAAGAAATATTTTCCCAAACTCTCCTATTGTGTGCAGATTCCATTATTCTCCCTTTTTTGGCAGATACAAATAAAATTCCTAGCCAAATATTAGGGATAATTAGATCCCTTTTTGTTGGGCGCTGCCTTGAGAAGCTGATGACTGCATCTTTTAACTACTAATGACTTCTCTCCTAAGGAGAGCTGGCAAGGGCTCTGTATCTGCTTGTGAGATGGTTTCCTCTTGTGTATGGGACTGAGATTATTTTTTATGAAAAAGACATTTTTTTGCACGCCAGAGCTTACCATGAACAAAGATTAATAGAATTTAATTTGTATGCCTTCCCCTAGTCTGTATAAGCCATATATAGCCAAGTAATCTTTTCTCCGTAAAGAAACGAGATAACTTTCTTTAGTCTTTGAAAACTCTGCGCAGTAGTGTATTTTAAGAAGCAGTTTGGGCTTGGAGGTTTACTTTGTGATGTTCTGCACTAGAGACTTTTTTATTATTCCCTCAACCCCCATCCTCCCCCTCAAGTATCCCCGTCTAGTTGGGCTATTTCTGGAGGCACGACAGTCACTTCAGTATTAATGCAACAGCACAAAGGAGTTGTAATCATGTGAAAATTTGCAATGAGGTACCCTCTAAGGTACCAAGTTCCACATCTGTGAAGATGCTTGGAAGTAGAACATAGGTTAAATTCCTGTCTTTAGTCATTAGACCTCAGGAAAACATATGTGAAGCTATGTAATTAGTTGACTACTTTTCTTTATCCATCTTCTTTGAAATTCAGTCAACGCAAGATTCCTCTTGTAGAACTTCAGGGAAGTGATGTGTCTGAAACATTTTGAGCTTCAAATCTGACTCCACATGAATCCCTGTCTCGCATCTTCTGTATCTGTTCACGTAAGCTGTGAACTCAGTCATTTTGTTCAAAGTGATCAAACCTCTTTCTGAGCAGATTAATTCTTGTTTGCATAATAAACACACAGGTTTGAGTGAAGTTGACTCAACTTTTTGCATAGGCATGAATTGAATTGGTGTCAGTGGAGGATGTTCCTTTCAAAGCTTTAACGTGTATGAGGGGAAGAAGTTGATTGAGTTGTTGGAAGTTTCTTCAGTTCCTCCATATCACTGACCATTTCTTCTCTTGTGCTTTTCCCTTCACATCTATTATTTCTTCAGTCATTGCTGGCTGATGCTGTTGCACCAATGCCTTGGAATGCAAAGCCCAGCTTTGTAGAAGGGATTTGACATTCAGTGCATTTCTTACAGGTTGCAAGTTTTACAGGAGTTATTGCAGGCTATGGTCTGGATTGAGAGCACAAGCTTGTGAGGCATGCACTTTGGTGAATGCAGACTTGAGTACAGTTTAGGAACTGTAAGAAGGCTGGTTGGAGCCATTGATATTATACATACAGGAGTACAAAGTTTCCACGCTTTTTTAATGGTTAAGTAGAGAGAATCCAGGATCAAAATGTATCGTGAGTCTTCCATTTCATTGTTATAGTTCTCTTGAACAGGTTTATCTTGCCTCCTGCAGATTAACCCAGCGAAAATGTAGCTCGTAAGGAGAGTTTATTCGAAAGGTAATGATTGTAAAAGGACTATGGATACTAAGGAAGGCAAACTTTGCAAAGAGAGAAAATATTTTTTGTTGGGCTGCCTGCAAGAGCTGAGTAAAACACAAACATTCTCTTGGGCCCACAGGCCCTTCTTTGAGTTTCTAGATGCTGACATTCATGTTATGAAACCTGCATAACAAGAGACATTTTTTCTGCCTCAGTAATTCCTCCCATCCCTCCACTTTGGATTCCTGCTTAAAATACATTTTAAAAGGCTTTCTTTATTCTCTGTAATTTCAGTGGCCATACACTAGTCCCTGTTTAAAGTGCAGTACTTTCAGTTACTGGTGATTTCAAGACCTGTTCAAGGAATCTGTATCAAAATAATGCAGAGGCAAATGTATCCTGTATAAGCTATTTTAGATTGTGGATTCCTAGGGATGTAATGTACCCTGTAAAACTTTGATCCCTTTGGGATTCAGAATTGCTGAGCTATCTGATAAATCCATAGTTCAGAAATGTGACTTAGTTGTGTGGTTCAGTTATGTAGTCTGGAAAAGTATTTACAGAATTTCTTGTTCTCCTAGTGTGTAGTCCCATGTAGGTTTTTTGTGTATTAGTATTGCCCACAGCAGGTACTGTTGAAGGAGTCTCTTGGGCTTGGGGAAATGTATTTAGCAGACTCAGACACTCCATAGCTGCAGAGTGCAACAAAAATTTCACTAAACCCTTGAGTGATGAAGGGGAGTAAATACAAAAGGGTATTAATTTGGCTTTTTTATGGCAGCCTGCATGAGACATGTCAGCATTAAGAACTGTTACTTTAAACTCAGCAATATTAAAATTGTATCGTTATCTGGGAACACTTTTATTGATCTCATGTCTCTGGATGTTATGTCAACAGGATGGACTATTACTTAGAAAGTCTTCAGGAGATAAACTAAATGCTTGAATAACCTACAGATTGCTTCGTAGAAAATTGTACTCAAGCACAAAGAAGTGATTTAAGGAGATTCTCTTCCAGAATCAAAAGGAAAGACAAAAATTCCTTTTTACTCACTAAATTCCTAGGCTATTGAAGCAGATTTCCCTGCAACATTCCCCAGTGCTCTATAGTCTCCTTTATTTTGTGGGGCTTTTTAGCCGAGTACTTTATTTTTAATCTGTTTTGTTCAGTTACCTATTTCTAGTTGTAAGGATGAAGTTTCTGTTCCTTTTACTTTCCTGCTGCTTTCTCTTGGTAAATTAGTTGAAAGCATTCTAACAGAGCATCTTTTCTGGCTTCTGTTTGCTCTGGCTAGTAAACTCAGAATCTCATAATATGAAGATTCATATTAATTAGATGAAAGACAGTTACAGTCCATAAAAACTTGTGTGTATATTGTGTGATCTTGGTGAATTATGTGGAATTGATTAAAAGTAGAGATATGTTGGATTCTTTCCTGTAGTGATATCATTTCATATAAGAGAAATCTGAAGTGGCTTCTGCTATGAAATTGCATGGTACATTTGATAATTGTTAATAATTTGTCTTGTAAATAGACTTTAATTCTTTTTCTCGAGTAATAACAAAGAAGCTGATTTCTTAAATGGGCATATAATTTCAAGTTGTTCTCTTGCATATCTTTTTAACATAGCTGTGTTTTCCTAGCAAGGATAGTACAGCAAAGTACAATAGACCTCAGTACTCTTAGGTGACTCTAGAGAACAAAGATTCAAGCAAGGTAAACGTGTTAATCTTTGGTTTGTTCCCCACATGTCCCATCTGTTCCATACTGTCCTGTGTCTTCCTCTCCTACAGTTACGTAAGTGTGTGTATAAGCAAGTATTTGTGCATAACTCTGTCCAGTAGCAAGAGCAGAGGGAGAAAAGCAATTCTAGTTATTGTAATGTGGTACTTATGATACTACTTGCAGCCTTTTTAAGGAAAATGACAACACTTAGTATGTACTTTTAAAGTGATAGATCAAGAGGTGTCTGGAATCTGTGTATGATAGGCCTAGAATTAGAAGATGCGGGAGAACAAGCATTTTCTCAATTGCTAATTTATATTGTGTTGACTAAATGAGACCTAGTTGTGGGTGATCTTTTAGAATTTGATTAAAATTTTCCTACTCTGCAAAGTCTGTGTTTTGGGACACATGAAGTTTATTTGTTCTTTGATGCATTTTTGTTTTACTCTTGTTTGGTTTTTTATTTGTTTTTATTTCAGAATCCCCATAGTAGGTGAGCAAAAGCTATTTTCACAGAAAACAAATTAGTCCTTTGGGATATTGCTACTGAGTAGAGGAGCATGGATCCAATTCTACCAAAATAGGAGGAGTTATTTTGCTAGAAGCCTTAGGTGTGTCCAGAGTTGACATAAGGTTATACAGAGCTTGACAAGAATAAACACTTTATTTGAGAGTTATAAAATGCCTGTGACCTTGGGGCTTGGGTATGCAAGTAGAGCCTTGCAACTATCCATGTATAACTAAATCGATGCAAGTCATGCCTGAAAGATTTTGCTATGTATAGTATGCTCAGTGGTCAGAGAGATGGGTGGTTAGAGTCCTTGGAGCAGACCTGATGGGGATAGGTATCCTTGGAGCAGAAACACTCATACCACAGAGGCTTGTGGAAACCCTTATCAGTGGCTTTGCTTGGGGGGAGCAGGCTGTGAGTGGGAGGGAATTCTGAAATGCCTTCAGGCTTTTTGGTAATTGCCCTGAGAAGTTTGCATTTGCAAGCGCACGCAAAGGTGTGTGGATACTTCTGAGCTTTTATGGGGTATGGTTCCCAAGGATGTTGATTTCTTCCAGCTAGTTTTGTTGTATGTGACCTGCATTGCTGTCACAGAATTTGGGTTGCTTAACCAAACTTTGACTCATTGCTTTCACTTCATTATTGTGCAAAATGCTTTTTCTTGGAAGTGTCTTCTCTATTTGAGGTATCTCTCAAAAGCGGGAAAGCTACCTATTTTTGATAGTGAATTCCTACAGGCTTCAGGGAATAACATTAGTATCTTAAGTAATACGAAAGGAAGATGAGAAATCATGTTTGTGAATCCTTTTGCAATTATAATTTATTTCTTTTCAGAACTGAAAGGGAACAAGTAGACCTGATCTCCCTGTGAAATTAGTTGTTTGATTTTTCTTTTTTTTTTTTGAATGGAACTGCTTCACCAAGTATTAACAAATCTTTTCTCTTCTCTTCTTGTGCTAATCAGTGCTTGTCAGGAAGTGCATCCAGGAGCCAAAAACAATATGAGAGGCTAAGATTTGTCAGGTGAGGTTCCAGTTTGCCTTCGTCATGTTGAAGGAAGAAAATCGATGAGTGGACTATTGGAAGGTAGAGGGAGGACAATTAGAAGATGCCAGTGGCCAATGGAGTGACTAGGAAAGAATGACTAATAGGCACTTTTAGTATTTGTACTGGAATGCAGAGAAACTTATGATTGCACTTTTGTTCCACAAGGGAGGTCAATGGGCAAGGGAAAGGGAAAGGGTCCGGAATCAGAAAGTAGTCCACACACTGTCTCAAATGCATACTTTTCACTTTGGCATTAATGTGAGTTTAGAAAGGAAAATGGCTGTGTCTTGCATTTCTACATGGAATTGTCTTGGGAATATTTTATTGCAAACAGGACCAATTTATTGCTGTCAATTGCATGGCATTGAGGATAGCGAAAATGGTCACCTCTTTTGCAATGAAGAAAAATGTTCATTTTGTTTTCCAGTGAAGCTTTGGCTTGATTTGTGTGTCTGTTTATTCTTCTGACCTTGACATTGTTCTCTGTCTCTTGCTATTCATAGTAACCCCTTCAGTGACCACAATTTTACTGAGTTGATAATAGAATTTTATTGTTTTGTTGTGTGATGCTTCTGGTGATTGTTTGAAAGTTTTACTTTCAATAAGGTTTTTTCTCTTTTGAAAACCACTTCTTCGTTGGTCTGAAATACAAATGCTGCTATATATAGAGTCCCATGAGGTGACAGTCCTTTTAAAACTGTATGTGTGTGTGCATGGTCTTATGACACTCATAGGCTATTACTATTTCTACTTTGATGAACAATGAATGTACTGGGTATGTGTTAACTTGCAGCATTTGAATGTAAATCCCAAGTGAAACACCTTCATAAATCTTAAGCTACAGGTGTATTGATAAAAGTTGGATTTCCCCATACAACTTCTCTTTTAGGAATTGCACAAATCCTGCAGGTGTTCTTTTGACTGCTGCCTTTTGGGGATATGCATTGCTTAAAGTTATCTGGAAAACATTTTTTCACATTCTTATTCATAAATGCAAGCTGGGAGGGGGTTTTTCAATCCATTATTTGAGGACCTGTTGATGTCGGATGAACGTGGGTTGTTCTGGGTGGATTTTTGTGTGACTCGTTTTGAAGAAAGTTGCGATTCTGGTTTTGGTATCAGAAAGTTTGTAAGAGCTACAGAGAAACAAACCAGAAAGAGAGACACATCTCTCCAGCAATTGAGATTGAAAAGTGCTTGGGCTTGTGAATTGTGTGGATCACAGTGGGCATGCTCAGATGTTTTGTTACTTCCAAAGTAACATTACATCATCTTATTTGCAAAGTCACTGTGCTATACTTGTCTTTACGTCCAAAAGACTTCTCAAGTGGGATATCAAATATAAGCATTACATAATCAGAATAAAGTCTTTATTGGTTGATTGTGCCCTTAGGGTGGGATGCTGAATGGTAGTTGCACGTGGAAGACGTAATCTTGCAAAGTTAACCATTTCCTAGCTATCCTATTAACAAGTATGAAGTCAAATAATATATGGGATGGGATTCACTGGGGAAGGGTGTAGCTTAAGAAAACAAGATTTTTAAATTGGTTAAGAGTTCACCTTTTTCTGTAAATGTACCTAAATGTATTGAAACAAACAAAAAGAATCAAGAGTTTTATGTTTATAAATGTTTATGTTTATAGACCAATATGCTGAAATTTCATGTGGTGTAGTTCCTGTTGTTAATGAATTCAAAGGAGTCAGACTAACTTCCACTCAGGAAATTTATTGGAAAATGGTCCACTTAAAAATACGGGAAATATTTTTTTTTTTTGTTATGGAATATTAAATTTTTATTTCTAAGCTAATTTAAGCAATTTAGAGCTATTCACTTGTTAAGGACCATATGTGTAAAATTATTGTTGTGTGTCTGGCAACTTTAATCAGCACAGTTCAAAACTAATCTAGTTTTTAATAAGAAAGTTTTTTTGTGAAAGGTATGATGTGGAGTTTATAGTACTTGAGCTGTATGAAAGTGATACCAAAGTTTGGTCTTTTATTGATTGTTGTGGTATTTTGTGTGATCTCAGTCTAGTTTTAATGACCCTGGACTTCATAAACCTCATCTTAAACAGGTAGGTCCCTACTCTGGGAAATGGGACCATATAAAAAAAAAACCGAAACAAAAACCAAAAACCAACCTAAACTAAATATTTGACCTTTATGTTATAATGATCTATAGGTGATTTCCTGTGTTGTCTTAACAAAGTTTTTATGCATGACTTCAGGGAAAATTGCACCAAACTTGCAAATTAATACTGCTAGTCAGCTTTTGGGTATGTGTTCCCTTTAGACCAGAGGGTGTTCTTCAGGGGAAAGGCCATGGGTTTTGCTCCTCTCTTCCTTATTGCCAAGCTCCTAGACATGATGAGGCACCAGTATGAGTCACCCATCAATATTGACTTTGCTTTTGAGATATATTTGCTGAAAAGTGGGAACCTGTTGGTAACTTCTTTGTTAATGTGCCTGTCCCAACATATCCTCAGAAGTAATAAATTTTATTTGGTCGTTTCACGAAATCCCCCAGTTTCTTCTCCAGATCAATTCCAGGTGGCCAGTGCTCCCATCAAATCTTGAAACAAGATACAGATTTTTAAAGTGTTGGCCTCAAGTTATTCATCTTGATGCTTCAAGGACAGGTGGAACATAAGTGTGTGTGATACTTCAGATACTCAAGTGGAAAGGAAGGTGCGCACTGTGAAGACCTATTTAAAACTTCATTGTATTTTTATCCACTTACAGAAGACAGTTCTTTCTTACTTGCAGTGTAGGTCTTAGGATTTTTTTTTATGATTTATCCACAGCACAGAGTATGAATGAGTACTCAGAAGGCTTAATTAATATAGTTAATATTCAATTTTTTAAATGAAATAAAGTTAATGCAAGTTCCAACTGTTATCCTTTGGACAGGCAATAGATGGTGGTTAGCATCCTACCAGCTTGCTTTTCTTTTACTTCTCAGCAGTTCTATTTAGGAAGTTTGGGATGTGCATATATGACATTTGGTTATGATAGTTGGTCATATAGTCATCCTTCTGTTTCAGCCTCCAAGTGATCTTTATACCAGTTGTGAAGCAAGCATTGGGACGAATGATTATTAGTTAATTAGTTAATTTGGGAAGCTAAATTTACGTGCTACTGATGTGTATTTAGGAAAACAAGATTGATAAACATACACACCCCCCACCTCCCCTTGGATTTTTGGTAGAAAAACATCAGCCTTTGGGATTTCTCTCTTTGGGCAGTGGAGCTTGTTATGTGACTTTCCTGCCTTTTGGCCTCTCTGCCTGAAGTCTAAATATTCCTTTTGCTGCAAAAAGACCAAAGAACTTTTGCATCCCCTCCCTAATAGTGTTTCATTTGAAACTTTCTGGGTCCGAGTTGAAAAATAACTTTAAGTGTTTTTGTTCATTTTAGGGATGGAATTAAGTGGTAGAGGATTTCTCAACTTGTCACTGCTGAATCGGGATAAATATGAGGGTTTGAGCTGTGTTCTGCTATGCTTCCATTTGTCAAGAATTATGATAATTGCTTATTAACTTCCTTAAAAGATGAGGTTGGTATCAATAAGGGCAGAAAATTTGTGTTATTGAAGAGGAATAAGAAAGCATAACATCATTTCTCCTTGGTGCCACCACTGTGAGAATTAAGGAAAAGCAGTATTGTGAATGAATTGTAGTCAGTTTCATAGGACACCTAGGAAATTACAAACATAAAACCTCAAGATGATAATTATGTTTAAAAAACAGGTAAATAAAACCAACCACATCCAGGTAGAGTTAGTCAGTAGCAAAAAACTAAAAATGAGATGTGTTGGATAGTTTCCATTCTTAGCATGAACCCATATCTTTATGTAATTAATTATGTCCCTACAAAATTAAAAAATACCAGGTTTCAGGCTGTGTATCTTTATGGGTTTCATTATGCTCTTGAGAATTAAAGTGAGGGCAAAAGGTAATTCTTTGGTTGGCCTCTGATCAGGCATTTTAAGTGATTTTTTTGGCACTGAATATATGATTCCTTTTTTTTCCCTTTGAAAACTTTTGTCTGTATCTCCTCGCATTAACAAAAAGCAAAAGAAAACCCAAACAAAAATTAAAAAAGGGAAAAAAAATCTAGTATCACCACATCACCACATGGCAATTTTGATGCTGATAATCAGTTCAAGAGTGTCAGAGAAGAAAATAGTGAAGGTGTTAGTTTTATTTGAATTCATTTTAGTTTAGTAATACCTTTTATTTAACGATTTTTTTTTTTGTAAATTCTCTTGAAACTATCCAGCAAATCTACTTGTGTCATTGAGTGACTCCTCCTGGAAAAGCTTGGTTATTTGCAGAGGGTCCAGAGAAGGGCAACAAAGCTGGTGAGGGGTGGGGAGAATAAGTCTTATGAGGAGAGGCTGAGGGCGCTGGGACTGTTCAGCCTGGAGAAGAGGAAGCTGAGGGGAGACCTAATTGCTACTTGAAAGGAGCTTGTAGAGAGGTGGGGGTTGGTCTCTTCTCCCAAGTCACAGGCAATAGGACAAGAGGAAATGTCGTCAAGTTGCACTAGGGGGAGGTTCAGGTTGGGTATTATGAAAGTGGTTGAGGCACCATCCCTGGAGGTATTCAAAAGGCAGGTTGACATGGTGCACGGGGACATGGTTTAGTGATGGTTTATTATCAGAGTTAGGTTGACAGTTGGACTAGATGATGTTAAAGGTCCCTTCCAACCTAGACAATTCTATGATTCTATGATTTTTAACCTGCTTTAAAATGTTTTTTCTTGATGGACTAACTTCCTGTTACCCCTGTTTAATGTTAGCAAGGTTGAAAGATAGCTGCAGGAATACGTTTTACTGGGTAGCTTTTTTTCTTGCTGAGCTATTAGAATGCTGAAGATACCATATCCTTATGGATTGTTACTCAGCTGGATTTTCAGGGTGCCAGAAGAAACTATCCTCAGGAGCATGGATACCTTGGCGTTGTGTGAATTTAAGTCATCAAACTGATTTGCTTTCTGGTTGGTTGTTCATCCCGTTTTTTCCCTCCATTCAGATTTTACATATCCTTCACCCTCCTTGAATAATTATGTGTATGTCACTATCTTTTCATGGTCTTCTCTTGACGGGAAAAAGAAGAGCATGGGTAGTGCTATAGATGCTTTTTGAAGTCCATCACTCTGGAACTGTGAAGTGTGCACCCAGGCTGACCCCGGGAAGCAGGAGTTGCAGGGAGGGAGGCTGCAAACCACTGGTAAACTGAGCAGTGAGTTTACAAGAAAAGAATGTTGGATCACCAGTGTTGATACTTGGGTAACTGATTCACAAAAGAATCCTCCATCTGGAAACTGAAAGAAGAAAAAGTTTATTTAAGGTGGCCTTTAAATTTTTTTTTTTTTAAAAAATTGCCTCTTTGCTACATGGCTGCAGCTGTATATTTTGCAGCATGAGTCATGGATGGCTTTATAGTTCTACATCCCCTTGCATACGAGGAATAAACTATGGAGAAGAGGAAGTTAAGAGAAAACAGAAGTGTGAATAACTGCTAATGGTGCTCTCTCTGGCTCCATTCAGTCTGCCATTTCATCATATATGAAGGGGGTAATTCAGAGATTCCTTTCTTGGCACATAAGTGGCAACATATGTTTGAAACAGCGAGTGGAAACTGTAGGAAAAAAAATGACAGGCATATGGCAATAGGAAGGCAAGGGAAAATTTGTTGCCCTAATGTTAGCCACATAATTGGTACACTTAACTTCTGAAGGACTGATTTATTTAAAGAAAAAAAAAAATGTATGCTCCATTTATTCAGGTTTTCTGTATGTACCCCGTATCTTGTAGTTCCTTCATGTCTGACCAAGGAGCTCTCTGAGGGAGTGGAAGGTGATGTGTGAGGTACAGAGCCTCTCTGCCAAGGAATAGAGGGAAAAATATGGATGCAAAAATGCAAACCTGTCTTCATTCACATTCTCCTTTTAAAAGAGGAAAAATTGAAAATGTCCTGTATTCTGATGTTCAGGTTTGTGGGTTTTTTTACTGTGTTAAGTTAGCAAGAATGTTTATGGGTTAATGCAAGTTAAGATTTACTGCTTGGTGAAAATAAGAGCTGTCCTGGAAATAGGCATCATCCAAATGATGTTTCCAGTGTAAAGTACATGCTGAGGTAACCTGCTAACTTTAGTCAAAGAAGCACTTCTGCCCTGCGCACATATCTGTGCACAGTTGTAGGCAAAATGCAGTCTCTCAAACTGTATGTGATGTGGGTAAAACATGGATAGCTCTTTCCGTTTCCTCAGTTAATTTTGTGCCTTGAGTGAGAGAATCAGTTTCAAGTGAGAGTTGGGAGAGTGAGAGTTGTTGGGAAGGTCAAAATCGAAGTTGATCCTATGGGGCTTCCTTTGACGTGCAAACTATGTGTTTAGGAACTTACTTTGGCCTGCAGCTGAAAACTCTACAATCCAGAGAATATGTCTGCAAAAATGCATAGGAGGAAAGCAGTCCGTTTTCTTGGGAGAATGTCTCCCACCATGTTCACCCTCAGAAGTGTAGCTTCTTTTCTGAAGAGTGGTGAGGCCCTTAGAAAACTGTAACTCAGCAACTGTTTGGTCATGCTATGGTCCATACTCTGAGGGGGTCTTAATCCTTGCATGTAAAAGGAAAATGGACTAAATTGCATTTTAATTTTGTTCGCTCCTCTCTCTGACCTCTTCTGGCTCTGGGTTTTTATGGTCTACTGATCTAATTTTGAGATGGTAAGTCCCATGTGAGACTGTAGAGAAATACTCATTTATAAGTTGTTGCATTATGCCAGGAAAAGTAGCTTTTTTTGGGGAGAAGAAGGACAGATGCTTTACCAATCTTACTTAAAATTTGGAAAGTATGCAGTGTTAAACTTCTAGAAATACATTAAAAGCCAGCTCTAGATTCTCTTTGGAGATGCTCTCTCTGGAGCGCAACAACCTCCATAATTATTATTGCATTAACAACCAAGACCCTGAAAACTTGGGGTATCTGAGCTATTTTCTTTACCAGAGTAAATGACATCACAAATGCTGTCAGGAAAAGGAATGAAAACAAAGTTTTTGAAAGGAAACTTATTTATGTTATTTTGGTTTGTGACCCATGTTAGCAAAATGCCAGGGAAATGCATCTGGAATTTGTAGAAATCTGTGGAGTAGGTTAGGGTTTTTTTCTTTCTTTTTATAAATATGTGGGGAGGAACCTGTTTTTTCCCTTTTTTGTTCTTAAACAGGAAAAATTAATAACATACTACTTGTTTGGGAGAAAGAGGAGACATTTTTAAAGAAGTTTCAAGAAGTTTTAGGAAAATTATTAAGTATAATCCATTTGGTACCTTCTGTATGTCTTATTTTGATTAAGTGTAAATGCATTTAGTTGTCCCATAGGTATTTATTTTTAAATAGTTGACTTTGGTGGAATCACTTCCATGTGCACAGAATCCTGTAACTAATTATGTGTGGACTAGAGTGATGCAGTTCAGAAGGGACAAGGACTTGTATCCTTGTTTTGGGGCCCGGCTACTTAATGATGAATCTGTTTTGTAGACTGTATTTAAAGAAATTTGTTGCTCCTGCTGTTCTGTTTGAATTTCAGTTTCGGAATGAGTAACCACTAAGGAGATAACTGCATTTTATGTCATAAACCCTTCAGTCGGTGTGAGTTTTTCCATGAATTGGCAATCACACCAGGATAAAATGCTATGAAGACTTGCGTTTGAGAGAGCCCTTTTGTGTCAGTGTGTTCGTTAAAACATATCAACTAATATCCAACCAACGCCCAATCTCTACTTACTTTGTAGGCAATTCAGACAGATAATCTGTTCAAGTATCAGTAGAGTAATGCTGATGGTGAAGTTTGTGAATATGTAATTTTTGAGAAAATTTTGGCCAAGTGTACTCCTCAGAACTAATTCAGGAACTGGTTTGCGTATTTGTTGCAAGAGCTGAATGGTGGGGAGGAGGGGGAACTTGTTATTTTCCATGCTCTGAATTAAGATCTGTCTGATGGTCTATATTCAGCAAACAGCTTTATTTGCGAATTCAGCTAGTGGTCCTCACAAAAATAGTATCTTCTTCCTCTGTTTTGTATTTGTGTCTTGTATTTGTTTGGTTTACAACCAGAGCATTGGGTGAAACCCTTTTTGATTCTGATCTTCCTTTGAGTTCTCAGCACTACGATTGTGGAGCATTGATCAGAAGTTTATCGGATTCCTTCACTTCCTTCAGACCTGATGATCTGAAACCACTTCAAATTTGCCACCCAAAATTTGAAATGGAGCATCTCTCCCTACCCTCTTTAACAAATCCTTGTTCTTAATTCACTTGGTGCATCTTTCTGCAGGACACAGGAAAATGTCTAAAGGCCTAACGTATTGTAAGGATGACTGCTGACAATTTAGCCATTTCTAAAAACAGTGGTATAATTAATCAGTGCTGACCTGCCAGCTGTGTGTCATACCTGTGCGGTTACACAGCAGTGGGTACAAGTTGTTTTGAGGAGAGTCATAAACTGACCTTGTTTTTGAAATCACAGTCATGTTTGGGTTCAGCCTGCCTTTTCTAATGCTGAGAAAACGGGATGTTATCTTAGCTGAGACTTATAACAGGGGTAGATTTTGAGCTGCTTCACAATTTAGCATTCTTGAAATCCTTTTGTCCAGTGTCATTGGAGCTGATATTTCAGGACTTAACATAAGCTGTGCTGGTTTGCTCTACCGGGATGAGATTCTTCTCTGGGTCTTGGGGATCAGTTTTCCTGTTTACTTCCCAATCCTGCCTGGATTGCTGCCCCTGCTGTAGATTCTTTTCTATGTTGAAATTTTGGCTACAGATGATTAAGAATTGCGTACTCTAAAGAGCTTGCTGGATAAACTAAAGAGACAACAAATGTAATGCTTTTGGGGCTTTATTGCAAATGATAATTTGAACTTTGTAAATATTATAAGAGGAGGATGCAACATGATTAGAGTAGAGATCCTATGTAAATATTTGTTTTCTATGCTCTAGAATGTCTTCTGATGCAATTTTATACCACTTCCTTCTAAGTAGATTGTTTGTATGTTTTTAAAAGATGTAAACTCCTAGAATGTTTGCTAATTAGTGTGGAGAAGTTAAAGTGTATAAAAATAGCTTACATGTAGACTAACAAATGGAATATTTCAACAATATGCATAAGTGACAGTAATTGAAACCTAACTCAGCTTTTGAGATTATGGTCACCAGGCCAGGATGCTGATGAATAGGCATTGCAAACTCCTTTCCCTTTATGCCTTGCCCTTCTAGGAATCCAAAACATCCTAATTTCGTATTTTCATTTGGTTATGTGTATTTAGTACACCAACAACAGCCATTGTCTTTTCATAGTGACTTGGTAATAGAGGATAAAAAGATTGCTTAAACTAAGTTCAGTAAAATTAACTTTTAATATTTTCTAGCATTTCTTTGCTAATTTATTGCAGAGATTTTCTGTCCTCTTCAGAATGTTACTAAAGAAAATGAAAAAAGAGTTTTGAAATGTACTTTTTTTTTAAGAGAGAAATTCAACATATTGCTTTATGCAACTCATTTCATAGAGGCTGCAGTTTTCTTACTGGACAGATACCTTTGGAGATGAAATTTTATTTTACTTGTGCTTGCAGTAAGAACTCCTGTTTATCAAATAGTCAAAGAGTAAACAGTTCACGCTGCGTCATTTTTGACTCACTTCAATAATCTGCAGCAGTTCAAAGTGTTGCAGCACAAAAAAGACAGTGGTGGGGAGTGTAGCATATCCTTTTCCACGTGCAATTTTTTGTGGGGTTTGTTGACATTCCAAATAAAAGACAATCTAGAAGCATAAAGCTTAGCCAAATCTAGTCATGTTTGATTGGAAAAGAAGAAAAATGGCAAAATCACATAACAAATTCCTAAATAATATTTTTGATGAGAAATTGCAGGTCGAACATTCTTGTATTCTTTGTTGAGGGGGATAGGCAGTGTATGGTGCAGGTACCAAAGCTGGTGCCAGAACACATTCTGCAAGGGTGTGCAGAAGCACCAGGAGGGTGTCCTTGCCTCCTGTCTCTCAGAGCTTCAGTTGTTTCTTAATCCCAGGCAATGTATTGCCAGTACAAGTTATAAGAACAACAGGTAAACTATGAGTTTGCAGAGTGTGTATTTCATACAGCACAGTCTCCTAGGAACCCTGTGCCAGACCTCATCCCAAGTTTATGCATTTAAGGATAACATGAGGCTTTTGGTTGATAAATATCTCCTCCCAATTTATTTCTCGAAAACCTCATTTCAGATCAGGAGAGCCAGTCTGTGACCACCAGATTGTGCACAGCCTGCCAGAACACTTCACCAGGATTTTTTTTTCACTGTCATTCCTGAAGGAGAGGACTCCCATGTGGGCTTTATGAATTGTTCTGCTGGTCTGTATCCCCTTCTCTGCTGTCCTTCTACATGAAATGAACATGTCTGTCAGGTTGGAGGGCATGTGCATTATAGGGAACATCAGTATTTTGGTTCTGATATAGTCACACAACCTTTCATGTGATGTAGGGAGACAGAGGGATTTGGACCTTAAACAGCCTCATTGTAGATATTGATGGACAACTGAGAGAAAATCTAGGCACTTTTGCTCCAGTTTGGTAGAATCGTTTCTTCTCTTCTGTTTTTAATTTGTACTCTCTCCTTAAGCCTCCCTGACTCCTTTTCACAACCTGCTTTCTCCTAGGTATGGTTCAAAGGCATTTACAGTTATTTAGAAGAAGTTATTGGATACCTTAGAAGTACCTTTCAGAATGTATTTGCAAATATCCTAATTGGGTTCACTACTCTAAATCTTGCTGGTGCCTTTAGAGCTTGGTGATACGATGTTGTCAGTAACACATGAACTGGCTGAAGGAAAGTATGTGTGTACACATACATATATATAGTTAGTCTCCCTTTAGTCCTGATGCAGACTTCTAGATAAGACCCCAACTTCAGTTCCGCACTAAATAAAACTCTCCTCTCAGGACAGAGTGGATGTTGATAATGTCTGTGAAAAGACTGGCTAGAGGCTACGGGGTAACATTGGTCGATCTGATTCACATTCCAGATAGAAGTTGTACCTGGAGGCAGTGAGGCCTGTTGTGCCCTCTATTGAGCTGGTGGCTGAGATATAGGTAGAGCTGCAGCTGAGCAGATGCCATTTCAAAGAATCAGTTGTTGCCTGTGTGTCATATGTATACACACCTTTAGAATGGGACAAGCATGAATGGCATGTCTCAAAGGATGAACAATCATCCCTTATGGTGAACCCTCCAGCCTGTGCACCGTTCTTCTGCACAACTGGTAAAATGCTATATTTTTTATATTTGCATCAGTATTGTCTGCTCCTTAGAGCTTGTGTGGTGTCCTGAATCTCTTAAGGTGCACAATGAAAGAAACCACATTCAGTTAGCAGCCACAGGATATTCTGAAATGCACTTACGAAATGGCCCAACCTCCCTTTTGGTCCTAAATAAAGCTTAAAAGTCATAGAATGGTTTTGGTTGGAAGGGACCTTAAAGATCATCTAGTTCCAGCCCCTGTGACATGGGCAGGGACACTTTCCACTAGATCAGGTTGCTCAAAGTCCCATCCAACCTGGTCTTGAACAGTTCTAGGGATGGAGCATCCACAACTTCTCTGGACAACTTGTTCCAGTGCCTCATAGTGAATAACTTCTTCCTAATATCTAATCTAAATCTACCCTCTTTCAGTTTAAAGCAGTTATTCTCTTCTCTAGGCTGAACAGCCCCAACTCTCTTAGCCTGTCCTCATAGGAGAGGTGCTCCAGCCCTCTGATCATTTTTGTGACCCTCCTTTGTATTCACTCCAACAGATTCATGTCCCTCTTATTCTGGGGGCCCCAGAGCTGGATGCAGTACTCCAGGTTGGCTCCCATGTAATGGTATGTGTTGAAATCAGACCCTACATGTAGCTGTGTTAGGACATATATTCTAGCATAGTATCAGAACTCTCGACAACGACCAACATAAAACGTCTAACGAAAGTGTAGGAGCCAAACTGCAGGGCAAGTGGGAGCAGAATAATTTGTTCTCTGATAATGTCTCGTTTTGGTTTCTAAGACAAGATACATTTGATATCCCTTCCTTTTCCTGCTTGCTGCTGAATCCTCAGAAACAACTCTTAACCATTTCAGTGTCTTTGTTTTGCATCTAAAGGCTCAGCAAAATTTCTTAAGTTCTTGGGCTCAGAAACTTGTGGTAAAAGTGAGTGTCATAACCTGATTATCAATGAAAGAAACACAAAGTTTTTTTATATTCTCTTAGTTTTGGAGTTACCATGTTTTTTATGCTAATAGAGGCTCTCTTTCTCCATAACGCAAGGGATAAACTGACGAACAGTTCCTGAACAGCTTTCACTCTCTGTTCATGGTGCATTGTCTCTGATGCATTTGATTGTGTCCTCTTGTAATACATGAACCAAGAAATTCTACAGAGAAAGTAGGCAGACAAGTGATTGTATAAATGTGTATAGAAAAGAGACTGAATATGGACATTTCAGTTCAAAGATAGTATGCAGTAAAGAACATCAGATGTACAAAACTGTCAAATAAAATGTATTCCAATTTTTGTACATATGTACAAAAATATTAGCATGCATGTGTGTATATATATACAGACCTATGGTCATCTGATGCATTAATGTCAAATTCCCAAAACTGTGGTGATGAGTGAGCACCATTTTAGCTCACATCAAGACAATACACTCTAGTAATTTCTCCATCCCTAGAGAGCTTATTTAACACTAAACAAAATGTCTCAGAATGTAATTGATTGAATATTTTAAATTATTCACTTTTGTTTGGCTCTCGACCAGCTTCTCATTGCAGAGGGCTATGGCAAGCGAAACCTGTAATTTACACTGACGATGATAACACACAGTTTATTCTGCTAGCTTCTCAACTCGGAGTTTTTACAAAGTAAATGTTCAAACAAACCTCAGGTTCTTAATGTAACTCTAAACTAGCCAAACAGAAATCAAATAGCGATTGTATTTTTTCTCCCTTCCCATGAAAATGTCATTATATATTTCCTTTCCCAATAAATAAGGATATCCCAACTTGAAAAATGAGAAAAGACAGCAGGAATCTAAGACTTTGGGTTTTTTTCTTTCTCACATTTATTTTTTTTTTAACCATGTTGGTCTAGCTCCACTTTCCTAACCATTTTACCTTTTACTGCCAACTGAGAATTGACCTAACTTCCACCATACATTGCATACCTGGCCATCACATTCCACTTGCTCCAAACTCAGAGTGCAAAAATGAAGTTAATGGGCTTCTATAAAATCTCTTATTTTCAGAGATTTCTGGGATTTTGCTGTTTGGTTGTTTTGGGAGGTTTTTTTGAGGGGTGGGATGTTCCATTTGCTGAATTAATTTTCTTCCAAAAGATGTTTTTTCCCCCTTAGGAACTGAAATATGAGATCTGTAAACAGAAGTAAAATGGTAAGAAATCTGAATGGGCATATGCAATAGATGTGAATTGGTGAATCTGGGTCAGAGTCAGTGGTCAATACCAGCAGAGGAGGGAGAAGTACAAGAAACGGTGCTGCAAATGATTTTGTTATAAATGCAGTAAACAGCACAGTAATAATTTATTTTTCAAATTGCCTATTGAAAGAGAGGTTACAGAAAACAGTAGTTGACCCTAGATGAGTTATCTCCAAGTTACTACTTTTAGAGTGGGATTTTAGTTCATGAGAAGACACCTGTCTTCAGTCAGTTGAGTGGAGTTGTCATGAGTGTGTTGCCATGGATGAGTGCTCCCAGCTTAGGTGCCTGCCTCACAACAGAGTCATCTGAACAAAGTTACTTATTTTAGATGTCTTTATCTATAAGCTCAATCATGCCCTTACTGTGAAACGTGAAACAAATTTTACATTTTTTTTCTGAACATAATTTACAGCTACAGTGAAAAGCAGATAAGGGAACATGAGTGCTAGGAGGGCAAAATATGCTCCATGTTAAGAAACTTACTAAAGGGGGATGTAATATACCTATTATAAGACAGTCTGGATATTTTGTATAAGAATAGAGAAACAGAAACATTGTTTGAAGAGAAAGTGAAGGTTAGGGTTCTTTTTGGGCTGCCACCAAAAATACATCTTTGGCCATAATGACTGCAAAAATAGTACTTTTTGTAGAGCTGATGACAAGAACTGAAAAGTTAACAAAACTGAATTATTGTAATACTAAGAACTGAAGTAGCTGAGGACAGATAGATGAAACAGAATAATATTTTTATTATTTTTTTTAAGAGAAAAAAGAAACTGATGTGCAATGCTTTCATGGAAATATCTGCTCACTATACAGTTTATGAACTGGAGCACATAGTTGTATGTACTGTCTTGCATTCAGGAAGAATACATAAGACAATGACAGTAAGACTTGGCAGCAGTAATAACTTATAGTATTGCGTCATCCTTCCATTTTACGCTTGAGGAAAGTAAGGTGTTTGTGCTAAGTAAAGAAGTGTAAAGACTTTTTCGGTGTTATACAGCAAATCAGCTTTTCCCTTTCCCACTATAGTTATAACAGCTGAACAAGGAAGATAACATGAGGAAAAGTTTCTTAGATGTCTGGTTGCTACGAGAAAGTGGAATGGTATTCAAGTGGTTCACAATGGTTTTTTCTGCATCCATGGTCTTCTTGTATTGGGATCCAAGTATTCCTGTGTCCTAATTCTTGAAGATACTCCAGTGTCTTTAATATTCATCATACACATTTTGCCATACTGATTTTACTGTGGATTCAACTGAAGGGTACTTGTGATATGTTCTCTTGAGCCTTTTTTAAGATAAAGATATTTTCAGTATTTTTCTGTTAAAAACTAACAGCCTTTCCCTTTCTTCTTAGAGATAGCTCTGCTTTATTGGAATAATTTTTAGAAGTCTAACTGTTCCAGTGAGTTCAGATCTTCATTCCTCTCCTTGTATTTGTTATGAACTGCTGCATACATTGCAAAGTCTGTCTGCAGTTCTCTAAAAGAGTGAAGGTTAAGCTGTTTAGAAACTATGACCTCACATGCTAGAACTTATTTCTTGAAAGTTTGACTAAATATTTCAGATATTTTCAGATATTATAGATATTTTCAGGAGACTTTTGAATGGCTTCCATAATCTCATTCTTTGATTTTTAGAAAGAAAAGAAGGAAAAATTTAAGATTGGGATGTCCTACAACTATCCAAATATTCAGCTTTTGCAATAGCAAATCCAGAGGTTTATTTTACTTCTTCATATGGGTGTAGTAACAACAGGCAGCTGTTCCTGTAAGGTTTGTAAATACAGTTTTATTTGCTGGGAAAAAAAAAAAACAAAACAGCGCCATTTATATAGTGAAACAAAATGAATTATAGAAGTTTGCTTCATGGCTGGATTTTTTTAGTGTCCAATAATGTGCAGGCTACCAGGCTTTGCCTCCTGTTAGGATGAACACCAACATTTTCCACAATGTACTTTTACAGGGGTCAAACAGGACTCTTGCTTAATATCCTGGACACTAAAAGATATCCAGCTTCAAGAACCCTGTAGGCCTTTCATAATTTAGATGTTTTGCTTCTTTCTTGCATTTCATTTGAAATTAGCTGAGGGATGAGAAAATGCGATGATGATGGATAGGCACATAGCCATAAGAAACTCAATTAAAAATTGGCCTATGTAAACATCTGTTTCAAACAATTGCATGTAACTAGTCAGACCCTTAAGTTTTGTTTTTATGCATGTCAAAGTTCATGAAAAACATACTCATGCTGGGAAAGGGGTAAATGAACTGCTGTGAGCTCAGTTAGTCTTGCTTCAGTGCAGATATCAGGGTTAACAGGACGATAGAAGGGCAAAGCATTACTCAATTTTAAGGACAGATGGGGAAGGAGAGCAGATTTGGCACACGATCCTGCTTTCCTTTCAACTGGCTGGAGTATTTCATGTTTGCTTGACATCTGTCAGTTCTCTACTACAGTTTTTTTGTAATTAGTTGGTGAATCAAATGACTTGGTCTTGAGTTCTGCTTGAGTTATTCCTAGAATCTCCTGTTAAAAACTAGTGCTGCCTTCCATTTTTGTGGCTTTTTTTAAGGGTGGAGTTATCCACCAGCTAATACTTCATCAGTTTCTCATGCAATTTTTTTTTAGAACACTTAAATACCGTTCAGTCCTGGTAAGGTGCCAGTGAGCTTGTTGCTTTGTGTTGTACAAATTTGATGTAAAGCTTTTTCTATTATCAGTTTAACTGCTGATGGCTCCCCATACTCTTTCTCCATAAAGAGAGTCTGATGTGTTAAATTGTTCCTGTCATGCCTGCAAGGGGTTTACTCTTTTATATACTTTGTTTAATTAGTTTCCATTAGTGTTTTGTGTATATATCCAACTTAAAGCTAGCTGTGCTAGTTGTTTTATGTTTTTTTCCATTTTACCTCAAACAGGTTGAATTTGAGAACTCTGCCATTTCAATACTTACACTGTGGGTTAGTTCATGGTTCCAGTGGGAACAAAACCCATAGCTTGCTGCTCCTATTGAAATTCATAATTAGAAGCTTTACAAACAGTTAAGAGTATTTAAATAGATATTTTTTGTTATACTCCAGAGTGACATTTATCCAACATGTAAAAGTAACTACAGATTTCTTCCCTTTCTACTTCTCATCAATATGTGGTATCATTGTTTTGGACTGACGGTCAGATAATCACTTATGATTATCGATATATGAACTTCATCTCACATAAAGTCTGGATATGCTTTTATAGAGTTAAATATAATTATATTATTTCACTCTCTCCGCTTTTGTGCTTTCCTTTTTTTGTTACAGCTTTACAGAGTCTATATCAGCATAATTAGTATTCTTATTTAGATACTTTATCAATAGTATAATCATGCTATATTGAGCATTTTCTTTGTGCACACTTTGAGAAGCACATTCTATTCATCTCCACGTTTAAAACTAGCCAGGGTAGTTTTTACACTGTATTCTTGGACTTGCATTTGTATAGGAACTCTTGCACCCTTGTTCTTTGGCTGTTGTCTTTTTTTTTTTTTTTTTTTAATTTAACTTTGCTTGATTGAATTGCTGTTTGGTTAGACAGAGCTTTGCTATTCTTGTCAAACTTCATTAGCTACTTCAGTACTTTATCTCCAAGAATACAGAGTTTTAATGATTGCATTCCTAATTGATGTGTCATCATGAGCTGTGCATGCTTTTGCACCCATCAACTTTCTGCTAGTTTTAAGCAGTTTTCACCTTCGTTTTAAACTTAAAGACCAGCAGCCTATTCTTGTATTATTTTAGGTAGAGTTTGTGCATCCCATTCCAAAAGTCATTACAAAGTCTAATAAAACTGAACCCTTTCTTCCTTCATCATTTTCTCAATTACTTACTACTTGCTACTTTGCTGCCTATATGCTACTTTGCTACCTGCATTTTGGTACTAGGATAATTTAAAAGGTGCAGCCATGGAGACAGTCTTGTAGTCAGGTTGCTAAAAAGCTAAATTTGTCTTCAAGCACTTTGCAAATTCCTTCATAGGTTGTTATTTTTATCATAAGTGGTTCCTTCTCAGTTTTCTCTGAGAAATGTTCTGGATGCCTCCTGGGTATCACAAAACCAACTATCTTTCCATTTAGTAGTCAAAATAGCCAAGGGCCAGATTGTATATACTGTTGTAAGCTCTTTACATATGTAAGCGTTAAACTACATGTTCTATTGAAATGCTGGCAATGAAATCTGAAATTATATGAAAATAACTTCAGATTAGTTACAGACAAGAAATTTAGACCAGACTAATCTTAAAATTTGGTAATGCTTTTAAGTACATACAAAAAATCAGCTTGATATGTAATTAATGTAAAATAAAAGTATTATTTTATGAAACTTAAGTAAAAGCTCTCTTGTTTGGAATGCCTTCTTTCTTTCCTTGTATCTGAAATTAATGAAGAACTAAAGAAGATGGGAATTCATAGAGGTCAGTACCTTGAATCTCTAAGGTACATTCCTTTAATAAAACTCTATATATAGAGTTACACGTCGTGCTCTTTGGACGTTCACTATTGTAAGAAATTATGCTTTCCAAAAAGGTATTTTAAATCTCCTTTGGTAAACTAGAGGCTTAGGAAGCTAAATCAGCTCAGTCTTTGTGCCCATCTGTAGGTTCACTACTGTGTATTTCAGCCATCTTTTATTTCTAGGCCAAATACTACACTCAGGGAGACATAAAACACATACAGATGATAACAGCAGTCTTCACTGTCTTTTCAGGGCAGTTGAACTGTATGAACTCTAGGTTTATTTGTTGCTCTTTCAGTCAAAGCTACACTGTTGGCTCTTAGTTTTTGTTCATAGACCAGGAGAAAACTGGGTTCTGAACCAAAGATGATCTATATAGGACTGATATTTCAATAAGAGTTGTGGATGACTAGAAATTAATAATAGGGATTTATGGATGTGGTGCTGGGTTACAATGGTGAATCTTTGAGTATGTTTACAAGGTCCTTTGAGTTTTAATATAGTGCTTTTCATTAAGTTTATTTACAATCTATAGTTTTTATTGGCTATACTTACATCTAGTCTATAAGGATTTTGAAGGATTATAGCAAACCTAAAGAGATATAAAAAGTTAAGTAACTTTATCCAGTGAGTGTGTTTATCCAAATATGTCATCAAACTTCTCAATTTCCTTTTTAGAAGGCCAGTTAGGGACAGACTGACTCATTCTCCTGTCTGACAGAACACAAAGACATCCAGAGTTTAGCTGGCAAGACTATTGAAAAAAAAGGGAGAATTTTAGGATTTAAGGGAGCGTGTCTTCTTCTTAGTTCCCTAGTTGGATGCAAGATAAAATTTTCAAATGAGAAACATCTGAAATCTTGTCTACACATCTGAATAAGCGATGTCCCAATTTTCTGATGACTTAAATGCAAATCATAGGATCTGAACATTCCTAAAAGTCATCTTAGTAGTCATAAATTTACACATCCGAATAAAGCTTACAGTGCTAAGAATTTTCCAATAACCCTAAAATTCTTAGCATACAAATCAAATGGGCTCCCTTTCTAGTAGGTTTTATTTCCCTTTCCACAGGATTGTCTGGGGCTGTTCAGGTGTTTTCCCAGGTTAGGCGGAGGAAGGAGGCTAGCATAGCATGTAAGGAAGTGCAAGTGAGAAGATGCCTGCTTCTTTCATGTCTGTATATAATACTCAGAGTTTTTGTAGCTGGCATGAATGCATTGAAGGCTCATAGTATGCCATGGGAAACTTGGTTATGAGTTTAGACCACAGATCCTGATAACTGATGTGTGACCTGCATTCTCTGTTCTCATGGCCATTTTTCTCTTGCCCGTTCTTAGGATATGAAACTAATTATAGCAAATATATGTCACTTAAATTTTTTTGCCACAAGAAAGGTCTTAACTTCATTGAGATTTCTCCTCCTCCACACTTGAACAGGGGTATATTTTTTCCCATAGTAATAATTTGTTCTGGAAAATAATGATAGTGTCAAACTTTCTATCTCAGAGAACAATTTATAGCTTTTTCTCTCTATCTGATGTTGTGTGTTTTCTTTTCAAACTCTAGTTACAAAATCCTGTGCCAGTTTCTCCCTCTGTCACAGCCCTGCCCAGCAATGAATCAGAAGTGCACCGTGTCTTTTTTTGGTCACAGGTCTTGTTGCAGTTATCCACTTCTATTGTTGCTTATGATTAGACTAGTTATGCTGTGCTGCACATGGAGCAACACGCTCAGTCTTATTTGGAAATGTAAATTGGTGACTAGAGTGAGTGCCCCATTACTGAGGGCAGTGCCTCACCATGAGCATATTTGGCCAGTGCTTCATCATCCGTGCTGGTCACTGGTTAGGTTCCAAACAGAGTATATGGAGTTGGTGTTGATTTACAAGAGCCATAAATATTCTAAGACTTGCCATCTTAGAAATATCATCTTTCCCTTTGGGCTCTTGCACTTGAAAGTGCTGACCAAAGTTATCACCAGGATCGTTTTCCATGATCATCCCTTTCAGAAGAATTTATGGCCCACTCATGAGGGGAGAGAGGGTAGGAGAACATCGTTTGACTAAGGTTTTCCACTGTGTTCTCCACAGCCTCAAAGTACACAATGATAGTATTGGTTGGTAATTACCACAGTTTACCTGAAGCAGTGAACAGACATCTTATGCGCTCACTTCTCTCTGTCTTTCCACCAATGGAACTGGAGTTGCACGAGAAATGGTTATCACCTAAATCTTACATCTGCTCACGGATTACAGTAGGTGGAATAATTTAGAATTGCACTGTGAAGCTAGACAATTTCTCAGTTGTGTTAACACTGAACTGAAAGCCCTGTTTCTCTTTGTATTTACTCTTAGACTTTGTTTTGACAGCATTGGGTTTTTTTAATCCCTTGGTTAACCTGAATTTTACTAATTTATTTGCTTTAAGATAAAAGTATTTTTAGCCTTCCATCATGCACAGAAACTGTTGCAGAAATCTTTGAATCCTTGAATTTTGACAGGGGTTTGATTTCACATCTGCTGAAAGTTATGTAGTGCAATGGTACATGGTTTTTCACGTACGAGCATGAGGTAATTAATGTGTGTGCATCACTTCCTTGAGCCTGTCTTTGTGCCTCACTGGTATTATTAGTGGGACCGTCCCATTGGGGTGTAATGGAGAATAAGAATGCTAATGTTTTGCTTGTGTCGGGTCTCTCTTGTTCACCTACAGAACACTAGATACCCATGAAAAAGGTCAAATGTACAGAGATCTGGCATCCATTTCACAACTTGCAAGACATAGTCTCAGGCATATGTAATATATATAACTCATTGCCAGAAAGCTAAAAGGAAATGATTGCATTTGAGTACAATGCAATCTACAACAATAGTTCAGTGTGCATGAAATTAAAAACTGCTGGTAACACATGGAGAATAAATAAGTCAACAGTGTTTATTTTTACTGTAGCTTTCTACAGAGATAAGGTCCTTCTGCTTATAATATTTAATTGGCTTCATTAAGAAAAACAGCAAATACTAATTATACTCCCTGTTACAGGACATTGAATTTTCTGGAGCTGGGTATGCAATATATTGTTATTCCAATGTGTGAATGTGTCAGAATAAAAAGTACAGCACTGTTACGCTGACAACATACTGACGCATTTCATCTTTTAGCTGAGATCGTTCCTTTTCTTCTTGATGCCCTGTCCCAGTTTTCAAGTGTTGCTCATTTGACCTACTGTGTGTAGCAATTATTTTCATCTCATACTGTCAAAAAAACAAAGCAAGCCATTTAACCTAGAACACTCAGTTTTATGAAAACACATTTCTTACCTACTCAAAACCTGAGCAGTATTATAACATAATATGATTTAATTTTGGTACATTTTAGTGTGATGTTTAGTCTATGTAATAACACTGCATGAGAGAGTAAGGGTGTACTGTAAAGGAACACAAGAGGGAATACATAGCTTTAATGCAGTAATGAGAGTGCATCCAGCGAAGAGACATAGAGAGGTGAAATAGCTAATGTAAAAATGATAATTTTTATTTTTTTTTTAAGTGAGGGCCTGTAAAAGGACTTTGTTATTTAGATGGACAGATATATATGCTTGGTTTGTTTGTGTGGGCTTGGTGTTTTGGGTTTTTTGAGGGGGGGTGTTTGTTTTTAATTTTATTTTTCATTTTCTTGGAGGTGCTATGAAAAAGAATTTTTGAGGTGATGTAGAAAACGTGCCTAGGTATGACAGGACAAGTGATGAAGCCAAGGGCAGGGAGACAAAAAAATGGATTTCCTTCTAGTCTCATGGAATTGGAAATGATGGCAGGTTGCTCATAAATGGTGAGATTTGTTGTTGTGATGGTGGTTGCAGTACATTTGAGTCATTAATATAGGTATAATGGCTGGCTTTGAGTTTCTCTGAGGAGAAGCACAGAGAATGAATGGATAAAGGAGAAGACCTAAAAAATAAGATCTGGGGAATCCTGTGGAGAGAGCAGAGGTGGACAAGAAGCTTCCAACTCAGATTATGCTGTGGAGACCGTTAAAGAAATGAGTCTAGCTGGAGTTGCAGAAACCCTGTGTGGGTAACATGGCAAGGAAGTGCTTAAAACTCATTTATGTCCAAGGCAGTGGAAAGATCAGAGACAATGAAGATGGATTAGGGTTCAGAGGTTTGCCAGAAGGGAAGTTACTGAGTCTTTAATGAGAGCAGATTCAGCTGAACATGGGGCAGAAGCCAGAGTAGAATGATGCCTCCAATGAAACTGAGGGAAAGTGTCTCCTAGTGAGGATGGCAAAGACTGTATCAAGAGCCCAGGCAACCGAAAGAATCACTGTCCCTTGGAGATCTTCAATAGTTAGCTGGGCAGGGGTCTGAGCAACCTGATCTGACTGTGATGCTAGCCCTGCACTCAGCAGGTTGTGCTGGAGACATCCGGCGATCCCTTCTAGCCTGCATCACTCAACAGGACATCATATTAACTGCCTGACCTTGAGGAGTGCAGCAGCTGGAGAAGCAACCACAGTGTTTTATGTATTTTGTTAGATGCGAAAGAGTACAGCTGTGAGACTTTTGCAGGTTAGGTTCTGGTTTTTATGCTTGGTGAACGCTGACCCTTCAGATGGGTATAATAATAACTCTTATCGTATCACTAGAAATGCCCTTTACTTAATGTTTTTAGAAGAAATGTCTGATACAGTGGTATAGTGTTTGATTGACTGGCTTAACTTTTTTCACTTGCTTAGAGCTTAAGGAGTAAATTTCCTTTTAGGAAATGTTAAGGTTCTCTTATATGTAAATAACTGTGTTTTCATCTCTGGACTATGTTCTCTATCTGACCTCTGCGAGTGTGAATTAAGAGCTAAAGAAAAATATTACAATGGCTTTCTTCCCTGTAGAAAAATACCCCTCATCTTAGTAGATGATCTTTAAACTAAAGATATTAATTGCTGCTATACCAACCTGAACAGTTCTGAATTCCTTTTCGTCATTTATCATAACTACCTTTAAAAATCTATTACATTGCTTATAAGCAAACTGCTATTTTTTCCTGTTCTGTTGAGAAATATTTACTTATTTAATGGGTGTATGTTCATAATAAAGCTTTGCCCTTTGTATAGTTGAGAGACCATATGGTATATAGAAGGCCTAAAGATGGGATACAACTATACATTGGGAGATTTTTGCCTTTCCTCCAATTTAACCCTTGTACCCCAAGCTACCTGTGGCTGGTTTCTTCCACTCATACCTTCATTTCCTTTCAGTATTCAGAAATGGGAAATGACTGTGCTTATGTAATATTTAAAACTCCTTGATATTTTCAGAGGAATTGCAGGGGGAGCAAAAATTCATGTGTCATTGCTTTATATATGAAACATTTCATAGATTTCTATTTGTTCTTAATCAAAATGCAAAATTCACATCCTGAGAAGATTTAAATTCGGATAAGGTTTTTGAAATGGAAGAAAAGGTCACTATGCAGCACGTGTCCTGAATGTCAGGTCAGGCAGGCTAATGTTGAAAGAACTGTGCCTCAACTTGCTGAGTGGTTTTTTTTGCTTGTGGGGGTTTTTTCATTGGGTTTTTTTTTTTTTTTTTTGTTTGGGATTTGGGTTTTGGGGTTTTTTTTTCTGTTATGGCAGGCAATTGCGTGGGGATCTTGACGGCAACATTACTTGGCAAACGTTTTGGAATCAGCTCAATATGTGACATCACACCCCCTTAAGGTTTTCCACATAAAATACGTCCTCCAAAGAAAATACAAAAATTGAGACTTAATCTGAAATCTATTATTACATCCTCTAAGGTCTCATTAGGCACCTCAGTGTTTCCCCTCCCCTGTTCCCCTTTTTTCCAGTCAGATAGACTAAATGTTGCAGACAACAGTGGTAAACGCTTTATGGTCTTATTGGGGGGAATATGGAGGAGGGGCAGGGAAGAGAGGTTTAATCCTGTCTACCCTGTTTTCACAAGGAGAAAATATATCGACTCTGATGTCTGAGTCTTTCTGTCTTCTTTGTAGCCAAGTCTTTCTGTGTAGCTTTTCATGCTGTGTGAGCACATGTGTCTGATGTAACATTTTGCCACTTTCAGCAACTGTAGTTGTTTAGCTCTGTCTATAAGAGATGAGTGTCTCCTAGATTTTGAGAAAAAGGCAGTGGAGGTGAAAACTTCTATTCATCTCGGGTTTCGGTTCCTGATGTGATGATGCTTCACAAAACCATTTCTTAGAGAAAAAAAGTCAGTTCTGTGCCTTGTGGGGGGGCTTGGTATGTGATTTTTTTTGTGTGTTCTGTATTTGCCTGCATCTGCATACATTTGTCTGAGAAGCAAAGGTTTGGGTTTGTTTTTTTTTGCCCAGCAGCTTTAATTGCAATCCATAAATATGGCTGTGTACTCAGTGGGAAGCATATGTCCTATCTTTGATAGACCTGCAGGAGAGAGGTGTAGTGCGAAGGGTGAACACTGCCAAAATACATGGAACATGATGTTACACAGGCAAAGCAGAGGAAGAATTATCTGTGCATAATGTGAGTTCAGAATAGGCTTGACGTTCTCACACCCAAACATTTCCATCTGGAAGCTGTTCCTAAGCGAAAGGAAACAGAGACAGTATTCTCCTATCTTCTGGTGTAGCTATCCAGGGAATAGGAAATGTTCGTTGATATATTTTTTTCCCCTTAGGATGTGTTCAGTTTTGCTGCAGATTCAGAGAAGCTACAGCTAAAAGTGACTTTTTGAAAAGACAGTAAATGACAGTATATTCTTCCTAATATTTCTGAGAATTGGTAGTGAAACCCTCACACTATGCTTAAACGAGCTGTAGTGCTGAAGTTGCATTTATGGCTTTTATGCCAATCCTGATACAGGAACTTCATGGCATTCTTATTTTTAAAACTTTCTGTAAAGTATCCTCTGCCTTTGCTTTCCTCACTCTGAATTTCTATGGTCTGTCCAAACATCATCTACTTTTCCTTGTGTCTTTTTCTTCTGCCATCAAAGGTTGCATGCTTGATTTCATATTCCATTACTCACATACTGTAGCGTACACTGGGCATCTTAAACATGCTGAAATGTTCACTTGCTTCATGTTAGTTGTAACTTTACACATTTGCCTAGCTCCCTGTATTCTCTGTAGTGTAACATCCCTGTCATTTTGCCACAGTGCAGATTAATCTGCTCACCGTTTGAGCCGCCACTACTGTTATTTAGGAGTCATTAGTCACATATTCACAGCTGAAGTCTGAAAATACAGTTCTGCAAATATTTCTAATTTTTAGTGGATGCAGAGTAGGAAGGTGGGCAGATCCTCAGATAAAACGTTAAATTATAGGTATCTCTTAGTACTATGGCAAGAGGTAGCCTTACCTTTCACGTTCTTGTTCCAGGAAGTTTGTAAACTCATTGCTTTTTTCCATGTATTTGCTGTGCTTCCTCTTCTCCTCTTCTAGTTCATACAGTGTCTGTCTGTGTGATTTTTCCACCATTAGAAGTTGCTCCAGCATTCGTCTGTGAGTTTCCTTCTGTTTCTCTACAACTTTATCAAGCTACAAAAAAAAGTAAAAACTCCTGAAGTCTTTTGAAACTCTTAACTTGCTCAAGCTTTCATTAACAGAAGACTTTGAGAGGCTTAATAATATAAAATGCATTTAACAGTCTAATGGCTAGGTCCTTTGGTATCTGTTTGGAAAGGGTTATTTAGTTCTGTCAGTCTAATTCTGACAAATTAGAAAAATAAGTTAAGGTACTGTTTTGCAGGACCCTCAGTCACCTTCTGTTCCTCCTCCTGACATGGCTGATCCTCAACAGCTACTAATTAACAGATAATGTTCCCAGGGCTGTGCTTTTCTCATTGATCATTGTGGTAGAGAAACAGATGTCCTGGCAGAAGAAGCCTTTGCTTCACACAGAAGTAGACTGACTTAGTTAAATAGAAATAGCTGTCTCATTTGTAGCGGCATAGGAAATGAGAACATTGAAATTAGCTTTGTAAGGTAGACAGGTAGATTAAAAAGCAGTTTTCCTCTGCTTTCACAGTAAATGTGTGGTAGAACGAAGAGTCGAAAACACTTCTGTCTCCTGTGCTTACTCTAAGCATGGCTCTGAGTTTCTGGAATAAGTGCTAAATTTTTAAATGGTTGGAAGTATTTTTATTTATGGCGGTATTTCCTGTTTTGTTTCTCAAATTTCACACATTGTAAAGGGATTTGCCTTGCAGGTGGCACCTTTATAAGCACATTCTGAACATGGAATTCCCTCCCCTTTCCTAAGGATTCTTTCTGAGCTTCTACCTATTATATACTAATGTTTTAATTTGAATAAATTTGTTTTGGTTTTGGTAATAATTTTTAGTTTTTTCTAAATCACAGAGGTATTGGCATAACTGTTCATTGGAGTTACGCTGTTAAACAAAACTATTTCCACAAACTGAGAGAAAATTATCATTCTGAGGATTCTCTTACAAATTTGAATTTAGTATGTGATGGAATTATACAAGTGTGTATCTATGAAACCAGAAGGGGTTTTCCTCCTTAGGCATTGCTGATCTAGATGAAGTTTGAGGAATGCTCACTGGAGACCACTTAAATACCTGGGAGGAGTCTGTACTGGTGGGAATCTTTGTTCCCTGCTCATTCCCCTTGCGCTGTGGAGGCTGCCTCCCTCATCAGGTCAACACAGGAACCCTTGTATCCTTGTTGGAAAAGAGAAATTTTGAGCTTAAAGCCCAGTGCTTCCTTTTAACCTCAGTCTATTCTAGTAGGTCAAGCTGCTTTGCAGTGCTTCACTCTATTAATAGGAAAGAATTCACAAATGAGCAGTGTGGGAAGCAAGGCTGGTTCTGGTTCTCCAATGTTTCCCCTACAAGGAATTTCATGTGCCACAAGAAACACTGGGACTTCAGATTCTTAGGGCCACTGCTTATTTTGGACAATTTAATTCCAAGGCATATGATTAATTATCTTTTCCTCATGTTTATTCACAGTTTGGCCAATAGAAGCAATGATAGACAGAGATGGAATGCCTAAAATTGAGTTTCTTGAATGAGTAAGAATATTCTCAATTTCTGTATCGGCTTCCAAGTCTCCTCTTGTTTGCTTCAACTTCTTTTTAAGCTTTATATATTCTCTTCTGTTTCTTGTAAATCATTGTTAACTTTTGTGTGTGTGTGTGACATTGCTATGAATAAGGAAAAAGAAACCATTGACTAGACTTTGAAGATGATTTGAATCCAAAATATTCCAACAGAAACCTGGACCATTTTGAGAATTGCCCATTCCTTCTGCTATGACTTTAGAGAATGTCTTTTCTGTTCCAACATAGCTGAACTTATTTCATGAATGATCAGAAATTGTGAAGAAACCTATGACTGTCCTTTTTGGCTGTATTGTGGTGGTCTTACAGCAGGCTGTTAAGGTGCTTGGGTTCTTTTCCTCGTTCACTCATAATTCACACATTTTTATACCAGCAAGGTCAGTGCTTTCTGGAATCATCATCCTCAAGTAGGATATTTCTTGGGAAAACATTTCTTACCTAAATCCTTGCATATGCAAGCTTTGACAGTGGGCAAGTGCTGCCGTATACAGTAATCTCTTGGCTATGTTTTCTATGTCTTTTACAGAAGTTGAAAACTGAATTGCCTTAAAAGGTCGGGTTGAAGAAAACTGGCCATTTTGAATTTCTCTACACTTTCCTGTCGTCTACCAGAAGAGGAAACTTCAAAATTTCAAATCTTTTGTTCAGCTACGAGCTTACAGGAATCAGAGAATTTTCAGTGTATTTAATCAACTTTTCTCTTGGAGGTTTTTTTGGAACAGCTATAGCACAGGTGCACAAAGCACCATCACACCAGTTTCTGATCCTCACCTTCTTAAAGGTCATCCCATCAGGTGAATGTACACTGTTCCCAGAAGGCAACCTGTCTCCTGGTTTTTGATCAAGTTCTCATGCAAGTGCTATTTGCAACTGTGGTCCTGTCTTACTTGATATGAACTGGGCATCAGCCTTGCATGATAGTGTTTGCTGGTATCAGCCCTTATTGCAACATCAGGTAGGCAAGAAGGCAAAGGTGTGAACTTCTAATTTCTTTTGGCAGGCCTCCTGCATGGATGGGGTTAAGAAAGTCAGGTGATGCATTTGTATGGATTGGACCACTGCTTCAAAGTACATGTAAGAACCTGAGGGGATGTGTAAATTGCTATCATAAGAAAACACTGGGATTTCTGGCTACAAGCTGATCATAAATCAAATGACTCCTGTTTCCAAACATATAAATGCCTGATGGAGATGAGGGTTAGTCATCAACATAAACAATATTAGCCAAATAGAAAATAGTTCTGCTTCTGCACTGTTGGGTGTGAACATGGTGGGACCTTCCAGCAGCATTTTATGGGTTCGGTGTATTTTGTTTGCTTTATAGTATGTGTTGAATGCCTGTGAGAGGTTAATTCAAGAGGTAATCCAAGCAGCAAGTATGCAAGAAGAAAGGTAGTCGCTCCAGGTTTTCGTTTTGCAGTTCTGAGGGAACAATGCCAGAGCATTTTACTTCACAGTTTTGCTTTTGTCAGTGTTGAGATTAGCAATTTGGATTACAAACTGGTTTTTTGGAATGGGACAGGTGTGTGTTCAAGGCAGAGAAGTGGAATAAGGAATTTGAAAGTGAGTAAAAGAACAGTAAGCTGCTGCCTCAAAGCTGTTTTCATGCTGCAGATTTCTCCTGTTGCTCAGATTAGAAGATGCGTTTGGGTTTTCTTTTCAAGAATGCTGTCAAATCAGTTCTACCATGAGCATCTGCAGTTGGCATGTGGCAGTTGTGGATGGGAACAAGGTAGAGAGCAAGAACTTGGGATTCCACTTGTGAGAGAAGGGAAGAGGTGCTGAACCTGTCTCCTGGTGCAGGTAGTTGATAGAGAAGAGAATTGGAGGGGCAGAAATTCCTATGTCACAATTAATCTGCATATAAGCTGTGTAACAGGTATGGGCTTTTGGTCTTGTGACACTTGTGTATGTTACTGTGCAGCATGCCTCGCCCTCCCTGCAGGACTCAGCGGAGCAGAGTCTGGTACGGGTTTGCTGCACTTCTGTGTGTTTTGTTTGAAAGCTTTTTTGTGTCCCTCTGCAAGATAAGGGCACTTGCCTGTGGAGCAAATTTGACTCTTGCCTTTTCCCCATGAGATCTAGTGGCTGAATCCCACATACTGGGAAGAGAAAGAGAAGGGAAGGGAAGGGCAAAGAGAGGAGAAGAGCGGAGAGGAGAGTCGAGGAGAGAGGAGAGTCATGTGAAGCCCTGTTAGTGTGAGATCCTCTAAGAGGAGTAGTCTCCATCAGCCCCTGGTTCCTCAAATTACTCTGTCCAAATGCTAAATCTGATCGTGGAGAAACATCCATTTATACGTACACACACACGTTTAGTCAGCATATACAGTTCTTGGCTACAAACCACAGAGGACTAATAAGCAGCAGTATAAATGTCTTCTGTTGAAAATTAAAGTGATAAAATCTTAATTAAGTGATTTGTTGTTTTGTTCTTGCTAACCATATGGGCTTTTTGCTAGAATTAATACTTGAACATACTGTACAGTACAATGGAAAATAAGAAGCATGGGTTTACGTAACTGTGAATAGTTCAGCAAGCTAAAAATTCACAGGAATTTAATAATTTACATATATTTTGCCACCAACTCATATCTGAAATCTTATTAGCCTGGTGTGTCTCATATCCTTTAAGTTGGAACCAAACTTTTCATCTTTCTCTTTTTAGACTGTTTTGCGTTTGGCACTGTGCCAGAATAAAATCCAGGTTAATTATATTTCTTTATCCAAAGTTGAGCGAAATATTATTCCTGTTAACAATATTCTCGTGGTCACTATTTATAAGCGTATAATCTCGAGTTTAAGATTACTGGAGATCATGGGATCAGTTCCTTCCTTGTTTTTTTCAACACTAGCTGAGCCAAATTTCCATGCAGCTATGCTGCTCTGCTTTTCCTGCGTGCCACGTTGTCAATGTTATTGTTTCAGTCTCTTCCTATTACTAACTTATTGGTGCCCTACAGCTGTTGTGTTGGAAAGTTGTGACCAACCCTTGTAAGATGTTGGGAGGGTAAAATCAGATAAACTTCGCTAAAAGGCGGATGAGAATGCATCTTTCCCCAAGTTGATTTTAAAAATGGATTTTGTTTTGAAGTATCCTTGATGGATACAGAATATAGGCTTTCCTCTAGTATTGCTGCTTTTAGAGGAGTTCTGAAAGTGGTAGAAGGTATTGTTCATCCCATTTCAAACAGCAAGGGACCAGATTTTTTTTCTTTGACTGTGGTGTTGGAAGCTGGGGAGAGTTAGAAATCAGAATTGGCTTTCTAATTCCATGAAGGTTTGAAGCATAAAAAAATGGCACCATAAATTATGCAGTATTTTCCTCTTTGTCCCTCTCTTCCTTCATCACCTTCTCTGATGGCTTTTTGTTTCTTTTTAAAAAATTGTTTATTTTTGAACCTGGAAAAATTGTTCTTATGCTATTATTCTGTGTTTAGTAGAATGTTGAATACCATTCTTTTTTTATTCTAGAGAAGTGGCAATTGATTGGAAGGCAGATTTTTTTTCATGAATAACTGACTTGATCTAAATTTATAATCCATGAAAGGTGGAAAATCTTTTCAGGCCTTTGTATCAGACAGAAGCAAAACCAAAATGAAAGTCTATTTTCTTTTCTTTAAACAAAGCCAATCCATTTTATCCTCAAGTGTGAGGAATTAGAGTAAGCTTATGTGGCATTTGCTACACTTCTTCACCTGTGAATCCTGTTCCTAGTGAGTAAAGCTGTCCAGTCAGTAAAGTTTACCACTGCCTTCTTAACCAAATTTGTCAAGAAACTTCGTAAAATTTAGGATAGATGAGTGACTTGTAAGAGAATGTTAAAGGACCAGTAATCTTACAGTTGCCTTCTGAAATTTAATGTATTTTTCAATTGAGTTTTGGGAATATTCTCTGTGTTCAGGGCTAGAAGGCTAAATTGTCAATGGTGAGAGGCACATGCTCTATAGAAACCAGATCAGCAGAGATTTTGTAGGCAGATACAAAGGTACATTTTCATAGTGGCAAAGGCGGAATTTAAATGGTTGGTTCTCATACTTTGTGGCTGGTTCCACCTCCCTCTTGGTTTTTATAAATGTTTAAAAAATCCAAACAAAAACTCAATGGATGTCTGACTTAATTCGGAGGGGATTTTAAAACTGAAATTGTGGAATGCCTGCCAATTACAGCATCCTTTTGGTTTACCAAGATATACGAAGTGTCTGGGGGTCCTTCTAGCCTCTCAGGATGTTTACCTTTGCCTTTTGGAATTGCTAAATCCAGTGGTGTTAGAAATCCTTTCTCTGCCATTAAGTGGAAGAAGGAAAAAGCATGTATAAACTTATGTAAAGTAACAGACAGAACTTATGTTTTCAAACCTTTTTGGACTTCTCTTCAAATCATTTCCATTTGTACTCAGTGTTTCTGTGACATAATGCCACATGTTCTAAATAAATTAACCTCTACAGTTGAATTTTTAGATTATTGTCAGAGATATTAACCTCTGAGCCTCTGAAATGAGTGTTGACCTTTTGCCTGACATAATTTTCTCTGAAATGATCTCTGTATCCTTAGGTACACGGCTTTTCAGAAAGCTTGGAAAATACTGGTAAAGAATTTTATTTATAATTTCTGCTTTTATTTTGAAGATGATTATCTATACTGAGTAGTATATTAAAATGTTTATCTAAATTTAAGAGGAGACACTTACTTTGGAAAAGAACATATTCTGTTTTGAGGGGAATGTTTATAACCAGCGATTTTCATTGCAGGGTGGAAACGTAATTCAGACAATGTTGTTCAGAAAGCATGGCTGCTGCAGTGTATTTAAAGTGAAGGTCACTTAGGTATAATGTCAGAATATTAGATACTTTCCTGGATGAAGTTTCTCATGACAGCTCATTATAGTAACTACTCAGACCAAGCAGGTATACCTGTGACCCCCACAGAATTAGTGGGACCTGGGATATGTAAAGGTAGACAGCTGTGCCATTACTGCTGAATGCACCCTTACCAGCCATTAGTAAGATGGCCTCAGTGAGACGAATAAGGAGGCATCTGTTTGTATGGGTTGTGAAAGTGGATAACAGAAAGGGGGGGGGGAAAGAAGTGTCAAAAATAGAAGGCCTGACTATGAGAATTTGAGTTAGACAAAATCATGTCTGTCAATGTTTAAGGCCCCCGGTGTGCAGTATGAATGAGGATCGTTAGATGCTTGTTTTTATTAGGGACCCCACTGAACCCTGGACCTTGTTCTGCTGTCTCACTCACGTTGGATTTCTAGATTTATAATTCATTTGCTTCCTTTACCTGAAGTCAGTGAGATATTTTCTGTTGAATTTGGTGTGAACTATACTTAAATATCAATTATATGTTCATACCTCTCCCATAGGCTTTTCATAGATATCTTCTTGCCATTGCTCAGCCTTTGTTTGAATAGCATCTCGCTGGAGGGCCTCTAATACCTTCTTGGGAGTAACAAAGCCGTATTGTGCTTCAAGCAAAGCCAAGTCAATTTTTTCAGCCTTAAGTACTCCTATAACTTCATCCTGAGCCTGCAGAAACACAAAACAAGGTTTTATTTTGATAAACCGCATACCCGTATACACATTAGCTTTCTACTTTTGATTTTGAGAAAACTAAAAAACTTGTTAAAGAATGCTGTGTATGTAAAATGTCCCAAAATAGTCAGTAACACAAAGACAGTTAAAAAGCATGATGGAAGTATAGGTCTTTGTATTTATTAGTTTTGCATCTTCAGCATCTTCAGAACCCCCATCAATACTGAAGTATCTTGTTAGTGATTAGATCATACTGCTGTTTCTCAACCAGTAAGTAGCATTCACAACACAAAGTTTCACGGCAAACTGTGACTTGTGGTGTTAGAAGCTGATTTTAAATTGTTAGTGAAAGATGTTAAAATGGTTCTTGAAGCCTGGAGGCGTTGCACTTTCTATATATTCTGGGTGCAGAAGTGGCTTCTGTAGTTTAAACCCACTTGGGGTTGTCTGCTCCTGTTATACTGAGCTCATTTGAGCAGTGAATGTAGTGAAGTATGTGGTGCCGGGGATGTGACCCTTTGCAACCTGTGTTCCAAATCCATGCAATAATGGCAGTTCTTAAAAACAAGATTTATTTCCTTCAAATGATTAACAGGTGCAGTCCTGTGTGCATGCATATGTATGTGTGCCTCTGCGTGTGAGACCGTGCCTTCTTTATTTTTCATGCCTGTAGGTGTGCACACACTCATGTGCGTGTCCTCAGGAAACAAAAAACCTGGCAGCGTCAAGTTTTTTGGAAGTAACTGCTTTAAGTTTATTCTCAATTTGTGAGTGCATGTGAAAAAAAGCATTTCAGAAGATCATGTTTACAAGACTATGGTGCTACCTGGTTTCCAAAAATCATGTCGTTTTAAAAAGTATAGCCTAAAAATTTCTATTATACTTTTTCTTTTTTTATGTGACTGTCCTTGTGTCTTTAGTCTTGTGAAATATCTGATGACATCCTGTCACCAAAGAGTAGATATTCTCAGGTATGTTGCTATGTTCCCAAACACAAAAAACATTCTGTTTGCATAGTGAAATGTTCTGTAGGAGTTTGCCTTGGATCTACCCTCAGAGATCAGTACATCTATCAAATATTCATATTGCTTTTGTGTGTGTTCTGTTATGTATTGGTATGTAAATATAGACACATATCTTAAGAATGTAACTACCCAGGCACTGGCTAGTTAATAAACTCTGGAATTATGTGATACACCCATTTGTGCCACCTTGGCCAGGTTGGTCTTCCCTCTGCCTGTGTGCAGTTTTAAGTCACCGTCACTACTTCTGTGCAATCAGCCTGCCACAGAAATATTCTCCCTGCTCGCTCGAAATCTGATTCCCTCTTCCTGAGATTACATTTGACCAGGTTAGGCATCGTTTACCATTTGGCAGCTGGCTTGGTTTGCCAAATACAAAAATGCTTGCTCTTCAAATCTAGCATCTTGTGGCCTAAGTGGCATGCAACACTTATGCTTCATATTATGGGAAGTAAAATGGCTATTTTGATTTTTCTAGTGAAATATGTTAGAATACTGTTGAGTGAGTTACTTCTATTGATCTGGCACATACTGATTCACAGGGAGTAATGCTCATAACTTCATAGGAGAGGACAGATAAATAACTAAGTAACAGATCTTAAAGGTCTCTAATATGTTCTCCATATATGTTTTTAAATGACAAATACTTTGTATTCAACATACTTAGAACTGGGCAGCAAAATAGGGAAGTTTTGTGAGTTCTCTGCTTTGAGTTACATGACCCTTTACAGTGGACCATGAGTGGTTTTAGTGTGGTACAGGTACACTGTGAGTAAATTTTATTTGCGTTTAGGTGTGATGTAAAGATCACCTTTTCTGGCTAATAGCTGTAATAATAAGAATTAGGTACGATGTTTCCTTAATATGAAAGCAGCATATTTTTGCAATAACATGAGGGGAGTGGGAGGTGGGTGTGTTTTAATATAGGATATAAAATAAGATAATAAATCACCTGTAATTCACCCTCAAGGACACTAAGAAGAAATAGCAAGTCATCACGAGAGAGATCCTCTCTTTTCTTGAAAGAACTTCTTTGCTTTTTCTCTGACTTAGGGCTTCTTAGGATGGTACTGGCTTGGGCTACATTGTCCTCCTTTTGCCTTCTTTGCATATTTCCTCTCCCACTGTAAGCGACCTCTTCTTTGTGGTGGTCTTTTGGCCTTTGCTGGCTCAGCTGTGGTCTGGTTGGGCTTTCTGTGCTGTTACTTCTGGAACGCATGGTTTATATCTCTGAAGCTGAAGAAAGGTGGGGAAAAAAGTAATTGTTTTAACTAGCAGAGACTATAAAACTATTGGCGTAATTTATTGTGTGTATTATTCCCTCCAGACTGGTAGTTTCCCCCCCACACACAAGGCTGTTTGTCACTTGACAACAGCTGTCAACCTTGTACTAGCCAACAGGACTGGGCTGTCACCCTTACTGTGTGTCTTTAGTGAAGTGAGCTTTAACTGGTCTTATGCAGTTGTAACAATTCCCTCCTCAATATTTGCAAGATGGCAGCTTGAGCAGCAGTAGCGTACACATCACCGCAGACCATATTTTCTGCTTGAGAGACACAACCTACCTCACCTGTTAGGGAGATAGACCTCAGGTGATGATTTAGAGGGTTTTCACTATGAGGATCTTTCTGTTCCAATTTCATGATGCCCCAGCCCTTACTGTAGAGCTGTAATTTCTTTTTTATTGCCTTTCCAAGGGGGAGCACAAAAGCAGCACTTCGCTACTGTAAGTTAAGCAGTTGCATTCTCCATATTTGGCAGAATATAAGAGTTAGCATATCCCCACTGCATTGGGTGAACCTCATTGTAAACACTCCCTCCCCACCACCACCCTAAAAACCAAACTACCTTGCTGATCATGGTGTTTCCCCTCCCATAACCATGTAGAATGAAACCTTACTACTTCTTCAGTGCTGGATTCAGACACTCTAGAGGTGTTATTACCTGTCCAAGGGGAGACTTGTCCTTACTAAGCCCCTTTGAAGTGCCACTGCTAAGTAAAAACATACTGTAATGCCTTTGTAGATAAATTACTAACACTGTATAAATATTAGTTAACTTCAGGAACTCTGTTCCGTTTATCACCACTCAGATTAAGGTATGAATGGATTATAGTCCTCCTCTACAGGAAAACTGTGGTCATGGATACCATCTGGCAGTCAAAGGTCTAATCAGATGATTCAGAAATTAAATGTTTCAGATACAAATGAGGCACAATTTTTCTTATTAAAGCACATAGCTAGTTGCTGAAAGGTCTAGAAAATTGTTACGGCCTATGGTAGGCAGGAGATAATTGCACTACTGCTTTTTGGCCTCACAAAACTATTGCTCTCCCCTTCTACCAGGCTCTGACTCTAAATCCTAAACTCTGTGACTGCACTCCTTAACTGGTAACTTTTCAATGGACGCTACAGATGCTTCCTTTAATTTCTTTTCTGCAAGAATAGAAGAGGTAGAAGAAGCCTTTGGGTTGTAATGGGTGATGGTTGAGGCTGGGGAGAATTTATCGAAAGCATTACAAGAAAAGTAAGTGACGTTTTCTATAATGCTGACGTCTCTTCTGTTCTAATTTAAAGTTCTCATAATAGCTTGTATATCATAAGAAAAACTTGTTTCTCCAGGCCTCCAATAACCAAAGTGTTTCAGATTTATGTGGCAGTGTGTACTGGAACCTGTTTTGTGAAGCTATCCATCAACCATGTTAGGTTAGCACTAGAGCTTGTTACAGTGCATGTAGGAAACAGCTGTTCTGATGATGCAGTGATGTTAGCTGATGATGATTAGTTTAAGTTGGTGCTCATCCTGTCCTTCACTTGAATGTAGATTCCCTTTGTTCACTGTGCTCTGCTTATTAGACTTACCTTTTTTGTCTTGATTACTGCCTATTACTACTTTAGAAGAAGACCATTGATTTCCTTTGAGCATAAAATGCTGAATGCCTGATTCGCTTTTGTGTACAGTTAATGGCTAGTGTTTATTAAACTGAATGCAGGAGTTATGAGTTATATCAGGTAACCCGAATGCACTCTGAGCTTGTCCGTGTGCTTTGATGCAGTAAGCACAGGACTCTATGAAATGCATAAATGATCCAAGAAGTCCTTGCATTTTCCCCCCTCATGTGCACCAGGTGCAGCAGCAGTCTCGATTGGACATCAAGCTACTCTCAAACTTGTTGGCAACAAACATCAGTATGGCATTCCCTGCAGGAGTGAAGAGGAACCAGTTCATAAGGAATAAGTTTGTGCCTTTTCAAGATTTTTGAATTGGCTGCATAGGATCCTAAAAGGATGGTAGTGTCAGCAATCCTGCCAAAGATACCCTTCCTCACATTTTTTCTTATGCTGTACACATGTTGTTGGCTTCAAGGCCACATAGCACAGTTTTCACAGCTGCAAAGGGTAAGCTAGCTGTGACTCCCTTTTAAGCTTGCCATGCCTACTTTTTATTCAGGTAGATCAGTCCATATTGCACTGGCATATAGTCCATGAGAAGGCCAGCTGAGCTGCCAAATAGACTGCCTTCCTGTGGAAATTGTGCGTTGCAACATCCCAGAGTGGATTTTTCATCTTTTCTGGTTGAGCAGAATTATTGTGTACACTTTACTTGCATTTCATTCTGGTGTTCCTGAAAGCCAGTGCCTACTACTGAATCTGCTAATGCAGATATTTATCGGATTTAGCAATTAACATGAATGATTAGAAATTAAAGTGACATACTAAATGTATGCTTTAAGCACTTTTTTATTGGTACTGGAATGTAGCTGACAAGAGAGGCACAAACACTTGGTATTAGTAGACTGCCTTATTTAATGTGTTCTTTCTCTGTTGATTCATTTAAGCTTTGTTATTGCCTGTACATTGGCTAACGTTTTCATCATTTGTAGTGTTGTCTATTTTTGTTACTATGTTAGTGCTAATGTGATTGTCAAAGGACATATGTCTGAGTAACAGAAGGGCCATTCAGCGCTTCCAATTACCACCAGAGAGAGCAAAGTGGGACCTCAGAAATGGACCACAATAAACATCCTGTCCACCTACCTTGAAACTCTTCACCATCGTCAAGCTATTAGACCCCCTAGATGTCGCACCACCCAAGGGACTAAACCTCAAAGCACACCTGACATGTTGGACAGAATATTAGCTGCCGTGTCATGCCCTAGTCCTTCAATGGCCCTAGTACAACATTCAAGATAGAGCCAGTGTCATTTGAAATTTTACAACTCTGCGTTTTGGTATGTTGGGTTATTTTCTACTTTGAACAACCCTTTCCATGTTCTTGAAGATTAATGAAGAGCAGTTTTATTTTTCATAAGGTAAAAATGTTAATAGGCTCATAAAATTTGAGAATATCTGTTGTATCAAGGTACCCAAAAAGGTGTCTCATCCCTCCCGAGCCCAGGCTCTCAAGATTAGACTAATGAGGAGAAAATTTGCCTTTTTGTCTATCTGTGTCTCAGTTGATTTTCACTTTGAATTGTGTATTGATGGGGTCTGCATACAAGAAAGATGTTATGCAAGAAAGAGGTAATGAACAAGTGAAGTTTTCCTTCTTGTAGTAGGTGATGTAGTTAACAGAGTCTCCTGGAGTTTCTCCTGGAGGACTGGCTCTTGCATCTTGTGGCAAACTTCCCTATAGAAGCTACTTTAAGCTGTGTTTCTCTGTACCACCAAGAAGAATGACAATATAAGGAATTTTAGAAAACAGTAAACAACAACTGCTAAGAAAGAATAAAGCAGGTGAGAAGATTTAGTTGGGCATGCGTGCCCTGTGCTTATGATCTTTCTTCTGGTTTGGATCACTTACAATATATCAGGTATTGTAACTACGTGAATGGAAGAAACAAGGATAATTGTGGCATTCTCACAGGATGCTTTACATATCATCTAGGCAATATCTGCTTGCATCAAAAATCAAAGAAGATTGAAAGGAATCATCCAGACCATGAAGTCCCTTGTCCTGAAATGACATACCACGATGCAGTGGGTACCTAATAGAAATTAATTTGCTGTAAGTGTGCGAATTGAAGAGCACAAGGCCTGTGTTCTGCACATGTGCTTTCCTTCACATTATGATATGCCTGTTTTACTGAAGATTTTGCAGCGGTATCATCATCAACAAAGTGATGTTTACCAAGCTCATCAGATTCAGTGCTGCTTGGTAGACTGGTTTCAGATTCAAAATGGATGGTAGGTTACATTGAAACACTCCAGTAAATCAAATTACTGCAAGTGACATACTCAGCAAAGTTTGAATCTATTCTCAGTGTTCATGTTCTTGTTCTTTTTATAGTATGTTTTCTGTTCTGTTTTTTAAAGAGCTTGCTCATCTCTGGACATGTATGCTGTCCTGCAAATAAAGGAGAAATTTTTCTCTCCTTGGTGATGAACGAATAATCTGAGGGATCAAAATATACTTTCCTGAAGAGCCAGATGAATAAATGACCAAATGTTTCTATGATGTTAACTTGGTCTCCACCCTCTCAATCATTTTGTGAAGGAGATGAAACTGCATTTGTCTCTTTGGCAGCAATGAACAAACAGGTGGTTCAGAAATCCCTGCACTTTTGTGGGAGAGACTGAAATATCCTTCAGAGATGACTTCACCACAGACACCGTAGGGTTTTAGAGACATCTATTTTTTTTCCATTTATTTTTCCCTTTAGTGTTTTCTCTTTAGTCAGTGATTGATTTATGAGCTAACAAAATCCCTCATAGGACCAAATCTACCCTTAATCCCAGGGTAAAGATCCTGAATAGTTACAAACTTGCCGTTTCTTCCAAAAATTGGTGACTAAGCAAGGAGTGATGTCTTTCCGTTTTTTAACATCCCTTAAAGAGATATGGCAATGCTTTTGATCTGATGAAATTGACAGGACTCCTACCAACCAACTGATTTTGAAAAGGAGTTAGGATGCAATTGCTCAGCATGGCAATGCAAAGGGAGAGTGCAAAGCACATGTTGCCTTTTGGAAAGGGGTCTGCAACTCTGCTCATCGCTACAACTGTGATTTGGTACAAGAAAAAAGATGGTCTCCCCTTACTGCAGGGCTACCGGACATTTCTTCCTTTCCTGTGTAGCAAAAGCTACTTTGAAAGCATCATGTTCAGCTCAATGCTGCACAGACGTGCCTAAGGAAAAAGTAAACTCCTATCCTTGTTCTTCTGCTTTCTTGTGTGGTGGTGTGTCTGGGCATGGGAAGGGGCTTTTGGCTAGGCCACATCATGTCCTCCATCAGAGAAAGCATCAGGTTTGTTCTCCTTCTGTAGTAGTGATGTGGCCATGGGCCAGCAATTGAGCCACGCTGAACCACGGAAGAAGATGGGGGGAATTTTTAAAAAATTAACAAGGGGGAAAAAAGCCTCCTTGTTAATTGGAATCCCAGTGTCTGGCCATTTCACAGCATCATGGAGTCTTTTGGAACTAGGGCTGTGTTTAAGACTTTTATCCTTCCCCTGAGCAAGAATATGTTGCTTTGTGGTAGATTTGCACCACTTAAAAAGATACAGCCCTTCATTTTGGGTAGACTGCTCTAGCATTTTCCTGAAAACTGTTTGCAATAGCTTCTATCCAGAAGCATATTCTGTTGTACTGTGGCTGACTATCTCATCTGGGTTGTGCTCTTATTCACAATTGACTCTTGTGCTGTGGTGCGTAGACTGGGCAGTAAGTAGGAGACTTCTTTCCTTTAATGGGTTCTTCATCCAGGGATTCCAGGTTAAATATTTCCATCCTGGCATGGAAACCGTGAGATTAAGCTGTTTATCTGGGCAAACTGATGCAGGAGTGCTTACCTGTGTAGCCTGATGCATTTATTGGCTTGTTGAGTTGGAGGGAGTCAAGCAGGAAAAAGAAAATAAACTAGCAGTCTGTTTCCGCTCTGTCCTGGTTTGATGGATAAGAAGTGATAATAATCTGAGCAAGATGCAAATGGTATGGAATAAGGGGTGGAATGTCCTGGTTTGAGGTAAAATGAACCAATTTTCTGTTTTACAATTTTACTTTTTCAGCTGGGCCTCTACTAACTAACTAAAGTCTGAAAGTAACAGCGTATTGTTCAGAAAACTGTTCACTCTCACAGTGTTAAGACCTGATTATACCAAGGAATGGTGTGCAGAGAGGCCCTTGCATATACTTATTGCTAAAACTACCAAGGTCAGGTAATTTCATTATTTGCCCTGCTGGAGGGTCGGAAATGGAAACACACCTGTAGGGAGGAAAGGACAGGAGAGGTGACCCAAAACTGACCAGCTGGGGCATTCCATCCCATCCGCCTCATGCTCAGTATAAAAGCTGAGGGATCAAAGGGTCAACTCTCTTGCATGGTTGAGAATTGGATGTAATTTTTGTGCTGGTCATGGTTTATACTCATCTGACTGCAAGTCAGGTTTCTCATACCTTGGAGACACGGAACCTCTTATGAGACAGTAAGATGCCTTTTCAACTGTGTTAGAGAGTTGTCATGTTACTCTGCTGACAGTAAAGGTACTGTGTGAAACTTCTACCATCTGTTTCCTCCTCCTCCCCCGTCCAATCCTGTGGTGTTTTGCACATATGCAGTGATTGTGGTTAGGTAAGATCTTCCCAAGTCCATTTTGCACATGAGGTCTGTACAGGCTTACAGTTGTCTTTAGAAAGCTGTGTCCATGTGGGAGGTTTTCAGCAGGTCTTTTTGAAGAATGTTAGCTGTGTCAGTTGTCTGTCATTTCAGTATTGGTGTGTCAACTCATGATCCATTCTTCACACATGTAATGTCTCTAATGCATATATGTATCACAGAATGATATGGGGTTGGAAGGGACCTCTGGAGATCCTCTAGTCCAAGGCCCCTGACAAAGCAGGCCCTCGTGTGTATATATATATATATACATATATATATATATATACACATGCACACGCACTATGAGATTTTGTGCCTGGAAGTAGAGAAAAAAAGCCTGTACTGTGTGGCCAGTTGCTGGTTTTGTGGCTCCGAGCTCAACTTAAGCTCTTCCTATAGACTAATTGATCTCAGCCCATCTCTTGCTGAGGTTCAGGTGATGTTTGCCCATGTGTTTGAGTTAATACTGTTGCAGTTTAAAGCATGCCCATTAACAGTATTCTGCATGAAAGCATAAGCTGCTTGATTGGAACACATTTGGAACTTTCATATTAGGAAAATATGGTTAGGGATGTATACTCCTATTCAGAGATGTCAAACCATGTTCTAAGCGGGATTGGTCCATAAAACCAAGTGGTCTGGGTACTAGACTTCTTTGTGGTGATCCATAAGAAAATCAAGAGTTTGGGCTCCCTGCTGTATTGCATAACATTTCTTTCGTAAAACTGGGTAGTTGTTCTGAAATCTGAAATGAAGACATGGATTTCCCAGAGGTTTTAGCTCAGAAATCGGTACTTTGAGAGTTTCCTGACATGGGCTGATTTTCCCTTGACTCTGGTCATACCTTGGAATAACTTCTGACGGTATGTAACACTCAAAGGCACTCACATCACTTTTTCCTCCTGCTAAACCCTTCTCTCTCCTACACAAGATTTCAGCTCTTCCACTTAGTGAGCCAGCATTTTGCTAGGTTGGTGGTAGTCTTAGGAAATTACGATATGTTTATTGTAGTATATATATACAGTGTATGTAGCAAATAGGTTAGACACAATAGATTTGCTTGAGGTGATTTGTCTTCACAGTGAGGTACTACACATGCTGCACGACCTCAATGTGCACCTAGGGGTTTAGTGGAAGAATGACTCTGAAGTTGTATATGCCCTGTAACTTTGATGTGGTGCTGTAGTGCAACATCGCTTGTATAATCCCATGTCTCCATGAGTTCAACAGGTTGTCAAGGCATTAAAATTAAAATAGGTAGAATTTCTTCAACTCTCTGCTTCTGGGAATTGAGAGCTGTGTGGAATTTTACACAACTACACTGAATTGCTTCTGAGAGATTCATATGGGGAACTCTTTCTCTACCTGCTTCCTTGGGTTTAGGGTTTGGGTTTTTGTCTTTTTAAAGTAAAATATTTCATACTCATTTTGCAATTAGACACTAAAAGTGGATTATTTCTAAGGATTAGTGCAAGAGAGATTTTTAATGTACTATGGCATCACATAGATCTTAGCTGTTTGAAAAGGTAAACTCTGCAATGCCATGTTATCTGTTTCTCTTTCTAAATAAAAAACGTGACTATTGCAGTTGTCTGTAAGAGGCTTTTATTGGTAAAGTACGCTGAAATAAAACTCAGCTGCTCCAACTTCAATTACATGAATTTGCTTTCCAAGTATAGAATTTTCTCTTTTATGATCATAAAAACCAGTTCATGTTATTTAATACAGTGCTTGTGGTTTAATACTTACTATTCAGCTGCTGTAATTTTGGCTCCAATGTATAATTACTCTGTAATTATGGCATTATGCAAAGCAAAACCAAGAAACAGTTCTATGTGAAAAGAAAATGTTCCTATCTTAGAAAATGTGTACCTAAACTCATCCTTATTCCCAAATATTTTGAAATTAACTGGACTGTAGACATTTGTGTAGCAGGATAATTGACCTCCAATTTAGGTTAAGAACTGTAGTATATATGACCAAGTATATATTTAAAAATAAAAAAGGAAAGAGGAACAAAGAAGCTGTATAGAGAGAAGTACTAAAGGAGCCTGGTTTTCTGTAGATCAGTGCCTATAGAAAGGCAAAGGCAGCAGCTATTGCTGCTGAGTTTGAATCCCACATTTCAGTTTTTCCTCACTGTGGCTCGCTCTCAACTCTTTCTGCAGGCACCAGTTTCCCTGAAACCTGTTCATATGTCAGTATCTTGCCCTCTCTATCGGGCTTGTTTGAAATTGATGGGACCCCTGGATAGACAAAGTGCACAGCCTTGTTGCCACAGAGAAATAAGCTCAGGCTGTCTTTTAGGAACAATACACTGGAAACTTTGGTTAGCCTTTTCCCAGAATTGTCTGTCATGGGGATGTTCACAAAGCTAAAGGATGGCATATTCAAGGCTTGAAAACAAATAGGGTTTTGCATGCTGTGTAGCACGTTTCTGCAAATCCTACAGGTGATAGCTAAAATAGGATATTTGAGGACTTCAGAACTATATTTTACAGCCATCTAGTTTTAAAATAACAATATACAAGACTGAGAACAGAAAGAAAAAAAACCCCAACCAAAAGCTTCTAGGTTTTGGTTTTCAGGATAGGCTACAATTTTCTGTATGGCAAGTCACAGACCTTCTGTCTAGTGAATAGCAGGTTTGGTCGGGGCGGGGAGGGGGTGGGTTTTGCAACTTTACAGAAGATTTTTACTGGCTCTTATTTTATATTTTACAGATTATTAATATGATCTAGTTCGTACATTTGTATCTAATTTCTGATTTTTTTTTTCCCATGAGATCCATGTGCCTCTTGTGTAAATATCGGTGTTTCTGGCTTTTGCTTTCCCCCATCCTACTAGAGACTTAGTAAATGAAATCGTAGAGGAGATATCTCCTTGTACCAAACACGCTGCAAACACCTGAAAGTATTGTCTTAGCAATGAAATTAATTTTGTGTAAGTACACGGCACTTTTGGCAGGGTTTAAAATCCAGGGGAGGTTTCTCAGTGCACAAGTGTCTCTAAATGCTCTGTGTGTTTGCTTGTCTCCCAGCTGGCAGGTATGTGCCCTTCCTTTTCCAGGTTGAAAATGCTTTTGTTAAATGAGGAACCTGTAAAAGCAGCTATTTCTGACTTCCTGATAATATAGGGTTTTGCCCACACTTCTTTTGTTGTCCTCTGCAGACCTGATGTAGCCCAAATACCATCATTGTGTGGTAATCTTATAAAAATTTCAGGGTGATTTTTTTTGTGTTGTCAGCTTTTTTAAAAAAAACATCCCATTCTTAAGAGCATTCCCTCTCACTTCCCGAAAGTTCCTGACACCCCCAAAACTGGAACATTTAGTGTTCTATTTTAATCATCTAAGCAGAATTAAAATACTGTCAATTCAGTATTTTTCTTATGCTACTAAAAACATCAGAACACATATCATCATCTTAAAAACATTTTTCAAAGTAATAAGGAGCAAACCGCAAATATAATGAAGATAAGTCTGTAAGAATAAAAAGCAAAGGAAGTTCACACAGTCCGGTGCTATTTTTACATCTCTGACTTCAGTGATTAACTTTCCCTACACATAGACACACACGTGTGCAAACACAACTTCACAATAGCGTGTCTTCTGTCATACGGTCCTTCTTTTCTGTTGGAAGGTAAATTGACACTGGCAAAGAAGTGCTTGTAACAAACCACCTTCTTGTGTGCCCTTGAACACACTGGTAATGTGGTGCAAGGTCTTTTTGAAAAGCACCCAGCAATCACAACTCTCCAAACAGAATCTGATTGAAGAAATAAACTGTTGTGAAGTTATTAGCTATAATAGCTGTGGGCAAAAGAGAAGTAAGGAACCAATGGTATTTCTTGTATTTCAGTGTATTTCGCGTACACATATAACATTTTAAAGACTGTGTGTCTGCATAATTCTCTTCTGTTTTGTGCATATGAGAAATACAAAATACGTAGTCTTTTATAACTTTCAACAAAAGCAGTAGTGCACATAGTTGAAGTACCTTGCTTTTTTTTTTTTCATTGAAAAATGTATTGTTAGTAAGGACGAATAATCTAGTATATGTTATATGGTGTAAGTTAATTTGTTACTCCACAGTAATTGGTCTGGGTATCCAAGACCCAAACTTCTTAGCAGTCTTTTCCATTTCACTTCTTTTCTGTTTTTTTTCTTCTGAGCTTGGTGTTTGCATGGAGTGCCATACATCCATGAGTCATGAAATAGGTAGCAGAGACCTCAGTAAGGAGTACAGAATAAAAATGTACACCTTCAAAGTGAGTATATATTAATTTCCTTCAAGGGATTTTTGACAAGCATAGCTTTGTTGAGACATTTCTTTGTGTGGGAGTGTTTGCCTCATCATTGCTTTTCCCCACACATGAAAATAAACCACAGACTTTTAAATATCCTGAGAAAAGTTTCTTCAAAGAAACATCAAAAGTCTTTACTAATGTCTGAGGAAGCTGCATGGCTGCCTCTCTTGTGAACTCATGTCTATGGAGAGCTGGCTTAGACAATCAAGATCATTATTCCATTGATTTGATCATCTGCAACCTACTCTGAGAGGAGATGCCTTTTTTGAAGAGGGAGGAGGTGGGAGATTCCACAAATACCCCCTAATTTTACTAAGACAGACATGAATGAAATAACTTTTCAAAGACAACTCTGATGTTTTTCTCGCTATAATGTGTGCGGGATGCTCTACTTCAAACAATTGTCTTTGGCAGCGCATGTTCAAGAGTTCTGTGTAAGAATGAGTTGATTGATATTTTTAAATATGCAGTTTTATCTGCTTTTGTGGCTATTGAAGTTAAGTGAAATGTCCAGAAATGGCTTTCAGGGCTTCACACAAATTGTATGTCTGATATTTTGTTGCTTGCTTGCTTAGTTTTGTTTTGATTTGTCCAAAAATCTCTTTTCGTCTTCTTTTTCTTTTTGTATCTAAGCGGCATAGAACACATATTAGACAAACTTTTAAAGTTTGTGGTCTTTTCTGTAATCTGGAATTCCCCATCTTTAGACAGCTTTCAGGAAAATAGATTAATTTTGTTTCTCCTAAACCATGAGTTTTTCTTTCTTTTTTATTTTATTTTTTTGCCTGTTTGCTGTCATGAACTTCATCTTTTATGCTTCAGACCAAATGTTTATGTGCTGTGTGATAGGGGAGAGTATTTAACTCATAGAAGATGTTGAAGCATTTCTCTTTTGAAGAATTTTACTGGTTTTGTCATGCTGGCACCAAGCAACTGTGAACACTATTAGCTAATATTGTTTAGGGCTAGATCTAAACCTAGGATTTCTGAGTTATCAGTATGGGATTTGTATTTGTTTGGGGTTTTGATATTGTTTTAAACCAAGCTTCTTCTTACCATCCCCATTAATTACTATATTCTGCCGCTATCTAGAAATCTAACAGTAATCTTTCATCAGTTTATCTGATCAAAAATGAAATAACTCAGGTTGTTTTTTTTCCTGGACTTTAGGGTCTTCTTTTAGCTGTAGACTGGATTTTGCCTTTATATTCTAAAGTTCAAATCTTTATTACATTCTGTGATTTGGTGCTTTGTATTCCTATAGTTGGGGAAATACTAAGTTTTTCTTTATATTTTGTAATACAGATACCGTGTGTTCGCATGTTATTATTCTCCTTTCTTTCATCATTAATGACAATACTGAAGTACGTGACAGCAGGCTGATGTATTTCTTCAGACTGAGACACTTTAGTTGTGCAAGAAATCTGCTCTGGCATCTTTCCTCTTCCAACTCCAACTACAAAACAGCAATATGCAGACATCGGTGGAAGATTCCCTCTCCACGCCCATGTTAACCATATTTGACATCCAAGAGAAGAATTTGGATAAATTAGCCAAATATCCTAACTCATGCTTTCACAGGAATTTAATGGAAACAAATCTCTCAGATCTCCAGTCCTCTCACTGTAAAGTTTCTGTGCAGATTTTACTTTATTTCCTATGGAACAGAGATTCTAGTTTTTGGATTTTACTGAAGGGAAAGGATGCTTCCATCAGGGCAAATGGCACAAATTTCCTCCTTGGCTCTGAGCCAGGAGTATTGACTGGCAGTGCCCTCTATCCCCCTCATTGAACCCCACAAATGCTGCCTGTGGGCATGATTCATGGTGAGAAGTTGCATAATTTTGACAAGAGTTCCCTAGGGTGACAAGATGCTCTGAAGAAATTTTGAAAAAGTTAATTTCTAGGCTTTGGTGGAAGCCAGTGTTGCACTAGTGTTGTGAATCAAAATCTCTTCTTGTGACAGGAATGTGGATTTTTGCTTTTTATTTTGTTTTATTTGGCTTTTCTTTTGTTTTGTTCTTATTTAACTTGGTTCTACCTGTTAATTTTTCTGGCAACAGGGTGTTTTTTCATTATCTAATTGCGTGTTCACTTCCGCACAAATGAACACAAGGGAAACATGAGATTTCAAGCAGATTCTCAAGTCAGCTTTGTAGTTCTTTTTTAGTTTTCAAAGACTTTTTTTTTTTTTCATTAAGATTGATTATTGCCTTAAATAAGCCAAAGTAAAATTACAACTTTGAGTGGTGGCTTGTATTTTTTATATTGTTCATATTTATTGGTGACTGTGGCTATATGTTTCTGCCAGGAAAATGTGAAAAGCGCAGTTTGAAAAGTAACTGTACACAGTGAAATTAATTTTTGTGTGTGTTCAGATTACAGGTTTTACTAGCCATGACTTTCGTTATTATTTATTATAATGGCTTACAGTTTTGGACCCTCAGCTCCCATAGGAATATGCTCTGCTCTGATGATGCAACTTTGGAAAATGCAATAAAAATGAACTGGAAACCGCAGCTTTCTAATAGGAATTTTCTCAGAAGCAGTGAGGCTAAGTTGCCTCTACATAGAGAAAAAGGAAGTGGAATGGAAGTTGGAGAGCCAGGTAGATTTACCTTCTCTGTGTCTCTGGCTGTGCTTTCCCCACTCCCCCCTAGCCCTTGTTTGAAATTTGGGCTTGAGGCCATCATCTATGATTTGGTGTAGAGCAAGCAGAGAAAAGTCATATATTTCTTTCATTGCTACATAAGGACCCCACAAATTTGCTACATGAGGTTCATACATAAAGGCAAATGTTGATTTGTGGCTGCAGCTGTGCCTTCACCCTGGTTTTGATTATACTGTGACTGAGTCCTCCAGGGGTTGGGCAAGGCATCCTCGAGAGGTGGCTTAGAGCACATACTGTTGTTTGTTTCTCTCTTTGTTTTCCCACTTGTTCAAATAAAATATAGCTGTGACCAGTTGCTGGCCCAGTGGCTAGTGGGAGTTGAGGAACAGGATTTTTCAGACATAAATGGATGGATCTATCCAAATATTTCACAAGGTTCTGATGTTCAAAGTGGTCCTCAGGGAAAGGTGAAGTCTTCAATGCTTTCATCCCCATCTTTCTAAAGGCCTCTCTGAAAAGCCCAGTTAAAATACCTGTTCCTCCCTTTGTAAGAATGGTAATTAAAATTAAAGCAAAATCTTGGTATTACCCAGCTTAGCTGCTGGGCACTGGTTGTCCTGTATTTTGCTGGAGCTCTGTTACATGGGTTGGCACTGGAGATACCTGCAGAAATCTTGTCCACCTGCCTCCATAACAAACAGCATGGAACTAGGCAGAGGCAAGGTGGGACGTGAGGGACACAGCAGGGACCTTTCTGCTGCTTGTGTTCAGCCCTGCAATTGTCATGGGAAGATTTGGGACAGAGTGGCTCCCTGAGCAGCAGGTATCATAAATGGGTTGATCTGCCATGAGAGTCTTGCTGAAGTTGCTTTTTTTTTTTGTCTTGGTGGCAATGATATTATGTCCCTACTGTGTTTTCCTGGTGGCTGAGGACAGGTCTGCAGGTTTTTAGGTGTGTTAAGGAGGGCATGGACAGGTGATTATTAATGTTTGTATTTAACATACAATTCCTTCCTAGCAAAGCAATGAGTCATATCCTGCAGGCACAGAGGGCCTCCTTAGAGCTGCTGCTTAGTAAAACTTCACTGAAATTGTTTTATCTGAAGCTGATGTTTAGCTTCTGAGAGCACCATGCCTCTTCTGCACATAAATAGTGCTAATTTCTTATACATTAAGTCAGCAGATCAATGCCATTTCTGAAAGTACCTGTGCACCTCATCATCTGAATTTATCCTCCTAATTCTATGTTATATAGGTACAGATGTCGCTCCTAGACATATATGAAAAAGACACTTTGTGGTCAAATTTCTGACACATTAGTTTGCATGTGAACATTTGCTTAGCATTAAAAAAAAAAAAAAGTTCCAAAGCAGCCACCCCATTTATTTCTGAGTGGTTGTAAAGGAGTAATTTTAACACACAGCAGGTGTGTGTGTAGTGATCGTATATTCCCATGCATTAATAGAATTTACTTTTGTTCTCTAAGAAAATTATTTTTCTTAGTGCTCTGTTCTGATCAATTGTGTTTTGAGTGAGTGAATAAGTGTTTTTAAAGTGTTAACATTAGAGTGAGTTTACCTTGATTAAAATGTTACATGGGCCAGAATAGCTAGTTGTTCCTTTACGGGCAAACTATTCTGTTTGAGGAACAATCACAGATCCTAACACACCTCTGATACTAAAATGTTAAGTTTTCTGCCCAGATAAATTTCTGGAGCTAAAAGGAAGGAAAGGTTTTTAAATGAAAGGCTGGGGAATCTGTCCTGGATTATTTAATACCAAATACCAGCAAACATCAGAGTGCATATAATGGGATTCTGCAAGCTTTCCTTGTGCAGGTAGTCCCATTAAAGTCTGTGGGGCTGCATCTGTAAGATAGGATTACAGGGTTAGGGACTGTATTTTGTGACTCTTATTGCTAGTGTAACTCTTGAGTACCTTTAAGTATAGTATGGACAGTCCCAAAATTTAGTATTTTTAAAGACCTTTTGTTAACAGGAGTATAATTTGTAAATTAAATCTAGGGCAAGTGAAGTGTCTTATCATTATTTTAAGGTTTAGTCACTTTCTTGCCATAGAGCCTTAACAAAACCAAGAGAATGGAGGGGGGAAATCATGAAAGAAAACAAAACATACAACTCTCCTGGATAGGAGAGGGGAAGGTATATCATGGTACCTGAGAAGAAAAACTAATTGTCCAATTTGGCTTTTAGAGTTAGAACTGAAGAAAAAATAAGGAAGAAATGCTTATGTGTGGTAACAGTGAGGTAGATTGTGGCTTATGACACTAGTATATAATATGTAATGACAGCAATACCATTTCATCATACACATTCATCATTATTTTCTTGCATGAGTCTAAGACAACCTATGTAGGTTTATCAGAGCATTTTCATAGTGGATTAGTTTTGTCATAATTTCAGCTTCATGCGAAATAGAGCTGCAGAACTCTTGCCCATCTCTTAAAAGTTAGGTGGTGATTTCTGTAGAGTGTATACGATTCTGGGCAAATGCTTCAACAGTAAAAACAGTAGTGCTTGAGGATTCAGGAAACTGATCCAAATTGGAATAATTTTAACTTGTCATTCTACAGATAGCCTTTTGCAAATAATATGTTCTAGTTTTAGTGTTGCTTTAGTTGAAGAGTGAGATTTACAACTATTTAATGTCCTGTTAGGTCCTAGGCAGGTTCTTAAATGCCACTGAAAAAATTCAGAAACCTGATCATCTTTACCTTACCACATCTGCATTGTGCATTTCGAAATGAAGTTGTTGCTACGTTGAAGTAGTTGAAGGTGTCACAATGCACTGCATTTTTTCAGGGTCGGAACGCTTAAGAAGCCTTATGGCAAATTCTTGTTCTTGTGGTGTTCTTTGTATATCTCTTAAACCAACATTATCCCAATTGATATCCTTTATGCTGTGTGATCAACAGCTTTTGTCAGAGATGTGTGATTTTAAGGGTCTGGACTAGATATAATTCAGTTTAGCAAGTTGAACTTGATCCTAAACGATTACTATTGTTCAGGGCCCGTAAAAATAGTTTGGAGGCTTAGTCAGAACTACAGTAATAAATATAGTGAGCAAGCTTTGAAAAAAATATTAAGAACAGGATCCTGTGAAGTTATACAGGCCACCTGTGCAAGACGTAACCCTGTGGAGATTTAAGGCCGTCTTCCCAAAGGGCTTGTACAATACTTGCAAGAAATAGCTTTGTCGAATTTGCAGCTGCCTTGTTAAGCACGGACCCATGTCATCTGCTCCCTGGCTTGGCAGGTACAACAAAGGCAGCATTTTGGCCGTCGCTGGAGTGGTGGTGCTTGCCAGCACTGCTCTTAAGGGTACCATGGACCCATGCCATGCCCCCTACCCTGGGGTGGGCAGCCCTGCCTGGCTCTGAGTTTGCTGTTGCGCACCGGAGGGCAGAGCACCTCGGCACCTGCAGCAGGGCTCCCAGGGATGATGAAGGGACAGGAGAATCTGACAGGAGGGAGGAAAGAAGCCCTTGGGAAAATGTGTGTGACAACTTTGGGGAAGAGGCCCCGCAATGTTGGTGTTTCATCTTTGTTTTGCAGAAGTGATGCATGCAGGTTGAACTGGACAAAGCATCTGGAAGCCTGTGAATAACACTGTGCTGTACTGTGAGACACAAATAAGGCTCCTATGTATTTCCATATATAAAATACATACATATTTTAAAATGTGTAACTATATACATATGCAAACTTACTCCACTGTAAGGGAAAATTGTAAGGGCTGAGATCGTGACACCTTGTAAAAAAAGGATGATTCTTTGTCCAGAATCAGATATCTTAAGATAAATGTTTTCTTGCAGGTGTACAGAGGAGTGTGTGGGAAGGTTTTCACACTAGCTGTGCATGCATGCTTAGCCTACCTGGCTGTAGGCAAGGAAGAGGGATGGGGCTATCAGAGGGCACTTCCACAAATCCAGTGCTGGATTTCTGCTCAGGAGAAGACCTGCCTTCTCCATGAGGTGTAGCAGGAGACTGAAGAGACCAATTAGTTGATCACCTAAGCACTGATGTATGAAAACTTTTTCCTTCTCACAGGAATCAGTCTTGCTTCTCAAAGATGTTGAACTGCTTGGTTAGTGCAACATACCAGAATTTATTTTGCTGAAGCCCTGCAGAATTGATGTCAGAGTTGTAGCAGGAAAATTATTAAAACAAATGGCTTATCAGCCTATTTAATTAGGTTCTTCTAATGATATCTCTAAGAAAAAGCCCTGAGGTAGTTATTAGCACCTGTTTCTCAGCAAATAGGGCTTGTAGGGGATTCCTTTTCGTTGTTCTGGGACTACTTCAGCTCAGTCACTGGCACTGGTCAGAAACCAGAGAGCTTTAACAAAGCAAGTAAGCTAAACTGAAAAGCATCATTATACCTTCGTGCAAATGTATTTTGGGTATTAGATACGGTTGATTCCCTGTCTCCATAAAATATAAGGTAGCACTAGAATGCGTACTCTCAATCTCTATGTCTATTAGACCATGACTGTTTAAATGGGAAAGAAAATGCGTAAGAGGCATCTGATTTAGGACTCAGATATCCTAAGCAGCACACATGAAGTAAATGGAAATAATTATTCTCTCATAGCATGATAATCAGGGGACACTCAGCGAATCAGTTTGCCACAAGATTGAAACCCAGTAATATAATTCCTTGCACAGCCCATCGTGAAATCTTAGAGGCCAGTGCCAAAGGATATCACTGGAGCCAGAGGTGATAATGCACTAAGTGTTCAGTAAAGAGATTCACAGAGGATCACTTTGGTTGTGGTAGTTTAGCAGGATGTTCTGGAAGCAGCTTAAATCCTTAAATGGAAGCTGAGGGCGTGCTAGGAGAAGGATCACTCTGTTAATGCTCCTGTTGCTCTCTTTGTCCAAGCATCTGCTTTTGGCCCCTCTCAGAAAGTTTTTGGAACTAGTTCAACATCTGACTTCCCTCATGCATTTATCCTGTAGCATCGGTTGAGACTCTAGAGTTAATTCTCCAGTAATTTTTAAAGCTAGATAGTGAAATACGTTTTGTTGCCATCCACTAATTATTTACAGCAGGGAGTCAGGCTAACTTTGCGCGTGTGATACTTTATATATCAGAAGTTACAGCTGTCACAAGTCATGATTTCCATTCAGAACAGTGATTCATCTTTCCATGAGTCGTCAAGAGATCTCACAGTGGGAATGAAATTTTAGCTCATGTCACCATTCTGTAAGAGGAAATACATATGGAGACAGGACGTTATGTTTGGGTACATGTGTTTTCAGTTGAGCTGGGCTTTCTTTAAGAACTTTTGCTTCTGATGTGTTTTGAGCAAATTTAGTATTTATTTGTCCATGGTTAGCCTCAGCTGGTAGTTGTGGAGGAAGAAGGCTTGCTCTTACGGAAAAGGTACACTTCAAACATGGCTCAGTCCTAACCAGGAAAACTAGCTTTTAGTGTGGTAGAATAGCCTCTAGGAGATTTCAGTCTTTTTCTCCATCCAATAACTGCTGGTGAGGTTATTCCAATCAACGTTTTAACTCACAATGCATTTCTGCTGTATTCCTTTCATCTATCTGGTAGAAATTTGCCTTGCTTTTTTCTAATGACTTATCAGAGTGGTCAGTTAGAGATGTCTATTACATTGGGCAAGAGCTAACCACACCAGCTCTGCCTTTAGCGTTACTGTTACATTTGAAACTCTGGAAAGAACAATCATTTGGAGAGTATGATTTCAGGATCTGTAACTCCAACAGATCACAAGTGACTTTGCACTTTAGTTGTCTCCTGGTGTTGAATTTTTTGTTTTTCACTTTGGTTGTCTTTTTAATGTTCAATATACAAACTCGGTAGGGGAGTTGGAATGGAATTTGGAAAAATCTGAAGTCCAAATGTCACAGTTTTATAAAGAGAATAATTATGCTAATGAACAGCATCTGTATAAACTTGGGGTAACGTGGTGCATATTTTCAAGTATTGTATTTCTCTTGAAGAGATGTCTTTCATAAGAATGACGCTAGGGAGGTTGAATCAAAGGACAATGTTTTTAGAGAGGGCTTTGTACTGTCACATTGTGTGTGTGACAGGATACAAGACTTTGACTTTTCCTTTAAGAACTTAATTTTGTCCCAAATTCTAGACTATATGATTCAGGACGCTGACATCCTTAAAACTAGTTTTACAACATAAGTTCAGTTGCTGAGGAATCTCTTTTCCTAATGCAGAGTCCTTAGCTTTGTGCAGCCACGGAAGTGATGACAGTCAGAGGAGCGCTGTGAGAATGTTTTCAATCCCCTTTATCTTTCGGTGCTTCCTGCAGCACAGTACAGCTTAGGCAATGGTTGCGGTAAGAGGCAATTAAATTGATGTAAAGACCAAGTTGATTTGACATGTTTTTTAAACCAAGTGTTTATTAGTTGAAATAATCTTGGGCGTTTTTTGGCATAATTTATGTTTGAGTGGGAACTTGACTCATTGTTAGAAGTCTGTGTATTTGAGCATGTTAAGCTGACATTACCAAATGGAACCGTGGGAGGCTTTTGGCTTGTGTTTATGGAGTGTAAACCAGAGCTCCTACCTTGCTGCATCAGAAGCCACAAAAATGTTAATAGAAGTCAGAGACTCAAGAAAAAAATTATTCCATATAGCCTGTCAACTCGCCAATACTAGATTTTTCCTTGGATTACCATTATTTTGTTCCGTCTAGTTTTATGTATCACAAGGGATGAGATGTCTTCCATATTCCTTCGGAAATTATTTTGCAGTCCTGATCAGACTTTGAGAAGCTCATCCCTCGTTTGTGTTTCCTGATCCTTAGATTTTCAGAGCAGAACCTCCACACAAACTGTCAGCTGCTGCCTTCCTGTTTGCTTCGGCAAACCATTTCAGGCTTCACCCTTGTCGCTGCCTGTTTCTGTTCTACTGAGTGAACCAGTGAACGTTTGCATTACTCAAACTACAAGTGTTTTAGGATAGGTATTGTGCTACTCTCTGCTGAAGGGTGCTGCGAAAGTTTTAAATCAACCTGCATGTATCAGGTGAAGTAGCTGTAGTTATTAAGACTTTCTTTTATAGCATTTTCCTTTGTTTCTCTCAGTCTGGATTTTCTGCACACAGTTTGGCATCTCTTAGTCCTTCACTTCACTTGATCTCCTCTTCCTATCCGTTTTTCCCCCTAACACTAAGGTAATTCTGTGTAAGCCTTACCATAGGCACATGAAAAGGGCAGTTATAGGCACTTAAAGCCAGATCGAGTCAGCTAGTAAAAGGTAAAAAGAATAATTTAAACTGCTTGTAAGATCCTCCCACTTCATCAAGGATAATTTGTCCCTGAAAAACATGTTGCTTGTATTTCAACAACTGGTTGGCAATGTGAACAGAACACAGGACACAGGACTGAGTTGAATTGTTGCTTGAGTCTGCAGGAACATTGTAGCTTTTGCAATTGTTTCAAAATCCAAAATGTTTCTGGTGTATTATCATTCAGTTAGTTCCCTTTTTTTTTTTTCCTCCCCTATTATATAGATATAGATAAAACAGTAAATATATACTTACTCTCATTATTATAGCTGTAGAACAAGAAGGAAATTGAGGGCAATTGGAATTCAAATTTAAACAATAGTATACCTATTTAAAATTTTGGCTTTGGGGAATATTTTCTTGATTCCTAAGATTTAGTAAGTCCTGTTTGCCCTCAAACGTGGGGGATATCAGCTAATAGATACTTCAAGGCATTGACTTTGTGGATGCACTTTTAGGATAAAATTGGTTCTTTTAGATTTCTGGAGCTGGAAAGGCAGGAAGGTTTGACCCTTGCACAAGGTTTCTGAACCAACCTCTTCCTAAGTGAATTCTTAATACCCGTGCAGAAATTACGGCTCGAAGAAGGCACGTGACAACTTAAAAATGCTAGATAGAAGGTCTGGGAGTCTTAAGCTGTACATTCCCTGTTACCCATGTGCTTTGCTAGCTTGCCTGTAAATCTTATTCCTTCATCATCTCAATTGCAGAAATATGTTCATACTGGAAGAGAAGGGAGGGAAAAGTTTTATGAAAATGGACAATTTTGCCGATTTAGCTGGAGATAATTTTTTTGCCTAGTTCTTAGCTGAGATTTGTCAACTCGTGTACCTTCTTGTGGCAGAGATACTGATTGTGGTGAGATGCCAGAAATAGCTGAATACAGTGTCATTTCTTACTTTTTCTTTTGCTTTCCACAAAACTTACCCTATTTTTGACCAAAAAAATTTGTTCTATCTGTTAAAATATTGACTTAAAATGTATGTAATGATCAGTTAATTTGAAAATTCTTTGTAGGGAACAGCAGCTTTTCCTTGCTCAAGTCCATCTGTCTCTTCCCTGCACTAAATAACATATTTCAAAATCTAGCCAAAAATAAACAGAATAAAAACCCAGTCCTATTAATGTGATGCTATATAATTATATCAGCTTAAAGGAAGCATACCCTTGCCATCCTGCTAATTAATTAATCTGTGGTCCCTTAGGCCTTTAAATACATTATTGTAGAATGCTGCATGGATCTGATGTTTGTGTTTATGGCTTGGGGGAAAAAAACTCAACTTATTTCATCTCATCTCTGTTACACTAAGTTCAGCTTCCAGCTTTTTCTATTCATTGTCCATAAGTATAGAATCATGGGATTTTATAAAGGATCTACTTGTTCGGTATCACAGCGTATCAGGCTTTAACTCATCCAAAACCCTAGAGTGTCCTTTGCTGGGTGCAAACAGAACGTTGAGGCAACCTGTAGTTTGACACTGAGACTCAGCTAGTTTAAAAGAAAGGGGGCAGGAAGAAGTCTTCTACTGTCAATGATGGTGCCAGGTTAGTGTTAACAATTTCTTTAGTTTAGAGCAGTGTCATATTTACTGCAGCACACCTTGGTACACCTTAGTGTTATGAGGCTATAAGTTGATTCTTGAGCCAGGTGAAGTGGTTGGAAATTGCTTACTTCTGCATTTGTCTTTGTGTTTTGCTTCTTTTTTTACTGTAGGCAAAATTGAGCTGATTTCTTTTGTGTTGACTCACTTCTCAGCCTTTAGCTTAAGTTATTGTACACAACAAGGTACATAGTGGCAACTGCTATTTGAAAATTTGCCATTTGGAAGGAAGCACGGAGGGTTGCCCCAAAGACCTGCACGCACATGTATAATATATTACATGTGGATACACCCTATCTCAGGTGGGAACAGAAGCAGCCAAAGGCGTACAGAGATTTTTTTGCAAGACAGAATCAGTTATGTGAAAGACAGTTTTTATTATTATTATTGTTTTTTTTTTTTCCAAGTTGAGTTTGTAAATGCTTTCTTAGATATGGTATGCACTCTGAAGTGTTACAGTATGATAACAGATGAGCTAAGTTGCTTGCTGCCAAATCCCTGCAAAGTGTGATCGGTATGCAGCCTAAGGAGGAACGCTGCTCTTTTAAAACTATGCCAACCTTAATATTGCAACTGAATTATGGCTTAAATCATAAAATCACCACCGTATCCTTGGGAAAAAAAACAAGTAAATTAGGCTCACTGTACAAAGAAGGGGAGGATGTACAGGACACCTGTGAACACAGTGTGAAAAAGGAAAGAAAGAAGCTGTGGAAATTATGTCTTATCAGGACATTTGTGCCGCATGATCAGAGCCTTTTTGTCTCTCATCAGTCTCATAACTGAGGCTTTTTAAAACATACTGTGTGCTCCCAGTTGCTGCTGTCTCACAGCCTTTTCTGGTGCCTGCGTTGGAGAGATTGTGGAGTGGTGCGGCACTGTTCTCCTTATGCCCTCAACAGCTCTTAGGCGGTGTGTCAAAAACAACAAAGAAACTTTGGTTTGGTGATGTGGTTAAGTCTGTATCATCTTAAAGCTTCTCAAATGGAAACAGTGGCCATGCAGTTCAGTGAACTCACTGGGAGTAAATTTACACCATGAGTGGAACTTTCTACTCTATTAAAAAAAAAAAAAAAAGTAACGAAGTAACACATTAACTTTTATACAAATAAAGCTTGTATGCCAGATATCATCAGTCTGCATCATTATGGCTCCGTCTGTCCTCCCACACCCAATATAACGTGGGTGCAGATTTTGGCTCATTTAGTGGAAATATGGGCATGATTGATACAGATCAAATTTTGCTAGTGCAACATCCATACATACACAGAGCTCACGTTAGCGATTGTGCGAATACAGCTTTGTAAATGAATTAAGAAGCTTTCTGTCAGCCTGCCTGACCTGAGACAGCTCGTTTTAAAACATCAGGAAGTTTTGTAAGGGTGTTGGGGATGGAAGTTTGTTGTGTCACATTATAACTAAGTACTGTGCAAGTTCTGCTTCTACAGGTTTAGCTTGGCTTTATTGGTCCTACTGAGCAACTGGACAGTTTTATTTGCTGAGAGACAGCCAAGTGTGTCTCTGTGGGAGAATGCTGATAAACCTTACTATTTTAAACCTGTCTGTCTGTCTGCTGTTTTTCAAGCACAATGTCTCTCTTTCTTCTACACAAGTGATGCCAGCTTTTGTTTAGGCCTGGATGCTGCGAAGGTGGTAACTCTTCTCATTTTCACAGTATGTGGCCCATTCATGATCTTTCTCAATTCTGCTCACCTGAAAAGCTTAGTCTCATATTTCCCTGAGTTAAGCACTTTAAGGCTGCTCAGTGATCGGCATCCTGTGCATCCTGAAAAAGTCATTATTCTTCCAGTTCCTGCAAGACTATGATGTGTGTTTTGGTGAGGCAGTTAAGGAGTTAAAGGCTTGTGGAGTTTCAAAGAAATGCCCAACAGCTGCGGTGAAGTATCCTTACAATCCTAGCTGACCTCATTCTTGTCAGACAACAGTGATAATATACAAAAACGGGTGCAAGAGAGGAAGTGTTTCAGGAAGGTATGTTTCGTGCGAAAACATCAGAAATGTACTCTCTCCCAGGGCCGCTTACTGTAAGATCCATCTTAATTTAAAAGGGACAGTGAAATTCCAGAATGTGTTTGCAGAAAGATGATTTTGGTCCAAAAAAACCATTGCTTGTTGTTGTAGTGTGCAAATGGCAAAAGCAGATGAGTTAACCACTGTATGCCTATTTAATATACCGACGTTGTTGGTTATAGGAACCTACTTTTTAAACCTCAGGAAGATATGCATAGTTTTTTGATGGTTTTGTTTACTTTTTTAAGCAGGGGCTTTGACTTGAAAAAGTGGTACAGGAGAAATATAAATGTACTTGCAATACATTATTCACTTTTACTTTACATTCAAAGACTGAATTGCTTTCTAACTACGTTTTAATTAATTTAATCAACTAAGAGGGTCCCTTCATAAGCAGAACAAAATCCTCTTTTTCCCCTACTACATTCTATGACTTAGATTTTAAAAGAATTGGATGAATAGAGCAATGCCGCTATGTGTAAGAAGTGTGAGAAAGTCTTCCGTTTGCTAAGAAAGTAGGAATGCTGTGCTTTTTAAAAGGTGTAACCTTTTTTTACTAGTCAGTCTACCAAGTTATCTGCAAAAAGTATTCCTTATGTACAGGTTCATAGTACTTTCATCTTATTGAAAATTCATACACAAGAAATGAGCTTGTGTTTTATTTCCATTTTTCAGTAGCAACCACTTAAAAACACACCATAAAAAGTAAAATGTTCTTACCAGTTCAGAGCTCTTCTGTTGCTAGTTAGGGATATTTTCCCTAGATTTCCTCTTAGTTGTATCCAGAATTATCTCTCTCGTAGTATGAATCTGCAATGAAATTCAAAAGTTGATAGGATTTTATTTTATTAACAAGCACAACCAAATATTGCTTGAGATATTTCTTTTGACTTGAGGTCTTTATTTCAGCATTAACTTAATACATTTGTGTAGAATAATCTATTAAGGGTTAGACTAGATCCAATAAAAATTCTAGCGTTCAAGAAGTTGCTCTTCTGATTAACTCTTAAGAAGTCTAGCAGATGCCTGTAAGAATACTAAAATAAAGCAATCCTGTTTAATCTCTGATTTCTGTTTCTTTAAAGACTTGTTTCTTCTGCATCTTCTTCTGTATTATCCTACAGTTTCAAAAATACTCGTTTGCATTGTTAGGGAACACGCAAATTCTATCTGCTAGAACTTAACATAGAGAACTGAATCTTTGGGAGTTCACTGGTTCATGAAGGATCTCAACAGAGCCTTTGAGAAGAGCAGCCCACAGCTAGGCAGCTACAGAAGGGTAAAGAATGACGAGGTATTGATGTTGAATGCTTTACTAGTAAAAGTGTCTTTTTTATGGGATGTGACCAAGGAGATCAGGTGAGGTGCAAGAGGAGATGAAGGCAGGCTATGGGGAGGAATACCTGAGTGAAACTGAACTCAGTCCTGCCACGTGCTGAGGAATGAAATTAGGATCATCTCTGTTTTTTAGAAGATGATCTAAGGATGTAACAGAAGAGAAAGGGAAGGAAAATGGGATTATTTGGACACAGGAAGGCATTTTTTTTGTTATTTGCTGGTAGCATCATTTAATATACATACACAGTTTTTTCAAACTGAATTAAAATTTATATTTGCCTGCTGTTTCTGGAAGTTATTGCCAACAGTGAAAACCACATAAAATATTTCTAGTATTAAACCATCTATTACTGTTAGATAATGACAGAGTAGAGGGAGAAGGCACCAGTTAGTCTGGGTTAGCTCATGTATTCTGGATAACTCTTTCTTGAACTCTCAGATTTCTAAATTTCTACCAGGCTATGTAGATTTCCCGCTGCTTTTTGGACATGATGAATTCTCTCTGCTCCTGTATCAATGTCAGGTAATCTCAACTACTCCCATGATAGTCTTCCTCATGTAATGTACCATTTGATCACTTTTCTATTAGCTATTGTAACAAGATAACAAATACCATAGTGGCTGTCATAGTACCTCTTACCAAAAGAAACATTTTTGAGTTTTTAAAACTACAGATGCCCCGTGTTCTTCCTTACATTTTTGCTTTTTAACATTACAGGTGCTAGATTTTGAATCTGTAGTGACTTCCCTATTTAAGCTCCTAATTTTTGAGGGTGAAGAGTGGAAGTTAGTCTCTAAAATAAAAAAAGGCTAACCTTTTGAGAAACGTTCTGTAATTACTGAATAGTTAGGATAAAGTCATAGAACAAAGAGAAAACCAGAATCCTGTTTTGCTAATTGTTGGTTAAAACAATTTGACCCTACTAGAAAAGTAGTACTGAGAAGCGCCGTGTAAATATGATTCTTACAAAATCAACTAGTGATGTAAGATATGGAAAAGGATGTTGATCTATCAATATGTCTCCTTGACTTCTCAAGGTAATTCATCACGTAGCATTTAATTAACTTGTTTTGTTGCAACAATGAAGTTGAATGCATTCTTTGTTTCTTTTTCTTCAAAGTATATTGCCTTAGTTTTGACTAATAAGAAGATGTATATAAGGAAATTCTGTGCCTTGGCTTCAAGGCAGATAAAAAAAAATCTTTTCTTTGCTTTCAGTATACCACAATTAGATGGTTTGTGGTCCTTTTATGTCTTTACTTAGAGTGGCGGGTATTAAGACAATGCTAGATGTGAACTGGTGCACTTGTTAAGACCAGTGACTTGTCCAATATGCTAAATAGCCAAGGAAATGATTGCAGCATGTAAGGGATTTCTTGTTTGAATTCAGCCATTCAAGCAGGGAGAAAGGAAACTTCTTACATAGCTTTCACATACTTAAGTCATACAATGATAACGTAATGCTTCTTGACACATTGTCATAGTATTTTGTTTAAGAACCGAAAAGCTCTTTATTATTTTGAGTCATTCTTGGAGTAACGGCTTGCAGCAAGTTTAGTTTTTTACTTTCTGTTGTTTTTCTGGCAACGGTAGAGAGGTCTGTTCCATGTCTCGCCCCTGTTCAAAATGTGTTGGCTTTCTTTCCTGTTCAGTTCATAATTCCTGCAAGGTCCATGACTGTCCATTTTTGATCTCGGTGCATTCTGATCTTCCTCCTTCATCCTTAGGCATCTATCTGAAGCACTCTTGTAGACGTTTACCTCCCCATCAAACACAGTAGAAATTGGCACCTGACTTGGTAATCTGAAATTGGTAAACTAAAACCTAAGAGTTTTAATTGTCCCCTTCAAAGGCTGTTCCATAGTGCACATAGGAACATCAGGGAAGACAATGTCTTTCTGCTTGGAAAGCTTGGTTTAAGAACCTATGTATTTGTTAGTGAAAAAAGCAGGACTTCTTAATTGATCATTACTTTTTTAAATCATTGTAACTAAGAAACTGAGATTTTTGTTGAATTCATGTGTTAACCTTTGTGCTAGTGAGCTCTTTAAGATGGATAAATGAGATAAGGTCTGACATGTATGGATTTGAAATGTCAATTTTGTGAGTAGTTACATGTAAATGTAGAAATGCTCAAAAGCACAACACATTGCTATCTATTGCATACTTGGAATGATACCTACATATATTTCAATAAACAAGCTGAGGTATTAAAGTATATAGAGTGCATCTTAATAGTCACTAAGGCAGGTAGTGTTTCAAAGGAGCAAAGCTGTATTTAAGATGGTTAGATGTGCCTTCCCTTGAATGAATGGGATAAAATATCTAAGGCACTCCAATGTTGTAACCTCTCTCCACATTTATAGCCTGTTTATGTGCTCTTTTAGTAGTAGTTGTACAAACTTCTACTGACCAGTACTTTCTTACCATAGCTAGTTTTTCAATCACGTTAAGAAAACCGTTGGCAGGGTATCAGTGGCAGTTTGGTAGGAGTTGTTTGTGCTCTGCTCTGACTTGCTGCCTTTCATAGAGGGGGTACAGCTTGATGCTTCTGAGTCTGCTTCTGCTCTGCTAAAAGGGGATAGTGATTCTCCCCTGCTTTGGTAGGGTGCCCTTCTGATCCAGAGGTGAAAGAGCAGCTGGAGCCATCTTTTTAATGGTCCCAAGAGAAACATGAATACTAACTACACGAAGGCCTGCAGTCTCTGAAGGAGATTTAAGGCAATCCTGCTGGGATTTGATTCTGCTGCTGAGCCATTTCAGCCTGGTTTTTGACCTGTTAATAAACCCTTGTCACACTGCTGCTATTGCCTTTTGTTATAGTCATTACATTCCTCTGGAGTCTGTATAACCATTGTCTGTTTTGTTTCTTTGCTTTTGTTTTTCCTTGCTAGGGATAGATATTTTAAGTTGGCAGAGGTATCAAATTCAGTTCCCACCACCAGAAACCCATGCATTTGCATGAGGCATGTAACAGCCGTGCAAGCTCTGCTGCGTGCTCCCTTGGGGAAGGTGCAGCTTCCTGGGGGAGGTATTCATACTGTGTGTTCCCATTGCAGGAGCCTCGCTACAGTAGCTGTGCAGCATAAGTGAGGTGTTCCTCCTCCTTGTCTTTCTACAGCCAGTGCTGGCAAAGTGTACATGTGTGTTGCTTCCAACTTGTGAGTAAATTTTTGAGACCCTTTCAGATGTAGGTGTGGAAGGAAGCAGTGCCACAGAGCAAGGAATAGGGAAAGGCCTCTAAGGATCAGATGTGTGCTGTGGGATGTTCAAGACTGTGGAACCCTTTTGTGTGCGTGTAGAGGCACACACAGTCTCACCCCATCGGACAGCTATGTTACATATTTGAAAGAGTTCCTGGGAGCTTTGGCTTTCTGCTAAGCATGCGTGGGTCGTTTGGAACAGATTGATGGCTTTCTTGGAGGGGACGAAGGTCAGTTTAAAATTCTTAGGTGTACTATGTAATGCAAGCTATTGGCAGATTTGGAAGATATCCTTGAAGTCTTTGTCACCAAAGAAGGCCTTTTTTTCAAGAGAAAGCTTTGGATACAGAGGGGAGAGGAGTATTTGCTAAATATGCCTGAAATGTGTTTGTTTTGAAAGTCACCATTTCATTAAGTGTAAACTGTGAGCCTGGTTTGTACTCCTCAAGGCAGGAGAAGAGGTAATCTGCTGTTTATCAGAGTGCTGGTTTTCCCCAGGGTGCTCATATGCACTACAGAATATGCATTAAGCTGTTGACGTTGTGTCTCTCAATCTTTTCTTTGGTTTCAGAAACTCTTACAATTAAAAAAAAAAAACACACAACAAAAAACAAACCAGACACCCCCACTCCTCCCAAAATAAACTGAAGTTGTGAAACTGTCATCTACGCTTGCTGAATGAAGCACAAACAGATCAAGCTCTCATTTTCTGACAAATCTTGTTTATCTATGTATAGACTTTTCTGAGAGTTTTGGGGTTTTTTTTGCTGTTGCCCACATAGTCTTTAGCTGACCTTCAAAAAACTGATGAGAAAGGGAATAGTTGTAAGGCAGATTACTGACTCTTTCAGATTTGGGGTTACTAGGTTGGTTTTTTTCTGCATGTGACATTGAACAACCATCAGGGACAACCCCGTTTTTCATTTCTTTCCAGTCAATGTTGGCTTCAAAGCAAGAAGCCAGAAAAGGGACATGTTTATTTACATGAAGTTAAGAAATCGATTTGGCAATTCACAGGATTGACACTAAGATAAAATGAGAGGAGAACAAGGGAAAAGGGGAGTTGTTCAATGAGAAGGAAACATTAAGAAAATAGGCAGCCTATTTAGGAAGACTTAGAAGCAGAACCTGAACAAAATCCAATAAGTTTCCATACTCTTAGACTTCAGCAGGTTTGCTGTGGATGCTGTTCTGCGAATTGTTGCTGTGAAATGGCTCTTGTGTGCTTTTTTTTTAAATGCAGCTGCTGCTGCCTGCCTCCTTGCATGTTTTGGGTGATAATTTTCTTGGCTTCAATACACTTAAGGATAACCTCATTCTGCTTTTAAAGTAATCTATAGAGGGTTTTGTTTGCTTTAAAAAGAATGAGAGTGATCTGGCCTTCCTTCAAAAAAAAAAAGAAATTCTGAAATTTTACATTTTTTCTCTTGCCCCAGTATTTTCCCTTGTACTTCTTAATTTAGTGGAGTAACCAGGATACCTGGCTGGGATGTAAATCTTTCCTAAGAGTACACTTTGTGCTCGCTGTTGAATTGATTCACAACTGTGTGCTGTAAAAGATGTTTAAGAACATTTAGACTAATGTGGAAATTACGTAACTGTGATGAAAACTTCAAAAGAAACTTTGGGCTTTTTTTCTTCTTTGCCTTGTTTAGGTACATGTCCAGGCTGGTTCTTTATCCCTGTGCTCTTGTGTATCCTTCATATTTGCACTTTCTCAGTAACTGGTTCATCAGGAACTTTTAACAAAGTACACAGTCTCCCTGTGGGAAGATACCTTTTTTGGCTTTTCTTTTTCCTAGTTTTCTTGTTCTTCTAGGGTGTGGTTAGAGCTAAAACGAAATTTAGGTTGGTGTGTCCTTTTTTGACCTGCCAAAGTGTTTGTTCTGTTAGCATTGCTCTGCTCCCTGTAAATCAGACATTCTTCTTGAGCTGCGTCAGGTTACTAATGACATGATTAATGCAGGAAGGGTAGAGAAGGATGACGTAGTGGCTCGTGCAAAGTTTACCTGAGAATTATCTCTAACTCTCTACTGTTTAGTGTCTGTGTGAGTCATGGCCTGAAGCCCTGCCATTCCCTGTTCTTCAGCTGGGCAAGATCACACTTACCTCATCCTATGTATGCATTTCTCCTTCTCCTGCCAGATCTGATTAGGAGCACTTTTGTTTGAAAATCTATGTTTATGAAACATTAACGCGCTTTTTACAGATAGCTGACCATAATGCTAGATGAAAAGTGCTATTAGATATCTGTGGTCCAGGCAGCTTTAGAAACTTTTCTGTCCTTATGTGAATTCTGATAAAATAAAGTCTTTTTCACGTTTGTGTGTTTACCAATGATAGTGTTGTGACATTAGTAAGCTGTGCAATGGGACAATGAGTCAGTTGCTGTCTGTCAGTAAAGCCTCCTCTTCCTTCTTGTGTACAGAAGCACAGATATAAGCTTACAAAATATGAATGGCGAGTTTGTGATGCCGTCTGCAGCTTTTGAAACTTCCTTGGGCTGCTGCTACAACTTTTCCCATTAAATTTGTTCCACCTATTGATTCCTCAAAGTAGTAGTAGGGAAATTACTGATGAAGTGAACATGAGTGTCTTCTCTGATATGTGTATGGTGGGCTGCCCAACTGGAGAAACCAGGCTTCTTTTGTAACTGAAGATCAGTATTTGCTCTGCTATTTGTGTACATGTTTTCTTTAACTCTAGGTTCCTCATAGTATTCAGTATCATGTATTCAGGTTCCACTAAATTTGCTAGAAAGCATGCTGGCAAATGCTGTCAAGTCTCTCTTCAGAGACCAGCATGAAGACAATGTAGTATTTGCAAGAAACACTGATTATTTTTTCAAGATTCTTGTATTTTCTGTGTCTGTCACAAAGTCTTTGGCATCCTTCAGGACTTTAGCTCTCCTCAGCTGTGTTCTTTCCTCTGTGTGTGCTGCTCAATCTGAATTAGCTTGCGCAAAAAGTGCTTAGTGTTTAACAGAAGAAGGTTGTGCTGAAAACAAGCTATCATTTTCCAGCCAGCGCATATCTCGCAACCTGCCAAAGCCTATATCAGGAACACAATGTGTGGGAAAAAGTTCTAAAATGATAGACAGAAAAACGTCTTGTGGGAAACCTAAATGCCATGAGACTCATTCTGTTAATAAAGAATGTTTTTATAAGCACAGCATCATCTCCTTAGTTTTTGACATTTTCAAAAATGAAAGCTTGAGAGCGTAACATTTGTGTTAGAATATAAACAACCTTGATACTTAGATAAGTGACATTTCTTGGAAATAACATTCCCTTAAGAGAAAAGATTGGTCAATGTCAATAATTAGCCAGAAAAAAAACAAACCCCAATTTATTTCTATAAGCCATACCTCTCAGCTACTTCTAATAAAGGCCATAGTGATGCCTGAGATAAAATTTTATATGCACTGATTACATTTTGTAAACATACCTTAAAGGAAAACTAACTTATCCTATGATGTGCTAGTCTCAAAAGCTGCACCAGATGAGTAAATTCCTAAATGTAAACAATCATAAAACAATCTTAAAATAAAAGAAAGCTCTCTAACGCAACATGCAGCACATTTTGCATACATTACATTATATGCTAATGGAGTTAATGATTGTAATTACAAATATGCCTGAATGGGGATGGCAAAAGTTCATGTCCAGCTTATGTTGCCTGTATTTCATTTTGTTGCTTTTAAAGGAACTGTTTACATTAAAGAGTAACATAGATTTTATTCAGTGAGTCAGTGTTTAAGAAAAACTCAAGCATATTGTTTGACACGTGCCTTTATGTAAGCTGTGTATCTAGAATATGTCTTGCAGCTTGAGCAGTGAGATTCTGGTTTTTGTTTTCTTCTGGCTAAAGAGCCAGTGTCTTGGCTGTAGAACTGACTTTTTGCATTTCATCTAAACCCCTCTTCTTTTGCAACTTCAACTAGAAAATTATTCAAACAAAGCTTAGAAGTTTATTTTTTTTCAAAATGGAAAGGCACTGAATAAAGTAGAAGTGAAAAGAGAAACTGTCTTTAAACAGCCCCAGTAAAAACTGTACCTTCTGTACCTTCCCTACTCCTGCAGGTTTGTGAGGCAGGACATTGCCCGCCTTCCAGTTCATATCCAGTTGAAGTTGCCTCTTGCTGCTCAAAGCAGCAGAGAGTCTGCAGAGAGTAAGAGGGAGCTCTGTCTGGCTCTTTGGCTCGATCAAACTCCTGAGTTCAGTGGAAGCTCTGATTGAGGAAAGGCCCAAGAGGCAGGAAACAGATGTTAACAGCAGTGTCCTTGCTCAGGTGGCCTTGATAACAAGTGTACCAAGCCAAAATAACTAAGTGGATTAGACGGCCAGAACTACAGTTCATAATGTTTTTTTTTATTGGACAGCTTAAATCTAGATTTACTTAAGGATTAATGTGACTTTTAGACATGATTTTCTTTGGTTGGCATTTGTGGTGTGTTGTCAAGCTTCAGACAGCTTGTCTGGTAAAAGAGATCACAGTTAGTTTCTGTGCAGCTAGGTAGCTTTCTCCAAATGCTTTGCATAGTCTTTTTGCTACTTCAGTAGTTTTTATCTGTATTTGGCCAAAGATCAACGTGCACAGGGGAATACACAAGGCCAACACTGGAGTCCTACATTTTTCAGAAAAACCCCTGTGAAGTCTCAACCACTGAAGATTTAGTATTTTTGTGTATGCGTTGTATGCCTTTCTCCCTGTAACCTTTTTTGGTGTAAAAGATATCTGGGTACATTAGTCACGCTATAGGACCATATGAAGCCTAAAACATAATCTTTAAATTGGATGTATACACCTTATCTTCCAGGGGGAGTGCACAGAAATGTTTTCAGATTTTGCATGTTCTTGGTATCATCAGTTGAGCAATCTCTCATTACAAAGATACCAGAAGGATATGGGAAATCTTGGAGTTTTTGTTTTTGTTTTTATCTTGATTGGTTTAAAAAAATAAAAAATAGAACAAGTGGAACTAAAGACAGTTATGATCTAGTAGGGGTAGTGGCGTGACGCTCAAAGCTTGTGCCATGACAGTGTCACATGTAAAAGAGAGATGGTTTGTGCTCATGATGCAATGGAACAGCAGTGCAGAGGTCTATGCCTGGAGACTTTCTTTTGGCTCCCTCTGGCTTTTCAGAAGGGCTCAGACACCATCTCTACCTTGGGATTTCTTTCAATTCTTTTAAGACTCTACCTCTGTGAGGTCTTTTGCAGAAGCAAAGCCTTTGTTCCTGGTTCGAGGGTAGTCTGCAGGTATCTTAAAACAGCCTTTTGCTGTTTTAAGGGTTGCCACATTGAGCTTTCTGGCTTGTTGCTTAGCTACCTGGGAGCCCTTGGTGAGCTCAAGTAGGTAGATAGCTACGGGGTAATGCAGATGATTTCTGAATGCACTGTTGCTTTTTGGTTTATCTGCATGAGAAAAGTGCATAATTTTAACCATCAGTAATATTCTTTCATTCTTGCTCTAAGTTTCCTCCTGGGAATTGGTGCATTTGTCTTGTTTTTAGAGAGGCCTGACTTTCCCTCATCTCCCATGACAGCTGCTGCCACCATTTTTCCATTTGAGAAGGTGTTTCCAGAGATAATCTCTTAAGCTTCCTGAGTGTAACTCTGTGATATTCTTAATTTGCACATGTTATTTTCTGCCATTTGTTTAGCTCTGGAAATTTCCATTTCCCAAATCCCTTTAGGAGACATAGGAAAAAAACTCACTTTGTGAGGGCGATGAGGCATAGGTATATTTGTGTTTCAGATGTCCATAACAAATATTTTCCATTTTGGACTTTACTAAAATCTCCTTGTAGGTAAATACTGGAATTTGCTGACCATGGATCTTTTTTAGCATTGTATAAAGGCTTTTTTCCTTTAGGAATTCTCCTAAATGTCTGTAAAAGATAAGAAGTCACAAAACTTTACACTGCTATAGTGTTAAGAAGCTGGTTCTTGGAGAGCAGGGAAGTTCTTTTTCTTAGTTAAATGCCACTTTGTAAAAATTGAATGAATCTATGTAAAAGTAAGGGATATGGTACTTTTCTCGTTGGCTTGTTTCTCTAGGGAAGAAGGACTTCTATCTGTCTGCCTGAAGATTGTTTCCAGTGATGGGGATGGATCAGTTGAGAAGCAGAGATTTTGATGATAATAGATTTCAATAAATTTCATGACAATGGCTTTCCAGATAGAAGAGAGAGATCTTAATGTGAGTTTGTGGACCTACTGAAGGTTTTTGAAATCCCAGTAGGAAACCAAACCCCATTGGTTCCACTGTTCATAGAGCTGCTTGCTCTATTTTTTGTTGGGTTTTTAAATCAAATTATGGTTGCCTTTGCTGAACTTTTGTTGTGTTGCTAGCTTTACTCTGTATGTTCCAGTTGCCAAAATACTAGAAACCACAAAGGGCACCAGTGTAGTAAACAAGAACAAATAAGGACAGTCTGAAATGCTGTTACTTGCAGAGAGTTGACTTAAACAGAAACCATTTTTATTTAAGATATTCTAGTATTTATTTTAGTTACAGCATTCTTACACTCCTATGAACTTCTTTTCTCCCACTGGAATATCAGTAAATACAAGAGGACTACTGCTCACTTGCAGCTATTTAAGAATTGCAAGCACTAAAAGGAAGCAAAAATTAACACTTCAGATTTGAGAATGAGTTTTATGTAAAAAGTAATGCTTTTAAATTCTGAAAATTAGACCTGTTTGCAATTTCGTATGCATGTTTTCTATGAAGAAATCTGATGAAAACAGTTCTAGTTTTTGATTTTTCATCTTTTCCCATTTCTGATTCCCATTTAAGATAATGAAATAACCACCAAGATGCTTACTATTATTGTATTTCTTTATAAATTACAAGGATTTGGCATCAAAAGCTATGATTATATAATCAGTTTAGCTTGCTAGATATCCTTCAAACACCTCCTGATTATGTGTAAATGCCAGCAGTATGAGATTATATTTAGTTTGAATTTGAGTCCTCTCATTCTCTTTGAAGCCCTGAAGATGACCTGTGTGAAGTCTGTCTGTGCATGAATTGTTATTACAGAATTGCTCCGATTTTCTTTAAAGTCTCATCATTTCTTTCTATCTTTTTCTGTATTCCCTTGTTCTGCTGCTTTAAGACAGGTTTCCCTGTGGTAAAACGGTTTCCTTTATTACTTGTTTGTTTATATTAGTAGTGGTTTCCTTCTTAAGGTTAATTATTGTTTCAAAGAAATTGCAATTTCCTGTTCTGGTGTAGCTTGTTTTCTTTAGATTTGTTCCACGCTGTCATGATGTCTGTAAAATATTGTTTGGGAATTCTTTGAGTTTTGAAGGTGCAATGCTCCAAGGGATGATTCTTAATCTTATTTAGTTTCCTCTCTCTCTTTTCTTTACATTTTAGGTAAGAGTGACTTTTGCAGTGATTTTGTTGCTTTTGAAGAATTTCTCCTTTGGTAAAGTATGGATCACTTTTTCTGTCTTCCTTTGAAAAATGGTAGTATTTTTCTCTGTGTTTTAAAGGAGGAGGGGGAATCGACCAAGGCGAGTGCTGTGCCCTTTTAAATACTCTAATACAGTTGCTGAGGCACATCTGAAAATCTGAAGTAGATGTATGGGGTTTTCCTTAATAATTTTCTATATGCAAGATGCATATAGAAATATATGATATATAGCTATATATCTAATCTTACATTTATAGAGAGATATATGTAAGATGCACAAGCAAGTTATTAACTGCCATTTGCAGCAAGTTGAAGAAGTTTGAAATGGGTTTTCCTTTAAAGAAGCAGAGCATGCTGCCTCAGATTTCCTGTAGAATATCTGTTGCTCAGAGGCCTTGCCCAAATATATATCAAAGTTTAGGTAGTAGTAAGTTCTTTATTTATCCATACCCAAGACGAATTTAAAGCTAGATAGCAAAAAGAAGGTAAGTTAAACACACCCTGTAAAGTAAATGATGAGTAATTAACACCAGTTGCAATACCAGGATTCCAGAGGTGTTTGATCTAATTTATAAAACCAAAGTCTGATATGTCTTTACTGCCTAATAATGACTAGGGGGTTGTACTGTACTGTGTTTTCCCCTCCACAGCCATAACTAGCTGTAGACTTGGAAGCTTCCTGTTGAAAGCCTGCAATCCCAAGGAAAAAGATCTTTCATTTATCAGGCCTAGAGACAACTTCTGATTATAAGAGAATTGGTATATTGTGGAGAGTGATGCAACTATAAATATGACTTCCTGTGCATTAGACATGTTTGCCAGTTGCTGAATGCTTGAAAAAGGAGATCTTGTCTGGTTACAATTCACAATCAACCTATGGAAAGGAGTTGAGAACAACAGTCCGTTTCTTTTATCAGGGACACTCTATGTTCCTAGTAAGGCAGTTCTGCTTTTTTTGTTCTTTTTCCTATATGTATACAGTTTGAATTAATCAGTGAGAGGCCAGGGCATGAGGTAATGCTGGAAATCAACAATTTGAATTCTGTGCTTCTTAATAGAGAATGAATGCAAATAGAGGTATTGCTATCTCCTTGGTCACAGTAGTATGTCATTTGGACAGTATCTAAAGGCAGGCTCTGGGCTGCTGTGTGCATAATATTCCTTTGGGCTTTGTCTGGTTTTAGAAGACCAAAGCTAAAACAAAAAACAGTGTAATTCACACTGGGAAATAATCCTGATCTTTAAAATTCTCTGGCATTCGGTATTGTCACAACTTAGTCAGAAGGACCCTTTGTAGCCATCCAGTCTGATCTTTTGGGTAATGTAAGCAAAAATCTCTTGCTTATTATTCAAACAGATTTTACGTGGGTTTCAGCCTGTAATAAAGTTAATACAAGTTGTCTGAATTTTAATTTTCTCAAGTCTTAAATATGCTTCTTCCTTGCCATTCCATCTGAAAGGCAATTAGTGATGTTCTCAAATGAACTCTGGAGTTCAAGATGCTTTATTCCATGAGACAAAGCTTGTAGTTGCCCAGAAGTGGGTGCATGGTGTTCATTCTCATCTTGAATGCTTCCCACACAACTGGTTCCCAGGTGGCAATGAAGAAGAGGTGGGAGGCAGTATGACAAGGAGGGGAGAGTAGAGAGGCAGTAACACTGGTGCCATAAGGAGTAAGGAAAAGGTATGAAAAAGCAGGCATCTATGAGTCCTTGCTTCAGAGAGGTAAGAAAACATTGACCTAGGATTTATAAGGTAGGATTTCTCCAGTTATTCTTTACCTATTGACCTTGACCACATTCTTATTTTTAGGGTAACCAGACTTTGCAGTGGTTTGAGCTAGCAGGTTGTGGTTCTCAGGGGCAAGCACAAGTGTTCCATCTCCTGCACACACTCTCGCTCTTGCTCATGCGCTTGCATGCTGTCCTCACTGTTGTCCTTTTCTGGTAATCGCTTGTTGCTTAAGGATTTACCACATTTGAGAGTTTGAGGCCAAGTGAAACTTTAATTACCAGTCAAAAGCATTGCATTACTTTCCCTCTGTCAGCCACCCTCCTCCATAGGCTCTTCCTGCTTTGGTTCAAACTGCCATGTACTGTTATATACTCCCTAAAGGACCAGAAATACGGATATTGTGGCACATGCTCTGGGCTATAACAGAAGTAGAGAGGAAATGTTGCATCAGTGTGTACTGTACATACATGTACTAAACACACAGATCAAGCCTGGGCCATATGGATGGCCCTGCTACAGTGCTTCCTTCCTTCCCCTCTCCCCCGGTCCTGACCCAAATAGACAGTAGGCTGGGGACAGGGAGGAAAGAAGAATCTTCTGGGAAAAAATAATGTAGATTTCACGTCCTTGAGATCAGTTTTTGCCCTGATTGTATAAAATAGTTTTATTTCATTCAGTTAAAGTGATTTATAGCCCTGCATCTTGACTACAGGTAGAAACAGTGCTTTCTTTCATCTGAGTTCTTTCCTGTGCCTTAAAAAAGCATTGTTCCTACAAACAAATGATCTATCTTTTCTGAAGGTTTTCATTATCACCAGGCTCATAATCTGGGGGGAAAAAAAAGTTGAGATTATTTTGAAATATAAATTTAACTACAAATATTCTGGGTCGTTTGGGTATTTTTGTTTCACCAGTTTTTGATTATTTTTATCCTTTCCTGAGCTTTCCTCTTTAATTAGAATTAAAAAAAAAAGTAAAAATGAGTTAAATATAGATGTTAGATTACATCACTTGGTCTGTAGTACTTATACTTTCTACAAGGATACCAGTTTACTGCCAAAATATGACTCAAAAGATCAATAGCAAACAATCTGTACAAGTTTACACAAGAGAACTGAAGTATTTCATTCCGTAAGCATTGTGTTTTAAAAGCACACATTGCAAAAATAAATACTTCTTTGGGAAGACTGCTGTCTTAATTTTCACCGTTGCTTTCAGAAGTATGTCCAAAGAGTTACAGGGTTCTTTTCCTGATAAATCTGTTGCTGCACACTGGGAATCTAAGGGAATTGGAATGGCTGTGGCTCCAAATGTTTGTGCATAACAGAGGTCGGTCATAAAATTCTGTCCACAGAGAATTTCTGTCTTAAATTAAAACTAAAAATTCTTAATTTACAAGTTTGGTGCATATTTATTGTAACAAAGAATTCAACAGATTTCTGAAAAATGTGTTCCTATTTAACAATATGCTGATCATGGTGACTGTGATTCAGAGAGGTGCATTTGCCATGTGTATATAAACATTGTTATGCAGTGCATATAATATTTCATGTGCTTCGATTCCTTTAACACTCTTTGGATTATTTTATCTGAAATCTGTTTATTAAGAAGTGAACGATACTTTCTCCTTGGCTGTGCTTTGTTATTTTTCTGCAGAAGAAAATTATTTGGACAACAACACTACATTAATAGACATATCTTTCATTTTTGTATAGTCCTTTTTTGTTGACAGTGTCAACAAAACATATTGCTCCTCAGCCATCGTCTTTATAGTTCTAATCCTCCCTATGTTGGCCCATTTGGCAGGTAAAATGTCAGAAGGGAAAAGGATGGAGAGCTGCCTACTCTCCCCTCTTGTTTTTTTGGTTTTTTTTTTTGTTTGTTTGTTTTGTTTTGTTTTTTAATCTGAGATTTTAAAATTATATACAAATCTCTCAATTTCTAGGAGGAAAAATGTGCAGTTTAGGAATAAATGCTGTCCCTTTTGTTCAACTCATGCTTTTTATTAAAACCTTTGGCTCTTGATTTAACATTATCTACCCAATAACTGATAGTCAAAGTCTCCACAGCATTTCCAACAATTCCAGAGGCCTCCTAACCATCTACAGATAGCAATGTTTGATAGCAGTGGGTTTTTGTAGGCTGTAAATGTTTGAGCATGTCATAGCTTTTAGATTTGAGAAAAAGCATGCATTTCAGAAAAACAACTGAGAAAAATAGAAATTGGAAAATTAAGAATTGGGGTAGGGAGGAAAGAAGGGCGAGTCAGGTAGTCAGGGCTTTCAGCTCTGGGTTTATTGCTGAGCGTTCTTTAAATTTGGCACTCAATTACTGAGATTGTGAGAACAACCTTCATTATTTTTAGCAGTTTACCCACCACAAAGTTTTGTTCTCCTTTTACAGAGGACATGTGAAAATACTATGACAACTAAGCTGGTTTTAGACAAACAGACCCTGGCTCTAGAAAGACAGTAAGTCTGCAAGTCAAACGTGGAGGGCAGCCATTGGCACTTGAATAAGTAAGAAACCACAGATTGTTTTCTCGTTGGATGAAGAGCTTAAAGCAACGTAAAGTTAATTGAAGAATTCCTTGAAAGTGAAGTCAGCCTAAAATAAAAGCTTAGAGGTCTATAATTTACTAAATGTGAAAGCTTTGTAAGCAGTAGTGAACCTAAAAGTTTGAAAAGATCATATTTTAGTAAACATATCTGCCTTGTGTTACAGACTGTCCTGTTTTAATTATTTGTCCAAATAATGTAGATTTGCAGTAGGATCTCTAATTAGGCACGGTTTGATTTATTGAGCTGGCCCCATATAAACCATGATGTCATGCTGTACTGCTCAAAATTACAGCTCTGCTCTTGCAGTTTAAAGACGATTATTTTTAACTTTGGAATGTTTCAGTTTTGTGCATCTTGGCTTTTGGCTTTGTGAACTTAAGATGTTCTCTGCTCCCCTCCTCCCTTGCCCAGATCAAAGCAATTCGCTGTAATGTAACCAGAACAAAAAACATTTAAATGGACTTCTGAACACTCTTGGCTTTGAATGTTGTCGGTAAATAAGCAGAAAGGCAAGAATATTCATGCTTGCTGTTGGGGAGGTTGAGAAAAATAGGTACAGTAGGTATTGAAGTATGTTTTGCCAGGTGTCCAGATGCTGATGCCATTCCAGAGCAGAAATGCTTCATTTATGTCTCTAAAAGGTCTTAGTTTTCTTTTGATGCTGTAACTGACAAAAAAGAAAAAAAAAACCAAGAAAAAAGTGGGGGGAGGGGTGAAAAGAGAGAATCAGGATCTGCACTGCCTGTTACTGCAGGTAATAATTATTTACTAGGAACAGGAATTCTCACGCACATGAGTTGTTACTCATATGTGTTGCATTTTCTGCTTGTTTCCCGTTTGAATAGCAAAGTTCGCCTTCAGTAAAACCCAGGTCTGTTCCAAATGCAAAGGGAAGGCTTTTCACAGAAGGGTTTCTGCATTTCTGTACAGAGGAGGCCTCACTTCTGCAGAAGTGAGCAGCATCTCTTCCTGCCAGCGTCCCTGATTGGGACTTGCAGGCAAAAGGGAGGAAGGGCTTGCAGGCTGTGGAGGAAGGGAGATCTCAAAGTTAGGCTAGAGTATAGTCTCTCCCACCAACCTCTTCTAGCATGTTAAGAAAAGACCAGGCATTTCAGGCCAGGGGGAGTGTTTCCATGGAGGTGTCAAGACTACTTTAGGCTAGGACGGAGCCTGACAGCAAACTGGGAAGGGAACAACAGTAAAAGCATGGGGGTGTTGCACTAGTCAAGGCAGCTAATTACCAGTGGATGTCAAAAGGTGGGAGTTGTGCTTGGGAGGCAGTAGCTGTGGCAGAGAAAGGCAGAGTCCATTTTCTAACAGAGCAGTCAGGAGAGTGTTCAGACTCATGTAGGTCGAAAACAATGCACGTTGAGTCATTGCAAGGCTATACTTCTCATGAGGAACCTTGATTACATAGCAGCTGACTCAGCTTCTATGCTATAAATTGTGCATATAAACTACATTGCAGCCTAAAAGACTCATAAAAAGTCATGGGATTTCTTAGGTGGTTTTTTTTTTATTTATAAAGGTATTCTCAAATGAGTATCACATTTTTAATATAATCAATTGTTGACTAACATTGGATTTAGATGAGTAACTGCTTTTAGTAATCTAATAAATAGTTTCAGTTTAGCTAATGAAGGTTGGAGAGAATGCTGCTTGGGGGGAAAGGGGAAAGGAGTTCATACTCTCTCTGCGTTTCGGTGCCAGTAAACATAAATGGATGGAAAGTATGTGCGAGTTTGCTAACAAATGTTGTATATAGTGGAAAGATTTGATGTCTGAGTTCAGTTTTAAAAAATACATATTAATTTGCTTGTTTTGATCTGGCAAAGTGGCCAACTGAAAGCATATTTAACTATTTAGATTAAGATGAAAACCTTAATCCTTTGACTATTCAGGTCTCTGGTTTGCAGTAAGTAACAAGGGGCCTGTAATGTCTTGATTGTAACATAATATTAATAGAAATGTAATAAAGTTTAACATTCAGTGAGTTTCCATCTCTTGTTGATTGCAACTCTCCAAGAAGCTTTGCACAGTGGCTGAAATCTCTGAGAACAGCCAGCTTTTGGTAATAAGCAGAAGACCACCTGTCTTGTGATGAAATTAAAATAAGTGATAGATTTCAGATACTTCTGCAATGCGATGCTCATGTTTTGTCTTGCATTAACAATAAATATATGTCATTTTTTATATCGATCACAAAATCTGAATATAATCTCTTTCCAGGACAGTAAATGGCAGATAGTTGAAATGGATCTTGCCATGAGATTTGAGTGACTATCATTTACTGTGAGGGTGCCTGCACACATACATGCACATGCATTGGTTTTGTCCTTGCTTTCTTTAATGGAGATGGCAATATACGTGGTACTGAAAGAGAAACAGTCAGACCTGGAGGAATTTATGACTGATAATAGTTTAATTCTTTTCTGTGTAATAAATCACTGATGTAGGTTTAATTTTATTTTTTTTTTAGTTTTTTTTTTTGGCAGCAGTTTTCCTAACATTTACTTGCTGAAATTGGTCTTGGAACTTAGAGGAGCAGCTTGCCTCTGAGACATGTAACAGCTTCTCCATCACTATGTCTTGTCATTAAAGGTGGACATTCACTCACAAGCTGTCTCACAACTCTGAAGTTATAGGCCTGAAATTACTTAGTGAAGAACTTTAGCCTGCAGCACATGATGAAGTGATCCTAATGGCCCAAGAAGATAAGAGGGTGATGATGAGTGTAATGAGAAAATACACAGGGGGATAGGACAGGAACATGCCTGCTGTGATACCTCTAGAGTTGCCAGGAGGTCAACAGATGGAAAGTAATGGCGCTTTCCAGTTACAGTATTTCCAGTAGCTTCCTTTTTCTTTTGCTCTACAATGTAAAGCTGTTCAGTGTCACATAAAAAACGAGTCTCTTCAGAAACATGTGCCTGAAGTTATTTTCTTAATACTGATGCCAAAAAACAACTGGGGTCACAGCATACAAAAGTTCTTGAACAGAGAAATGGAGCTGATTGAATCTAGAGCAAAGGGAGTTAGTCTCATGAATGTGCAGTCATGACATGAAGGCGCAGGGAGTCTGGAAGCTGTGTGATTTGAACAAGTCGCTTGGCATTGATTAATGGTATAGTGGTCACGTAAAAGAATTTACCAGGTTTAATTTTATTTATTCCTCTACCCCCTCATTCCCGCTTTCTCTGCAATTTTTCTCTGGCCTGTTTTGGCCAGAATGAGCAGGCCTAACCAAGAAAGCTGAGGGAACCCATCTGTGGTAACCTGTCTTGGGTGGAAATGACTAGGGAGTGATCATGGAAGCAGCTTGGCTAGCCTGAGGAGTCTTTACCTGCCCTGTGGCAGTGGGTGGGAAAGCTGAGACATATCCTCTGAGGAGAGGTGACCCCTAGCAGCGGATGGATGCTCACAACCAGTGACGGTGTCTACTCTGCATCTCGGCAGTGAGAAGGCAGGTACACATAGCTTATCATCTGAATGCAGTATCTTAGTTTGCTATCTTAAGCGTGGTTAGCAGAGAAGCCGTGAGGCCACAGGTCAGAGTGCAGGCCATATGGAAGCTTAGCAGTGTAAGTGGCTGCACTCTTAAAGGTGGACTTCTGCACTTCTTGGCAGAGATTAAAAACAACACAGCTCTGGGTTTGGTGTTTTGCAAGACCAATTCTGACTGGCATCGTGAAAAGTGTGCTTTTCCTCGAATGTGGCTACAGTCTTGCTTGAGTAAAACTTTGGCTTGTTATTGATTATATCTGTAATTCAGGAGGCAATGTTAAGATGATTCATATTCATTAATTAAACTTCTAGCACCATCCTGAGAGGCAAGTTTAGATAGGAGGAAATGGAGATGAATACCCTAAAGGTGCAGAAGGAATCTGCTTCAGAGCTGAAGTTAAGCTTTGGCTGCAGGCAGCATGCCTTTGGAAATTCCTGTCAACACTGTCCAATTACAGCACTGTAATTTAGAGTAATTTATAAATCTGTATCTGTAGTGGAAAAGATTTGCATAAACCACATCCATTAACAATAAAAGAACTTCTGTTAAATAATTAAGTAATAAAAAGATCACACCAGCAGTAACATGATTAAACTGTCTAAGAAAGGCTATCACTTTTTTCTCTCTGGCTTTTCCTGCGCACTGAGGAGCAGATGTATTGTGTTGGACCAGAGTCCATCTAGCTCTGTTTCTCATCTCCAGCCTTAGCAGTTAGTCGCAGAAAGATTATGGGAATTAGGCAAGTGTATGGTCACACTATTTGGGTTTTGGGGTTTTTTTTGACTTTTGCTTTTGCCACATCTTGCTGTTTTCAGCAATTCTGTTCAAATTCAATTCTGAAATCTATTTTCAGCTTAGAATTTTGGAAATTATGCATCATTGTGGCGACATAACCATAGTAATATGTCTTTTCTTGTGAACGGTATGACTAAGCACACCCAAGCCTCCCTCATACACATTTTATAATCACCATCTGCTAGTGGTGCAGTGTGTTACATACTTGCATTTGAGAATACTATTTACAGCAGGATAAGTTAATCTGTTCACAACAGCTTAGAAAACTCCAGAAATGTGGTGAGTGCCATTACTGTGTTTGTTCTATTACCCATTTTATAGAAGAATTAGTGGTTATGGCACCTACCAAAAGACCTTGCCTTGTTGGGATTCAAAGGGAGAGAAGGAAGGCCCTTATGAAATGTGAAAAAAAAGTCACCGTACTTCGTGTCTTCTTTACAGAACTCTGCAGCTGCCTACTTGCCATGGGTAGGCCTATCATTTATGTTGGCATCGTGACGTGCTTGCAGTGAATGGCTTTTGCATTGATCAGAGGCCATCTGATCTACCTTTGAGAAATGCCTTTTATGGCTTTGAAGCTCTTCTGTGAGCATTGTTTTTTAAGAACAACTTTATCATAAAATAGCATTATTGAAAATGACAAAAGGAGCTAATTAATAGTAAAAGAAATGTATGATTTTCTAGTGGTTATACTTCATTATGTATGGCTGCTTTTAAGTGTTGATGGAACAAGAGAGATCTGGAAAAAAAAATTTCCATTGATTCTCATTGCGGGCACATGGGTCAAACACCCAGCATGTTGTTCTCGGAAGAAACAGTTTCATTTTTCCTAATGTGGACATGCAGTACTCAAGCTTGCTGGTTTATGACTGAGCAGTACTAAAATGCTGTTTATTGTCAGTCTTTTCACATCTGAATCTTGTTATTTCATCCAGATTTTCTTTGAAACCACTGCCAGACGTCAGTATGGATGAATGCTTGGAGAAACCAATGGGTGTTAGGGACTCCATTCCCGTTTATTGTTTAGACTAATCATGAATTTGACTTGTAGAGGGTAAATGCTTATTTCCGTTCTCTGTCTACTTAGCTTTACACATTGCATGAAGGGTATAGGCACCTTTGTAATCCATGAATGTATTTCTTCCTTTGTTTTCTGTGAGCCTTTCATATGGAGGCAGGTGAGAAAGGGACCATAAACAAGGACAGCAAAGTGTCTATACCCTTCTTTTATACTTCCTACTCCCATTTTCTTAGTTTTTATTGGCTGTTTGCTTGGTTTAGAGCATGAGAATCAAAAAGAGAAGTGACCTTGTAAAAACTATAAATAATCTCAGGTAGTTCCTTTAGCAGACTCTCGAAAACCCAAGTGCCCCTACTTTGTGTAGATGTTAAAGACAAAATTGTGACTTGTATCTTTGCCTCTCATTTCCTGCACAGTGACTAATTGTATTGTCATTTTTTTTCCACCATATGCTTGTCTTAGTTAGTGTTGTTCATAGCCACAATTAATTGCTGGCAGTAACAGTGGCCAGTGTATACTATAAAACAGGATTTGCTTTTATCAATAAATTATCATATGCTTACAACTTGAGCCTCCATCTGGCTTTAAGTTCTTCTTGTTCCTCCTGCTCAGCCTTTGCACTTGGAACTGCAACGTTGCAGAAGCAGCTAATGCAAACTCTGCTGCTGCCTTCTCCGTGGTGAGCAGTTATTTGGATGGAACAAGCATTTTGCTAGGAAACAGGGTGGCATTTGGTTTCTTTGCACCTTCATCCAATTTTTATTAGCTAGCCTGAGCAGGAGGAGAAAAAAATATTTGCTGGGTTCCTTCCAGATGGTGAAACTCTCTCTTCCTGCAAATAAACACCAACATATCATGGGTTTCTCATGTGCAAATCAAAGGCAAGGTCTTCTCATTCCATCTATCAAATAAAGGGTGACTTAAATGGATAAAGGTGAGTTAAATGAAACATTAGTTCAGAAGCAATGTTTTGCATGAGAGGAAAGAACAGTTTGCAGACAGCAATTGTTTAGAAATGTAGATTTTGTCAGTGTTTGTTTGTTTGTTTTATAAAAAAACAACTATAGATGTTTGAAACTGATTTCTCAAGAGAGTAAAAACTTGTATTTGACATGTGCATGATGGGTATGCTTCATTGAGCAGTGAGGGTAGAGCATCGCCTCCCATTAGTGCTGTGTGCAAGTTGAAGGCTGTTTACATTTGATGTTAAGATACAGTTTGACAACTGGCCCTTTCCCCATATATTTTTTCTACTTGATAAAGCTAAATAATATCAAGAGCTAGAAAGTTATTCTTGCCTGTGTTGCCCAAACCCTTCTTGCCAGTGTCAAGCCATCCTCTGGCCCAACTACTCTTCTCTTTGGGATTGGTTCCACTAGGGATCCCAGGCTGTGTGTTCCCCTTTCCTCCCAAGGAGAGGTATCCCTTCCTCACCCATCAGTCCACAAACATCTATTGTTAGTGCCTTTGATGTGGAGAAGGGTTGATGAAGATGAAAATGAAGTTAATATAAATTTATTTTACATAAATTAGAGTGCTTTCTGACATGTTTCTGTTGTTGATTTCTGCCAGTCATCTTTTCATGGATTGTTACCCAAGTTAAATCAGGTACACTTATGTGTAACTTAATCATAACACTGGGAAGAAAAACACATTTCAATCTCTGCTCTTCCCTGTTCCCAAACCCTTCCCAGTTTTAGTGTCAGGATCCTCTGGCCCAGCTACTTTTCTTTTCTCTGTGTAAATACAGACCTTGATATTTAAGTAAATGGTGTTGACAGTAGATATTCTCCTAGACGTGCAACATTATTTATGAGGTGGATGGAAGTATTTAAAATGTTACCTCACAATCCGTTGGAAAATACTACTAGTGAGTAGTGCAAACATGCAAAACAGTGTGAGGCTGTTCTGATATTTGGTGAATTTTCCCCTAACTAAGAGGAGATTGAGGAGAATATTTATTTCCTGTTCCATGTGCATAACCTGTTACAGATTTTAGCATATTACATTTATTGGGTGTTTCGGTTTCTAATAAGAGAGGTGGTACTGGGGAGGCTTACAAATGATATATTGAGGTTGCTTGTAGAAGTAAACTATGGATGGTTCCAGTTAAAAACACCAGTATTCAGTAAGGAGGAGAGTGGACATGATAGTGATTTGGGAGGCAGCTGAGGTAACATCTAGGAACAGCTGATGGAAATTTCCCTAGCAACTCAAGTGACTACACAAATGCTAAATGCATTTTCCTCATATACTGCCCAACTTTGCCTATGATGTTTGTATGTTGTTCGCTAGAATGGACACCCTCATCCCCCAGTATATGACTTATATTTGAATCAGGGAAAGTTTGCCTATGAAGCTGAAGGGAATGATGTGGAGGATTTGGAAATGCTTTACTTAAAATTGCAACCATCGGTGTAAAAAAAAAAAGCTTTTGGCCATTTCTCTGCTGCATCCACTAATGGTGCTAGGTAAGGAAGCCTTTACTAGCTTGTATTAAATTCCTCTGTAGTTCACCCTAGGTCACAGATGTTATTTTACTCATCTAGAGCTGTCTCTGAGCCATTAATATTTTGTATTGGTTGTTGCCCTCTTTGCAGAGAGTTTGAGCTGGGTTTTTGATAGACCTTCTCCAGATAGAAATTTGAAGTTGGGAGTTTGGGGTTTTTTTTGGGGTTGGTTTGGTTTGTTTTGGTTTGGTTTTATCACCTAAGAACGGATTTTGCCAGCTGTTAGTTTGACTGCCAGGACTGGAAAGGTTAAAAAAAAATTAGTTAACTGTCTTCCTTCCCCCCTCCCCCCCCCCCCACACCGCACTTCTT